>JBBPBQ010020322.1:40778229-40809501 GCA_037974755.1 Cicer yamashitae | reverse complement strand
AATTAATAAATGTACCATAGAAACTCTCAACCAAAATACTAATATTGGGTGTTAAATATTTAATTTCTTCCTGCTAAATCATTTTTACTTATAAATAAAATATATAATATAAATTTAAAATATTTAAAAGTATTAATATTTCAATTAAAGATGAGTTGTTTTATAATAAAAATCTTTACTTGAAATACAAAATTAAAGAGCCCTATATTATCAATATTAGAAAATACTAATTAAATTAATTTGCACTTTATTTTTAGTCAATATTGGAATGCAAAAGCATCACTCTAATACTTTAATTGAATCAATTCCAATTAGCTAGGTTGACACTTCTAAGGCAACCAGTCATCTATATTAGACTAAAAAGTTTGTTAATAAAACAATAAAATAAATATAGGGCATAAACCAAATCCATAGTAACAAAGAGATATTTAAATTTAGTAAAAACAAAAGAAGTAATATTTAAATTTTATTTGGTCAAAAAATTTATTTAAATTTAATTGTAAGGCCAAACCTATTGTAAAATTATGGTCTCATGCAATTTTGGAATGTTAGGTTTTTAATCTTGGGAAGAATGAACATGGATCAATGTTTTTTATTTATTTTTTAATATTAAAACATGAATCAAATATTTTTTTGGTGTAGTGAATCAAATTATTAATCGACAAAAATAATTGTGTTCACATTTTATTTAAAATATTTCTTTACATTGGTTCTATTTGAAATAATTTAATTTTTTTTTATTTAAGTCAACTACTTAACTGTTTTAATAAGTATTTTTAAACTTTTTTTTTTTGACAAATTTTTTTAACCGTTTTTTTTTTGGACAAGTTTTAACCGATTTAAACATTCAAAATTCAAGTTGTAAATGGATAAACTGTTAATTCATATATATATATTTTTGAAAAGGCTATATTGAATATAAGCACTGGTGAAAGTGAATTACCTTAAAAGACTTGTGGTCTCTTATGTCTATCCTCTAATAGGTTTATCAAGCTTCTATTTTTTATCCATTTAAAAAGATACCCTTCATTTATAGGTCCATCAAACCAATTAGTTTGAACAAATTAGAGATCTATTTCAGCAGGAATACAAGTTAAACAACAAAAGATATGATCGTTAGATTATTAGATATATTTGACTTTTACTATAATTAAGTCAAGTCCATAAATAATTGTGATGTTATAGTGGCATAAAACTTTTGACATTGCATGCAATTAAATTCTTTTAGAATTTAATATATACTAAGTTAATATACATTGACCTAAACAAAGTGATCATATATTTTAAATAACATCTATATAACTTTACTATTTTAATTAAATATTGACTTTCCCTTTTTAAAAATATATCAAATTGTAAGCTAGACAATAACCCCAAACTTGCCTATTTCCATAACACGTGGTGCCAATACCTTTATAAGTTCCTTATCGTAGAACAAAAATATATCATTTAGAATTATTATTTGACCACTTCTAAATGCATTTCATTATAGACAACTGTTTTGTTAATGTCATAATAAATACAAATTTATTTCATAAAATATTTTAAATCAATACATGATAAAAGTAAATTTTTCTTTGATAATTGGGAAAAATAAATCTTTACAATAAATACCAATGGTTTAAATATTATTTTTTGGGCAGATCTTACCCATTGTTTTATCCAAACTTTTGGTTGATAGGTTTTCATAGTCAGTGGTTTTCATTAACAGTGGTTTCTAAATGCATTTTGCCAAAATGCTAATATTGGATGTTAAATATTTAATTCACATACATGCACCAGCATTTTTAGATATAAATTAAAAGATTCATTATTATTTAGTTAAAGAATAGTTTTTTATAATAAAAATATTCATGTGAAATTTATAATAAATTAGGCTGCATTAAATTTTGATTTAATTAAACATATATTTTATATGTATTCCCTTCACCCCACAATTAAGGATAAATTTATAAAAAAAAATAATCTTAAAATAAATTATCCTTTCAATTTTTTATGCAATATTAATTATTATTTTTTTCAATTTTGCACTTTAATTAATATATATACTATATACATTACTTTCAGTTCACTACTTTGTATTAATGGTAATATGAATACATCAATTACTCACAAGGGTGTTTTAATAAAAGAGTTACCATTTCTCTTTCATTTAAACATTTTTTTTTAATGAGTCAATTATGAAATGAGTCACTCGTTGTAAAACAGACGAAGTACTTTGTTAATATTTAGTAACTTTACTTGTTACACACTATAAATGTTAAAAGTTTTATACGATCAATAGATCACAACTATTGATATTCAGGACTATATAAATAGTTATGATTAAAGTCATATATTTTAAATGATCTAACAATTATGATTAATTGACAGTGTAAAATTTTTTTACTGTGTATATAAATTAAATTCATATCTTATTATGTTTAATGTTTTTTTTGTTTTTGTTTTTGAATGGTTATTTTGTTTAATGTTGAATAAAAGATAAACATTAATCTAAATAAATTTTTTAAAAGTAAAAGTAAATTTTATGTTTTTTTTAGGAAATAAATTTTATGTTAAAGATAACAAATATTTACTTTTAGTGCAAAAAAAATGAAATATAGAATTTATTGTATGCATAGATAGTGTTAAACTTTTTACCAAAGTTTAATCTGAATTTTGTAGTGGTATTTTTTTATAATATTATTTTCTACAAATACATACAAAATTATCTACCTAATACATATAATTGAATGTCCAAGAATTTTTTTTATATTGCTAGTATATTTTCGTAAAGTAAAATATATTGTCAGTACATAATTATTAAATTCATCAAAAATAATCATGACTGATTTGGTAATAAGAAATTATACAAAAATATTATTTTAATTACAAAATTTATGACTCCAATATATCACATAATATTTAATCAGTATATTTTTAATAAAAAATTATGCAGAATTGCCAACGAATATTTCATGAGTCTATTTTAGAATTAAAATATAAAATAATATTCATTTGAAGAAAAGTGTTTATTAGAATTAATAACAATATTATACTATTGTTATCATCATTTTTAATGACGAAATATATATATATATATATATATATATATAATATTTAATAGTTAAATACTTTTTAATTAATATAGTTACAATATATTTTTTTACAATATCTAAAATTAGAAAATCATTTATTAAATTAAATTAATTACTTTAAAATATCAGCAGTATTAGGCCATGTTAATAGCCCATTGGCATGGCCCAATATGTTATTAACTGCAGTTAGTTTCATGAATAATTTTTACTTTAACAGTGTAAAACTTTGTATATATATAACTAATTATAATATATTAACATTGTAAAACGTTTTATAATTACACAAACGATGTATTATAATTAAACTAGAAAAAGTTATGTTCTGATCCCCATAAGTGAATTCACATCAACTTTTTTTTATTTCCAATTAAAAAGTTTTATATAGTAAAAAAATAAATTTTATGTTTTTAAATATATGTTAAAAGCTTGAGAAACCCAACTTTATTATTTTTCAAAATTTAAATTAAGAGTGCATTTTTCTCCATTTCGCGCCATCACATCGCGTACCGTTGTATATCACATCTTTATTTGAACATTCGGAACTGAATATAACTTGATTGTCATTTCATTTCGAATAATTGTTGTTCCTAATAAATGCAAAATTTATCAAATTATAATAAAATTTTACGTGCTATCTACTATATTATACGATAAATTTTCAATTTGATTTCTAAAAATATGATTTTTACAGGAACCTTAATTGATTATGACAAATATTATATTTTTGAAAAAGTGAGTAAAATTTTAATTATTTTATAGTAAAAAATAAAAAGATAATTATACTAAAATAATTAAAAGGAGCATTATTTACTTACTTCACACATATCACCCAAAGTCTCAAAATATATCATAATATTAAAGATTTAATCGACAAACAAAGTCAAATATTTTTTTTTTTTACTCAATCAATCAATTATAATCGAATATTCAACCAAATATTCAGTCACGTCATTTTTTGTTTATTTTTAAAAACTTGGTTAAAATTGTCTTGGAAAAAAAAGTTATAAAAGATACTGAAATCTTCCATACAAGGAACACATTGTGGAACCAGCCCATTCTTGGCAAAATGTCATGAATGAAAACTTTCCACAAAAAAAATATTTTCCTTAAGACAATTCGAATTGAATACCATACTTGTTCAATTACGGAATAGTGCTTAATCACAATTAAAAAAGATAAAATATTAGGATAATTACAAATCAAATAAAATAAGGGATATAAAATAAGGGATACTTTTGAGTAACACATGTAAGACAATTGTTGCACCTAAAAAAAGGGAAAATTTTCCTTTATAAATTCTCAAGCTCACTTCAAAGAGTGGTTTTTCTTGAGAGGTATAGTCAATCAAAAATCAAAGACAAGAGAAAATGGAGTGTGAGAGATCTAATATATTTGTTTTGATTGTTGACAATGATGATGTTTCTTTGGATATTCTTGCAAATATTCTCATCGCATGGCAATATAGAGGTAAGTCTCTTTTTTATTTAACCAAAATTGCATACTTGTTGTATTTTGTTTCTTTGGATTTTATGGATTTTGACCCATTTCAAAAATATCAAAAATGGGGTCAAAAAACCATGAATATTAATCCATATATATTGATCGATTCCATATGTATGGGTAGAAAATCAAAGTCATTCAATATGGATGGTTGTTGTATAAATGTGGTTATTTTATTTTAATGTGTTTTTTGTGAAAAAAAAAATTTTCAATGGTTTTTTATGTATGTGATTATGATGATGGTGAATATTTGTACAAATATCATGTGAATAAAGGTAAGATTTTATGTTTGATCCCCATGTATGTGTTCATCCAACTTGATTTGTTTTAATTTAAATATAGATGTAAAAAGATTTTCATGGTTTTGTTATTTTCTTAGAGAAGAAAAATTAAGTGAAAAAAATACATGTTTGATGGAAATTTATATATATCATTCATGTATATTTCATTTTATATATATATTTTTTAATTTTAATTTTCTAAATGTTTACTTGATCTTTGGATTGTCTCAATACTTTTTTATTTATTTATTTTTCAATCGTTTAATATAAGAGATATAATTTTTTTTAAATCAAAATATATTAAACGGAAATACAAGAGATATAGATGTATTTTTCTCAACGGCAAAAAAAATATGTATTAAACAAAAGTATTTGGAGTACTCATAATCAAATTCACACAATATTATCCATTATTCTCAAAAAGAAAACTTAAAATCTTAAATTCAAAAAAACAATTTTAACACATAGCGCGCCATAAAAACAGTAATATAAATATTGTATAGACAATATGCGCGTTATAAAAACAATAATATAAATATTGTATAGACAATATGCGCGTCAATTGTTTGCATCTCTCTTTTTGAATATCAAATATTAATGCATTAATTATTATTGGAGGTGAGAGAGGATAAAACTCCGAATTTGCAATACTTAAACTATTACGCATCTCACTATTCTTAAAATTTGCATTTATTACTTTTTTTACGAAGAAATTGCATTTATTGTTCATATTAAAATAAATTTTGAAGTTCAGTTTTTTTTTTGTTTTTTTTTAATTTTTTTATTGTAATTTTATATTCAAAACTCTAATTTATTTCTATTTTATCATTAATGTTTGGTATATGTTTTTGTCATTAAATTTAGTAATGAATAAAAATGAATTTGATATATTTTCTTTCTTAATTTATGTCAAGGCTTCCATATTAGTTTTTTTATTTTATATATATATATATATATTAAAAAAAAAATTGTCTTCTTATTTTATATAAATAAAATTTGACATATATAATTTGTTTAAACCAAACAACAATGAGGGAGTTACCATTGGTCCAATTAACTTTTCATCAATGATTCTTAAATTTACTTGTCATTTTGGTTCTCAATATTTTTGAATGTTTTTATTTCTCTATTTCTTACAACTTTGAAGATAATTTGTTCTCCTTAGCTAGAGCCTAATATTTGTCATAAACTTGAGTAAATAAAAAAAAAAGATTTGCAATAAACTATCAAATGCTCTTATTTTTTCTTTGCTTATTGCCCACTTAATGTTTTTAATTAACTATTGTATATTTATATATCAATCATTCTTACTTCTACAAAATATTTTTTTACAAATTATTTAATCATACTAATTTATTTATCTTTGGTTTATAATTTCAGTTATCAGTGCCAAAAATGCTCTTGATGCTATGCAACATCTTCGAGACTTTGATGGACTTTTTGATCTCATCATTACAGAAGTTCATTTACCAGGAATTAGTGGAATTGCATTTCAAAAACATGTTAAAGATGAATATCAAATTCCTGTAATAGGTAAGTTTATTTAAAATTTATGTAATGTATGATATGTTAATTAATAATATTTAATTATTTTTGTATTGTTTCATATAGTGATGTCTAATAATAGAAGAGAGAGTGTAATTTGCAAGAGCTATGAATATGGAGCAGCACATTATATAATGAAACCATTTTGTGCTGAGGATTTCAAAGATATTTGGAAAATTGCTATGGATGCAAAGAAAGAGAAATTATTCATTGAAAATGAATTAATAATATATGATCAAGAAAAAGAGTCATTTGGTGGTGATGATGATGTTAACTCACTTAACACATTGAATGAGGCTAAGATTAAAAATAAATATTGCAAGAGAAAGAATGATGAATATCAAGATGGTGATTTTCAAGTTTTGAAAAAGCCTAAGCTTGTTTGGACAACTTATCTTCACAATCTTTTTCTTCTTGCTATCAAGCAAATTGGATTGGACAGTAAGTTTTCTTTTTAAAATCTTTTATATTTAAGTGATTATATATATATATATATATATATATATATATATATATATATATATTTTGAGTTATATATGTAATTGTTCTGACTTCAAGTCTACTATATAATTTTTTTGATTTTATTGTTTAGTTCGAACAATATTATAAAATTATTTAAATGCTTTTGACACTAATTTATTTATAGGTCTTAGGAAATACACTAATCATAATTTACACATCAAACACTTAATTTTGCTAATGTTTAATGTCACGTGTATGAATCGTCTACAACTGTTTTATGGTGTAATGTTAAGAGAATTGAATTTAGAAAGAGAAATTTTATCACTTTAAATATAATCATTTTTACATATGTTTAATATATGTTACACATTAATGAACATAAGATTAAGGCTAAGAATGAACAAATACATTACTACAATGAAAAACTTTGATTATCTTTAAGAACTATGTTTTTATTAAAATGAAAAAAATTATTTTTATAATTATAAGACAAAAATATTTTACATATTATTCACAATTTACTCTTAATACACACTTTGCACATGTTTCATACATTTGATCCCCTGACATTAAGTTTGTGGATTTTCCATTATTAAAATACAGCTAAATAAATTAATGTGTTTTTTTTTGTGCTTAATATCTTTAATTTCACTCATTCAGAGGCTGTGCCAAAGAAAATTCTGGAGGTGATGAATATTCCAAACTTGACAAGAGAAAATGTAGCAAGTCACTTACAGGTTTTTCTTCTAAATTTACTTTATTTATTTCTTTAATATTGCATGAATATCTTAAAACTATTAATCTTTTATTATATGAAAAAAAAAATACTTAGGTTATAAATGCCGAAAAATATTAATGCGAAATTACACCATACAAGTTATAAAAATTACGGTCTGCAACCTAAATTGCAGTCGCATCAGTTAAATTTGTCTGTATTTTACTACAATGTAGTAGTTGTAGCATGATTTGAAATCACGATTACGGTGATTCTGCAAATATTTACATTGTAGAAAGATGCGCACAAATGCAGTCGATGTGACCTAAATTGCAACTGCAATGACGTCACAGAGACATCAAAATCCGTAATATTGCAGTCACAACTGCGGCTGTAGACCGCAATTTAAAACTATAGTTTGTAGCGCAACTGTAACCGCATTAATTTATATTTGTTGATTCTTGCAGAAATATCGCATATTTCTAAGAGATGTAGCTGAGAAAGGAATGATTGGAGGAATATCTCATAGGGCATTAAGGTCAAGATTTGCTTCAAGTCTTCCAGTTTCAGTGATCAAAGAAATCCAAGCTATAAGAACAAACAAACTTCGTGCACCAACTCTTCAATATTTGCAAAAACTATCATACCAAAATGGTGATGATAACAATGTTTTTCAACAATTCAACCAAGTTTCAAGCAACAACAATGCTCAATTCTCTTTTTTACAAAAAGGGTTGACTCTTGAAGATTTGGATCAAGTTAGAATTGGTAAATCAAGCTTGGAAAACAATGATGGTACTATTCCACAACACAAGTTTGGAATAAGCTCTTCTTTAATTCCAAATTTTCATCAAGCAAAAAATTCATACAATGATGGTGCTAATGGATTTCATGGATTGATGAATTCTTCTTCAAGTTTCTTAACAAGGGGTTTGAATAATTATGGTAACCAAAATTATGGTTTAAGAAATTGGAACATGACATCATTGAACAACAACTCTTATAATGTTCTGTCTCAGAAAAATAACATTTTTGTTCCAATGAGTAATGACCCTTTTGGAGTTCAACTCAATAATGGGTCTGAAATGATTGCTACAAGTAACAATAATGGATTTGGTTTCAATGTTGGAGCAAATAATGAAAATGTGAATGTTGGTGGAAGCTTTGGTTTGGTTCAAGGAGGGTTTGGTTTGGATTCTGTTTCTGATGTTAGTGGTGGAAGTGGAAGTGAGGTTCCAACAACATTTGTGAATGCTGAAAATGTTGTTGAGGTTAATGAATTTGTGGAAAATGTGAATCAAAATAATGGTGCTGCAAATTTATTCAGTGAGAATGAGTTCAAGCAAATGGAAATTAATGTTGCTGATTTCTTGATGGCTGATGATAATCTGAATCTTCTTAATGAGGTATGTATTTTTGTCTTGTATTAATGTTGCCGATTGAAACGGTCCGACCCTTACTGTTATCGACACTCTTAATTACGACTTTCTCTCCCCCTTTTTCACCTATAGAAAATGGAAATCGAATTTGGTATATGGGGATAAGTATTCATTCTCACTACCAATTGAGCTGTGATTAACAGTGCCGATGGGTCGGGCTGTTACTCTGATTTTCTATTTAATTTAATTTTTAGTGATTTATATATTTTTGTGTTTGAATCAGATGGATGTGAACCGTGTTGATGCAAGTGGAATATTGAATGCTGACTTTAATTTCTTTCAAGATGAGCAACCCTCTGAGCAGGTAATGTTTTCCTATGCACACTATTTCAAATTTCGATTTGGTGCGGTCACTGATTGTGTGACTGTTCGATCTTGATCAAACGATTTTAATCTTAAACAGTTTTTGATTTTTTAAAAAATATAAATTATCGAACTAAATATTTGAATGGATCTTGATCTTGATCATAGAGGTTTTAGTACAATAGAATATCTATTTCCTAATTAATGGTTTCTTATAAGTTGAAGTAAAATTCTCATTTAAGCTCTTCACAACACATGTATTATAATTATTTAGAAATATCTTTTTATGATTTATAATTGAAAAATTCTTGTAGGTTAGCTTTTAAAGAACCAATAGAAGTTTATTTTATTCAAAATAAATTAATTTATGACTAAGTTTGTTTCACCAACCTAACTCATCTATGTGATATCTTTATAGTTGCAAGGAAATGAAGGATTTTTTAATGGGGAACCATATAATAGGTTCATGGGGGACAAAGCTTCTTCAGCTACTACCTCAACCATTGGAACTCAGGCAAGTAAACTTGTAATAAACATTGATATAGATTTCACACCCTGTCACATTTGAAATTAAGATCGAACGGTCTCAATTTTAAGTTTAAAATTTAGATTTGAAAAAAATTAAAGTTTAAATTTAAAATTTAAACTGTTCGATTTAGATCATACGGTTTGACTACACATAATCCAAATCCAATAAACATGTTTTCTTTTATTCAAAATATGTTTGTTATTCATATGAACTTTGGAAATATTTCTAATATGAGGTTATTTACCTAATATTAATTTACCTAATATTAATGTAGGAATTGGATGTGGATCTTATTGAAGCCCTCTTTGGTACTAAGGAAAACTAGAGGCATTGAGAAGGTTGCTTTGCAAGGATCATATGGTTTGGTGATGCATGTATCATAGATTGTTGTGACATAGATACCCGTTACAATTACATAAACTTTACATATATGTATATAGTGCGGATTGTGTACTGTTTATAGAGTTTAAGTGCTATGTACTGTCAGTATAAAAAGTTTTACGGTGTCATCACATCACATTCATTTATGGAATATGACTTTAAAGGTAATTATGACAAAAGTCATATATCTTTAATGAAATAAGAGTTGTGATTGAATGACAGTGTAAGAACTCTTTATATATATGAATTATATCCTTGTTTATATACATGGTTGGATGTTTAAGGATCTTTTTTTAAAATAAATCTTTAAGGACCTACCATTGCATATATAATTATTATTATTGATGAGTTTATGTGTGAGTAGTTGGTCTCGCATCGATTATGAATAAATTAAGTGTTAAATATATAAGCGATGCGACTTATATACCTAATCTTTTAAGGTTTGAATGAATTATATATGGTGTGAGTCTCTTGTAATGCCAGAACATTTGACTCATCATTGATCTCACACTCTAGACTCCTCAACATGTAGTATAAGAGTCCTAGTTTGACTTGAT
The DNA here is from genome assembly GCA_037974755.1 of Cicer yamashitae. Classification (NCBI taxonomy): domain Eukaryota; kingdom Viridiplantae; phylum Streptophyta; class Magnoliopsida; order Fabales; family Fabaceae; genus Cicer; species Cicer yamashitae. The sequence continues at coordinate 40,798,712 of JBBPBQ010020322.1, read as the reverse complement.
AGGAGAGTGAGAATGAATTCTAGTGTTTCAGAATTGGTATCCTTAGACTCCCGACCAATTATATTGATGATTTTTATTGTAGATCTAGCTTGCACTTTTATTAGAGTATAAGTTAAAATTTAGATTAATCGACTCTCCCACAAAATCGATTTAAAGTGAAGGATATTTTATACTTAATTATAAACACTTTTTCAAGACACATTAGAATGTGAAACTTTCAATAGTAAAAAATGAATTTCTCAATAAATCACCCTAAACAGAAATTCTAAGGAAGAAATAAGTGAGAGTGACTGAGCCAAAGGAAAAATTCCTCCTTGTATTTTTTTTATAAGCAAAATATTCACTAATATTCGTGATAGGTATAACACAAAAAGAAGTCAAAGTATATAATCCATTCTTCTTTTACAAAATCAAATTGGGATTTACAATAAGAAGTCAAAGTATGCTTCTAAAGAGTTTTAACAAAATTAAACCTTCTTCCAAAAGACAACATCCTATTTCATATCAAATTTTATCTTATATGTGGGAATTTTAAACTTATGGAAACTTTTCACTAGATATAGAGATATAGAAATGTAGGCAAATTTCCATCTTAGATATTATGAGCAAATTAGCTAAGAAAATGATACTATATAATTATTTGAAAGTTTTCCTCTTTGATTTTAATTTTATTGTTGAAATCTCTCTGATGATCTTTTAAATTATTCAAATAGAATTTTACAATCATGATCATAAAAATTACGGTGTTTTAGATAAGTTTTAAAATATTAATTTGCAAATAATTTTAATTTTTTATCAAAAAATATTTAATTCTTTCAACACTAAATAAAAACTCTAAGAATCATCTCATATTATATGTGTTATATTACTCAAATATTCGATTAATTAATGAGTATAATACTATATGAATAATAACATTTTCCTTGAACAAAAAATATTTAATCTTCATTCCATTACACATTTTATCAACAATAACAATAGTTTTCTAAATTCATATTTTCTATATTTTTAAAGTATTTAATTAATTTTTTACTAGTTCCTTCCAACTTTTAAAGTTACTCAAATTTGAAGTTTGAGTTCTTATTGCATTTGCCAAGATACATTACTCATACGTCAACTTTCTCAACTTGTTAATAACAATATTTAATAGTTAAACATTTTTTACATTATCTATTAAAAAACTTCAATGGCTTGACGAGTGAAAAATTACTCTATGCAAACACGTAGCATTTATAAACTTATTTTGTCCTCTAAATGAACTTACCTTTTGATTTTGATTCATACTCTCCACTCATTTTTTGTTTAATGAAGCGTTGGAAAATGAAATGAATTTGATATTAAAAGATTACATTTGACAGTTTTTCATGTGCGAAAAAGTCTCACATTATGAGTGTTTTGATTAAACCTAAACTCAGTGTTTGAATGAGATATTCTTTTTGAGGCGTTTGAAAGCATATTAAAAGATAAAGTTTACATAAACAAAAAACAAAAAGAGTAGAAGACACTATATAATAATGTGCAAATAGAGAAGACAACACAATTCGCACATGTGGAGATTCACTCGAACTCGTTTCAATTTGAGTGAAGAAAACCGGTTTTGATTGGGTACAGGTGTTGAGTGTGGTTTTTTCTAAAATTAAAACTTGGAGGCGAAGACAAGTTTGACGGTGTTGATATCCACATGCACCCGCCCCGAATCCGTTCCGCTAGTAAATTATTGTGATATTTAAATTTTATATACATGTACATATTCAATATATTTAATATTTTTTTAAATATTAAAAATTATAATTTTGTCTCTATAAGAAATATGATTTTAATATTTTTTTTTAATTTTATTATTGTATAATAATAATTATTTTATTATAATAAATATGACTTTAAAATTTATTATTTTATATATGAATAGATGCAGATGCAGATTTTCGCCGATTAGTCGAGTGTAGGGATGGAGAGACAAAATCCGCCCCCGCCCCACTATGTTGTACATGTTTTTAGATGTGAAGTCGTTGTTTTGAAAATCATTACAAGAAAATTGACTTTTAATGATAGTAAAAAGTCATAGGTAAAAGTCAAAAAACAGTGAATTTATCCCTAAAAACCTATATCAAATAAACAAGCAATAAACATTGAAGGATAATTATTCAAGTCAAAAAGGGAGATTGATAATAATCTTAAGAACCACATGATATGTCACACTCATAAGTGTTACAATCAAATCAAACAGAATTTTTTTATTGTAAAAAACTTTCACAATGTTTTATTCTAATTAAATGTTCAATGCTTGCCTAACTACTGCTAAAATAGATATGTATAAGTTTGATTATTTTCTTGTAGTGAATATTGTAGGGTTGTGCCAATGTTTGCTGTAGAGGCGTGTATATCTATATATATATATATATATATATATATATATATATATATATATATATATATATATATATATATATATATATATATATATATATATATATATATATATATATATATATATATGCTCTAGTGGAATGTTTTAAATAGTGGTCTCGATTATATTAAAGATTTTATGGTTTAGTCTATTATTGATTTGTGTTATAGATTGTGGTCGTTGCGGTGTGAATTAATCACAATATATTGCACAAATCCTATTAAAATTATTTGTACTAGGATGTAATATATAGCACTGGTTGAGAGATGGGAGAAAATCAAAACTAGAAAAGGAGACAATGTAGTGTCTAGATACATTCTAAAATTGTGTTTTCTTATTCTTTTATGTTGAAAAAAGCAGAATTCTTGGATTTTTCATAAAACATTGTTTCGTCATGGGCCTCACTGTCATTTTTCGCAATTATTCTTCACATCCTTAAAAAGGAAAAAAAAATATTGATAGTTACCTTTACTTTTTTGTTGCAGCCATTCTCAAAACTTCTTTTGCTCCATCCTTACAGGGGCAAATAACTCGTCACTGTCTCGATTGTGATACCGAAGGCTCTGGTGAAGTTGGAATAGGAGAGCACTCATCTTGGGGTGGGCTTACTACATAGATGATGTCAGTAGTTATCCGCTCCGCACTTGGCTCCCCAACGTTTACTATTGGCACGATAACTAGTACACCAGATGTGCGTCCTTCCCGATCCTCTCATACTAGGGAAAAGTCCTCTCAATGCTCTAACGCCCACACCGAATATGGACTAGGGATGTTTATGGTGCAAAAATTGAACTGAATTGGAGTACATTAATGGTTTGTTTCAGTTTTTGAAAACCACTTTCGAATCAAGTTCTGAACTGGTTTGAAACTGGTTTATAAGTATAAACCAGTTTAATATTTTGAACAAGTTTTTAGTTAAAATCGTTTTCTAACTAGTTTTTCGGGAAAAGTTTTTTGAAATTCTTTTGATAAAAATATTTTAATTTTTTTTGATTTTTTTCGAGAAAAATAAATGTAAAAAATTTATATTATTTTTCAAAAAGAAATTTCGGAAAAAATTTTTGAAAATCTGTTGACAAAAATTTTTCGAGAAAAATATATAAATTTTTTTTCTCAATATAAAAAATTTTCAAAAAAAATGTTTTGATTTTTTTTCAAAAATCAAAATCAAAATTTTTTTAAGTTAAGGAAATTTTTGATTTCTTTCTCAAAAATTTTCAAGTAAAAATTCTTTAAATTATTTTTTTATGTATTTTGAGATATTTTTGAGAAAAACAAGTTTCAAAAATTTTTTAACAAAAAAAATCTTAATTGAAGTTAAAAAGTTTTAAAATTATTAAATTAGTTTTTGAATTAAATTTAGTTAATTAATTTGTTTTAAATATGTGTTTCAATAAATCAATTATTTAATTAATTTAATTTTTATTAATGCAATCTAATTCAATTTATCAATATTATTTAATTAATCATATATTTTGCACACACTAATATACACCAAACTATCTACGAGACGACTCTTATTACGACAACTATGGTGCGGTCGTCTTTATGTGTAATATCGGCGCATAAAGTTTTTAAAATCATTATCGTGGATGATGATGATGGTGATCATAGTAGTAGTAGTAATCATTATCGTGGATGATGATGATGATCATAGTAGTAGAAGCAGCAGTAGTAGTTAATTTAGACAATTTTATCTTTTTACTTTAATTTATTTTGTTCGACTTACCATTTTAGTTTTTATTTTATTCAATATTATTAAATTAATTTGTTATTATATTATTTAATTTGATCTTATCTTATTTTACTTGATTTTGTTTTATTTTATATTTTAACTTACCATATATTGTTTTCTTCTTATTTTATTGATTATATTAACTTACCTTATATTGTTTCATCTTATTTTGATTCTCTTGTAATTTTTTATTGATTTTTTTGTTTGTTTTACTTTGATCCTTATTTTGTTCCCTTCTATTTTACTTAGACCCTTATATTTCTTTAAGTAAAATATAATATGGGACAAATCCAGAAATCAATTGAATAGAGGGCCCAAAAGTTATTAATAAATGTATAAAATTCTATTATAATAGTCAATATATGTATGTTTATATTATCTTTTTTTTATATAATATATTATCTCAAATTTTGATATTTGTATGTAATGACAGTATAAAATAGTTTTACATATATATCTAATTTAATACCATTTATAAAAAATCACATATCACCATTTAGTATATGTATTTTTAAAAAATAATATCATACCATATCTAAATGTGGATCTAATAAGCCATTTTATAAGTAAAAATATCATTTTTATAAAACTATTTTAGATTGATAGTACATACAAATTAAATTATATTAGTAATATATATTGTAATATTAGAGTATAACAATTATAATTTTATATATGTTTTGGATGTAATATATATATATATATATATATATTTTGATTTAAAAGTAAACTCAAATGTTATTATTATAGATAATAATTTACATTCTAATATTGTTCATGATTGAAAATATTGTGGAGTGTTTTTTTTAAACAATGGAGATGCTAGTGAAACAAGATTGTCGACTCAAAAATTATTGGACTAACTATAAGAGTCACTCCAACTAGAGCTAATATGATGGACATACCTTTGATGAGGAGAATGTTGACGAGTTACCTTACTTTCAAAATCAATAGCCAACACTAGAGGATGAATAATTAACTATTGATACGATAGTGGCTAAATTTGGGAAGAAGACTAATCATTAAATCGAGTTTGTTTTGCTTTTTTAAGAGAAGCAAACACTACAACAAAAGTGTGCTTCGCTTCAAATTTTTAACGTCGGCTACGAAACAGATGCTAATAGTGTTAGATTAGCGTTAATGTTGTTAAATAAAAATATATTTTTTTTTTATGTTAATAGTTTAACGTCTGTCGAGAGGACGCAACTTTAAAATAAAAATATATATTCGTAAGCGTCTAGCTAATTTACGATGCAACCTAATTTTCCTCCCTCCCTCCCTCTCAGTAACTTTTCTCTATTCTCTCCCACATCTGTACCATTTCTGACCTCCCATGTTCTCACCATTTGAGGCTTTATTCAATACTATAAAAAAATAAAACAAAAATTTTAGGTTATTTGATTGACTTGTATTTGAACTATTTAGAAAAAGTGTAATCATTGTTTCTTTAAACAATATTAAAATAATGTAGTCCAAATTGTGGATTGTGTTAAGCATCTATCGGAATCATGCATGAACACAAAATTAAAGGGTTTTATTTTTCGATTTTGTTCATTGGTGGAGTAACCCATTACAATGTTTAAGCATGATTGTTCTAAATCTGTTGTTGATTTCAGGTGTTTTTTGTTTTATGTTAGATTTTAGCTAACTTTTCACTCTAACATATTAATTTAATAAAAATTAATTAAAATTAAACTAAATCACATATAATTTATATTAGGCTCAAAGATCAATATTTTTAGATCAATTTTCTCATGTGTTGGTGGTGCACTTCTTGTATAGGAGAAGAAGAGATTGTAAGGGGGTATATTTGAAGAGAGTTTCTTGAGTGTAAGATTTCTAAGTGTTGAATATAACTAAATAACCAACTTTGAGCAATAATATAAAACTTAAAATAATTTTATTTACCTTTATAGTATAAATAAGAGTTATGTACATTGTTTCTAACTTTTAAATGACACAAAAACAATATTTATAACTTAAAATATTATCACCAAAATTAGCTGATATGAGCAACAAATGTAGTATTTTACCTTAAACTTGTTGATGATTTTTTTTACTATGTTAGAGACCGAATTTGGTTCTCTTATAAACAATGGAGTTGTGTGTGTGTGTATCGAGCTGGTTCATGAATCAAACGAGTCGAACTACACATAACTCAAGTTGAATTCATTTATTTAGCGAACTTAATTTTCAACTCAAGTTGAACTCAGGCCTATGTTTTTTTAAAAGTCTATTTAGCTAAAAAAAATGTCAGGCTAAGGCCATTGAAAAAATCTATTTACAAAAGCCTAGTGGTGAGTATGATTTTGACTTTCATAAAATAATAGTGAAGTAAGCTTTCAAACAGACTTCCAAGCCTAGACTTTGAAAAATGTCAGGCCAGACTTTAACAATGGTGGAATTCGAATCTAATATTTTTATTAAAGGTGAGGCTCTGACTTTGTAAATCTTATCTCGACTTAAACTATTTTTTACCCATATCTATAATTATACTCTTATCTTCACAAATGCTCTAAATTTTAGATTTGTCTAATACAATTTTTACAATAAAAGTTTTGAAAGAAAACTCTATCACTACTAAAATATTCCAAAAAATCTAATTTGAATTTTTCAAAACACATTTTAAAAACTATATAATCATTCTTTAAACAACACATTTGGATTGTGCTCTAAATTCTATTTAAGCAAAAAAAAAAAAATCATACGTTTTTAATTTATTTATTATGATGAAGGGTAATTTACAGAGATTTGTAGGAATAAAGGTATAATTTCAGGGGTATTCGGTAACTTTTTCTAAAGATTTTTCGGATTGGGCTAATTGGGCCAAAACTCATTGAGACTCAACCATCCAACGAAAATTGGTTTTCGTACCCTCCATTTGAGGTTGTACCCCCCAAATTCATAAAAACCTAAAATTGCCCACACAATTCACCATTCAGTAAAAGGTAAAAAAAATTTACTCCCAAAATTTCATCCACGCCCAAAATTTCCGGTACGTATTTTTTTCACCCAAAAATCCGGTAGTTAAAATGTAACTACCGGAAATTTCAAAACTTGTGAAATTTCCGGTAGTTATTTTCCTTTACCGGAAATTTTGCCACCAAATTTCTGGTACGTTATTTGTACTATCGGAAATTTGGAAGATCTGAAATTTCCGGTAGTTGTTTTCACCGGAAATTTCAAAAATCCGGTAGTCAATTTGAATTTTTTATTTATTTTTTTTTTATATGTTGTTAATTTTTGATTTTCTTTTTTGTTGACATAGGTATGGATAAAAGACAACCAGTGTGTATAGATTTGACTGAAGCATTCACAACCGATCAAATTTTTGAATCACGGGAAGCTGTCATATCATGGGCAAGAGAGGTTGGCCGTCAAAATCGAGTAGCTGTTATCATAACTCGATCCGACGTAGAGACACGACAGAGAGGAAGGAAATCTAAATTAATTCTTGGTTGTGATAGAGGTGGAAAATATCAGTCAAATAAAAGTGAGTCAGGTACTTCAACAAAAAGGTGTGGTTGTCCGTTTAAAATTCGATCGAGACCATTGAAAAATGCTGAGGGATGGATTATTAGTTTAGTATGTGGACTTCACAACCATGAGTTAGTGGCTACTTTTGAGAATAATGCATTTGTGGGGCGCTTAAACGATGAAGATAAGAATCATGTTGACGAGCTAACAAAGTATCACGTTGCACCGAGGCATATCTTGTCATCTTTGAGGGATCGAGATAAGGAGAATGTGACTAGTATCTCTCAAATTTATAACCGTCGAAGCACATACAGAAAGAATTTGAAAGGACCTAGAACTGATATGCAACATCTGTTGAAGTTACTTGAAGCTGAGAAGTATGCATGTTGGACTAGGACTCATGGAGACTCCAACGTTGTGAGAGACATGTTTTGGACGCATCCAGATTCCATAACTTTGTTGAACATGTTCCATTTTGTATTGATCATGGATAGCACCTACAAAACCAACAAGTATAGGTTACCATTGTTTGAAATTGTTGGTGTAACTTCAACTGGGTTGACATTCAATGTTGCATTTGCTTATATGGACAGTGAGCGTCAAGAAAATTTCTGTTGGGCATTGGAGAAGTTAAAATAGTTGTTTCTTGCAAACACTCCATTTCCTCAGGTGATTGTCACTGATAGAGAACTTGCTTTGATGAATGCAATTGAAGTTGTATTTCCATCTTCAACAAATTTACTTTGTCAACTTCATATCAATAAAAATGTTGGAGCCAAATGCAAACAATATATACTGAAGAAAGATATGCAGGAACCCATTCTTGAGGTGTGGAAGAAAATTGTTTATTGTTCTGAAGAGAAGGAGTATGAGGAAATGTTGCAAATGTTTGAGCAAGCATGTGTCGATAATATTATTTTCTTTGACTACGTCAAAGACACATGGTTGAATCCTCACAAGGAAAGATTTGTTCAAGCATGGACCAATCGAGTATTGCATCTAGGAAATACTACAACTTATAGGTACGTCATTAAAACTTTATTTTATTTGTTATATTTATACTTATATATGATTAATTTTGTTTATATATGATTAAACATGTATGATTTTTTGTTATATTTATACTTATATAAAATTTTGTTTATGTTTGAATATTAGGGTTGAGTCTGCTCATTGGTCGTTGAAGAAATTTTTGGAACACAGTAAAGAAGATTTCTGTAAGGCATGGTCTGGTATGCGTGACATGTTGAAGTACCAAATTATTAAGATCAAAGGTTCATTTGAGACAAGTAAGGGTCGCAGAGAGCATATACACAACAATCCATTCTTTGAGAATTTGAATTGAGTTGTATCGAAGAACGCTTTAGCTGATATTGATCATGAGTACATGAGAGTCAGGTATGTCGGTAACGACAAAGCTGCATGTGGTTGTACACTTAGAAACACTCATGGATTACCGTGTGCATGTGAGTTGGCACGGTACAAGTTGAAAGGTGTTCCAATTCCATTGGAGGCTATTCATATACAATGGAGGAAATTAACCATGAATACTGATAAAGAGGAAGAACAGTTGGAAAAGGATTCGGAGTTGGACATTACATGTGAGATGAAGGTTATTTGGAAAATATGGAAAACACTTAATGTTGTTGGAAGAAGGGCATTGAAGAGCAAGTTGTGTGAAGTTGCATATCCAGAAACAACATCAATGTGTGCCCCACCATCTAAGATCAAAACAAAAGGTGGTGTGAAGAAGAAAAAAGGCAATAAGCCAAATGGATTTGATGTATATCGCGACCCTTCATTTTTTGAACATGTTGATGCATCCAAACAAGTCTCCCAAACATCCAAACAAGTCTCCCAAGCATCCAAACAAGTCCCCCAGGTTAGAAAATATTTGGACGAGTTTCCTGCTCTAATTCATCCATATATTGTAGACGTAGTTAATGTTAAAGCAGATGGAAACTGTGGATATCGTGCTATTGCTGCTTTACTTGACCATAGTGAAGAATCTTGGAGCATTGTGCGTCGACAGTTGTATTTAGAGATTAAGTCCAAACTTGATTTATATCTTGCGTTATTCAAGGAACGTTTGCAAGAAGTGACTGACTCATTACTTGTATATGAACTGGGAAACCAACCAATGGAAAAGTGGCTGAGCATTCCAGATATGGGTTACGTGATAGCAACAAAATATAATCTTGTTCTTGTGACATTGGCAAAAAGTTTTTGTTTGACTTTTTTCCCATTGACGGGTGCATACAGTGGAGAGCTATCATGTGATCGTATTATCAACATTGGTTTTGTTAATGACAGTCATTGGGTTCAGGTTAAATTGAAAGCAACATGTCCATTACCTCCACTAGCATGGCATTGGAAGGAGCACCGTAGCGATGAGTCTACATCATGGGCTGTAGCGTATGCAGGACGTCTACAACATTGGGGTTCATTAGATTTAGAGGGTACATCAGATTATATGTCTTTAGCAGATGATTGACACTTTTGTAACAAGTTTTATTCAATACATATTATATGTTGTTTTCAGTTAGTTAGTTTACATTCACCACATTGAACAAGATAAATAAATCACTCCCCATGACTATCACTAGGACCGGCAGCATCAGTAGGACTTCCAGTATCAATATGATCTCCAGCATGACTAGGACCAGCAACATCAGTATCACCTCCAGCATGACTAGGAGCAACATCTGCAGCAACGTGAGGGGTCATCCTAGGATGAGATATCCTATAGTACCACTGGATGTACCCCTCAACAGTCTGGCGTGGATATGTAGCCCGATGCAAAACTGCACGAAGGGCTCGAACAGAGTTCCGGTACATACTCCATTCGACATCCACATCACGTACTACAAGCATAGGTGGTGTAGGAGGGATATGCTGAGTATATCCGAACTGTCGGATGCACCTCTCTGGTAATTAAGGTACCATAGTGGAACACCAACGAATATGTCCAGTAAACAACGAAACAGACTGAAACCGTGTGGTAGAGTCCTCGTCGTAATTTACTGCCCATATAACCTCAGACTCCCTCAAAGCATCCAACTTTGCTCTGTAGTACGACACGCTCCCGGATATTTGTTTAGCAGTCCACCGATACATCCGAGGCATGAAAGAAAGCGGCTCATGCAGTTCCCTTTTACATATATGAGGGAAGTGCTCATATATCCAGGTCTGTAAATAATAAAAACATACAAATAATTAATTAACCAAATTATCAAATAACAATATAATAAGTATGGAAAATAATATAATAGTACCTGAAACAGAGATAAATATCCACCGATCTGCTTCGTTGCCGGTAGAGTACTATCTCTTAGATAGTCATATAGCACAACAAGTGCTGCTGGTCCCCAAGCCCATCTGCCACATGTATCAAGATCGTGAAACAGGAACAAATATTTAGCAGATACTAGTGTAAAACTTTTATCTGCTAATATCGTACACCCTACTAAATGTAGTAGGTATGCCCTGGCTGCATAATCGTATCGTCCATCACGCAGCTGTGTATAAAATACCGACTTCAACCACTCAAAGCTGTACGATGGACCTTTGTTAATCCTGGTCTCTGCCACTGCTTCATCAACAGTAACTCCTAGTAATTCAACGGCAGCAGTAATCGTCAGGTCTTCAGTGAAATTAGCTGGAGGGGTGAAGAACTCACCACAATATGGAATGCTGAGTAGACCCCTGACATCGTCCAGAGTGATAGTCATCTCACCAAATGGCAGGTGAAATGAGCTAGTCTCTGCGTGCCATCTCTCGGCAAAAGCTGATATTAAATTACCGTCAATCATACTCAGACTACATCGCTGCAGAGGACGTAGTCCAGATATAGTAATCCAATGATCAATCTCCGCAGGTAATACAGCTCTGATGTCAATAAATTTGGCCTGCTTCTTGCCATTTGAGACCACTTTAAGGGCGCGCCTATCCTGTTTAATTACAATAAATAACAAACACACAATAAATTAAAATTTAAATAATGATTACAAAACTTAAATATAACAAATTATACTACAAATATATTAAAATAAATAAATAAAATAACAAATAATTATCATAACAAATAATTATAATAATAAATAATTAAAATAATAAATAATTAAAATAATAAATAATTAAAATAATAAATAATTAAAATAATAAATATTATTAACTAACCTCCCCATTCCAGATATAGTAATCCAATGATCAATCTCCGCAGGTAATACAGCTCTGATGTCAATAAATTTGGCCTGCTTCTTGCCATTTGAGACCACTTTAAGGGCGCGCCTATCCTGTTTAATTACAATAAATAACAAACACACAATAAATTAAAATTTAAGTAATGATTACAAAACTTAAATATAACAAATTATACTACAAATATATTAAAATAAATAAATAAAATAACAAATAATTATAATAAAAAATAATTATAATAATAAATAATTAAAATAATAAATAATTAAAATAATAAATAATTAAAATAATAAATAATTAAAATAATAAATAATTAAAATAATAAATATTATTAACTAACCTCCCCATTCCAGATTTTTACAGCTATGTGGTCCTCATAATTCTTCAGCACAGATAAATCGTACGGACCACCAGGAAATAATGGAGCATCATGCAGCTCCTGCTCCTGATCCTGCTGCTCCTACTGCTGATCATCAATATAATCATCCTGCTGCTGATCATCAATATAATTCTGCTGATGATGATCCTGCTGCTGATCCTCCTGCTGATCCTGCTAGTGAACATCTATTTCTTCATTTCGCCTTCTACGTTTCTCAACTGCCGCTCTCCTATTTGACTGCGTAGGCGGCCGAACTCTAGAATGTTCACCGCTGGTTTTAGCTCCTCTAGTCCTCACTATAAACAATAGAATGAAAAAAATTAATCAAACAATAGATAAAAAATAACAAATTTTTTTTTAAAAAAAAAATTAAAAACACAACTACCGGAAATTTCAGAGACATTGAAATTTCCGGTGAAATTCCCGGAAATTTCAAATTTCCGGTATTGAAAGTGAACAACCGGATTTTTCAAATTTCCGGAAATTTCAAAAACGAAATTTCTGGGAAAAAACTTAAAAAACCAAAACTCACTTTTTCCGGAAATTTCAGAATGAGGGGTACGAGGAATTTTTCTGAATTTTACTTTTTTTTTAGGGATATTTTGGTAATTTCACTCAAAAAATTTTAAAATGGAGGTACATCAATAATTGGGGGGTACGAAAACTAATTTTCCCATCCAACATACGTGTTTTTTTGGGCCCAATAGTCCAATCCATCAAGTGAACCTATTTTGCTTCTCTAATTTATTTTGACTTTTGAGTACAACTTAATTTTTATATCAATGAATTTCGTTCTTTTAATAAAAAAAAAAAATTGTTTGTGGAACTATTAGTAAATTTTGTGAATTTGAATATTCTAATAAAAAAATGAAACTTAATTTTTAATGTAATTCAGATACTAAATTTACAAAAACAATTAATAAGAACTTCAAATTTTCTTCCTCCTACTTCTGTCTCAACTCCATGACTATTCATAATAGAGCATCCATTAAATTGGTGTCTAAGTCAAACTCACATGTATATGACACTTTAACTCTGCATTATTACATTTTTGAAGAATAAGCCCATTTGTTTAATAGAAAACAAGACTTTTATGCTTTTTTATTATTATTATTATTATTATTATTATTATTATTATTATTATTATTATTATTATAAAATTTAAAAGGTAGTAGTATACCTTGGAAATATTATAGCTAACATTATTTTGAATTTTGACACATCATTAAATATAAGAGTATTATGATCTTTGTATACTTGCATTAAATGCAATAGGACAAAATATTGCAATAAAAGGAAAATCAATAATAATAATAATAATAATAATAATAATAATAATAATAATAATAATAATAATAATAATAATAATAATAATAATAATAATAATAATAATAATAATAAATGTGTGGCTCAAGTTTATAGAGCAAATTATTTCTATATTTAACTACTGATTGTTCGGTGTGCTAGAATATGCATATGTCTGTAGTGAATTTAAATTAACTATCATGTATGAGAAGAATTTTTATTGACATAAATTTTAAAATAATTATTATATATAGGATAAATTTTCATCGATAAAAATATCAAAATTATTATTATATATAAAATAAGTTGTTATTAATGAGATTGTATCATATATATGATAAGTTTTCAATAATAAAAAATTTCAAAAGTATTATCATACACGAAACAAGTTGTCACTTATAAGATTGAACTATTAAGCACAAGAAAAGTTCTCACTGATAAAAATTTCAAATAACTATCATACACGAGACAAATAATCACTTATGTGATTGAACTATCATACATAAGATTATTTTTTATTGATAAAATTTCCAAATAAATATCATACATGGGAAATGTTACTTATAATATTAAAGTATCATACACGGGACAAGTTCTCATTGATTTAAAATTTTAAAATAATTATCATATACATGAGACATTGTCATTGATGAAATTGAACTATCATACATGCAACAAATTTTCACTGATAAAAATTTCAAAATAACTATCATACACATGATAAATTGTGACTTATAATATTAAACTATCATATTTGAGTCTAATGATCATTAATAAAAAAAAATTTAAATCACTATCATATTGGTGTCACTGATAAGATTGAACTTTTAATTATTTTTTTTATCTACAGTGTTGCTATTTATATTTAGAAGTATGTGCATACTTACGCTATAACAAAGGACATAATAAGTAAAGGCTATTCATATTAGAAGCAAATTTCAAAAGAAACATATTGCACTCTACCAAGGACATACTATCAACTTTTGTCGAACTTTCATACACAAGACAAGTTCTCATCAATAAAAATTTAAATAACTATCATAAAACGGGATAAATTAACACTAATGAGATTGAACTATCTTACACAAGACAGATTCTCATTGATAAAAAATTTAACTATCATACACAGAACAAGTTGTCACTTATGAGATTAAACTATCATACACGAGACAAGTTCTCACTGATGAAAATTTTAAAAGAACTATCATACACATGACAAGTTCTCACTATTAAAAATCTCAAAATAATTGTCATATATGAGATAAGTTGTCATCGATGAGATTGAACTATCATACACATGACGCATTCTCATTTATAAAAATTACAAAATGACTATCATACATAGCATAAGTTGTCACTTTTGAGTTGAACTATCTTACACAGGACAAATTTTCATTAATAAAAATTTTAAAAATTACAATCATACATTAGACAAGTTTGTCACTTATGAGATTACAAATTTAATAAATTGTATCTCTGCAATTTTGCTTAAGCTTCACTTTAGTTTCTATATTTGACAGATAATTAAGAAAATTGTAGAGTCATATTTTACAAATTTTTGTCTCCATTGCTTCTATTTTTCTAAACGTATTCACAATTTTTATAAGTAAATGTATTATTTTTTAAGTCATATAGACATATAACGTTGATCTTATATAAATTAGCCACACAAGTACAAACCCATGTGAATCCACGTGTCCTTTGCTAGTAATAGTAGTATTTCTTGTTGCCATGGGTCCACATCGTAATAAGTGAGAGTGAAAGAAATTGTTTGAGTAAAATTACTACTATTTTCCATAGTACTAATTGATCATATTTCTTGGATTAAACCCCCAAAAAGTGTAATTAAGTGCAATATCGATGTTTCGTTTAATAATTTTATAGAGATTATTTAGTAATTTGATAAAATTTATAACATAGAACAATCCTTATCTCATGTGGATGCATGCATGAATGAGAGGCTTGGGTTTACAGTTAGCCCTTAATTTGATTGTTAGTAAAGATTTAACCATGTTATATTTGAGCTTGATTCAAAAGTAGTGGTTAATTCTATCCAAAGTTTAAATAAAGACGAACCCGAGTTTGGTGCTAAAGTGTTAAACAATTACCTCGTCTAAAAATTATTTTTCTGTTAATATTATAGACGATAAAGCAATGTGGTTGCTCACTTGTTAGCAAAAATAGCTATATTATTGCCTAGTTATCACGATTTGAACACTATAATTCCTTGTATTGATGAAACTACTATAAATAACATGAAACACTATTCTTCCTTGTATTGTTCTGAAAGTCTAAAGTTATTGTATGGATTGGCAAATATGAGCATCCAAAATAATGTTGAGATTGACCAATTCGGATTGTGGGTTTACTATATTAGGCCATCTTTCTAATAAGCATTATACTATATTAGATATAGATGATCCCCTATTGATTTAAAACTTGATGTTGTTAAATCAGTTGTCGAGTCTCTTGATTTTGCTAAAAACTTCACTACTATAAAAAATTTAGTTCTCGAGATGACATGTTGAAATAGGTTCGAGGTGAAGTAATCAAGTTGGGGTTTGTTATTAAAAAGTCATATCATGGGTCAAATAGAAGGAAATAATTTCTTGTATTGGGATGCAAAATGGGTGATCTGTATAAAAAATACAAGGAGTTGAAACGCTAAGACACAAAATTCATAAAATATGAGTGTCAATTTAGATTGTAAGGTTATCTTTTGTGCTTTGGTGTATGGAAACTTAATTTAGTTCGTGAAAACACAATCATGAGATGATGAAAAAATCAGAAGGTCATCATTCTCCCAGTTGTTTAAATATGAAAGAGACAAAACTTGTTCATGAAGCGACAAGTAACACGATCATTCCTAAAAATATTATGATTTTGTAAAAAAGAAGGTTTGATAATGTGACTACTATCAAGCATATTTATAATGCACATCACAAATATCACAAGTCTATAAGAGGTACAATATTAGAAATATAACATCTGATGAAATATCTGTTTGATGATAAGTATGTCCACAAATATAAAATAGCTGGTGATTTTGATACAATCAAAGATATCTTTTTGGCCTATCGGGACTCTATGAAATTGTCTAACACTTTTCCTTTTGTGTTGCTGATGAATTCAAACATATAAAACCAACATATACTTTGTACCATTACTTGAGTATGTTGGTGTCACTTCTATTGAATTGACATATTTAGTTGCATTTGCTTATTTGGAGTCATAAAAGAAAAATAATGTCAACTGAGCTTTAGAGATGTGTCGTGATATGTTGAAATCTCATGATATTTTGCCAAAGGTAATTGTGACTAACAACGACAATGCGTTGATGAATGTTTTTCCTGAGCATAATCCTCTACTATATCATTATTACATTTCCAAAAATATGAGAGCAAGATATAAATTGGATGTCAAAGTCAATCTTGGAAAACCAAAAGAATTATAAGGATATCATCATAAGTGCATCAGATGTTGTGTTAGAGTTCAATTTAGAGGAAGCATATATTGATTCCCTTCATAAATGTGTGTGCAAAATTTTCAAACTTCCTCAAATATGTGGAAAATACTATATTTGACCTGTGAAGGAGAAAATGCTAAAGGCATGGATAGTTCTTATGATACATATTGGAAATACGACCACAAATAGAGTTGAACCTGCACGCAATAGGTTGAAAACGTTTTTATAGGAAAGTCTGGGCAATTTGTACAAAAGTCGGGTGTCTATTAACAACATGATATTATTGCAGCATATTGAGATCCCAACCTCGTTTCAGTAGAGTCTAATTTTGTTATAAAACTGATACAAAGAAAATATTTTGTACTCAAAGTTGGTGGGAAACATTTCAAGGACTCCACTAAATTTATTGCATGTGAAGCATAAGGTCAATTATACTTATCTCATTCAGGTTACTTATACTAATCACAATATATTGTCAACATTTACAAATTTTTAGATATCTTGCAATAGTTCAGTGGTAAAATGCAATGTCTTCATTCAGGAGGTCCTATGATCGATTCTCAAAAGGTGTATTTTATGCATAATTTTAGTTTTTTTTTTTTTAGTTTTTAGTGATTCTTTTTATTAGGAGCCTAGTTTTTAAGATTAGAACAGAGTCCTAAATTGTTTAAGACGACTCTAGTGTCTAAAGTACTACATGTATGTAACATTAACATATGTGGCCCTTTTATCAAACAAAAAGGAAACACCCAACAAATAGGGAAAATAAGCTCTGATCGCGTTTGCCCTATGAACATCCCTAAGGTCATCATAATCCTAAGACCCATGTGTTAAGCCCGAGTGCCTTCTATACTCATCAACCAACCATTTGAGTCGTATGTGTACACTTCTCATTGCATGACTCTCATTAACAACTTCCTCGAGACCTGTTCCAATGAGGTATAACAACATCTCGATAGCCTCACCTCTGCTTAACAGGGTATGTCCCAACAGACGAATAGTGATGGACAAATGCAATAGACAGGAAATGTCATCCAGAGTAATTGTCATCTTACCAAAAGGGAGATAGAAATTGTTGGTCTCTGTTTGCCATCTGTCAACAAATACGAACATGAGACCTAAATCAATATTCCCATAGCTGGTATGAGCGACGCCTGATAGCCCATAATTCTGAAATACATCAAGAAACCAATCGTCATTTAGGATTTGTGGGATGAGATCTTATGCCTATGATTGATGCATTTCAATGTATCACAAAGTTGAAAAACTAAATATTTAATGTAAACTAACATAGATATTAAAGTAGTTTCACAAGAATGTAAATATTAAAATTATTGTTAAATGGAATTTATAATAAAATAAAATGTATTTAAAAAGTAAAAACTAATGTAAATATTAATATTATAAACAAAACTTAAACTACACCTAAAGAGTAAAAGTTAAAATAAAATTAATAAATAAATTGTAAATTAATATTTACCTCTCTAACATATAGATGACACATGATTGTTGAATGATGCCATAACTAACATATAGAAGAGGTTTCATATTCCAAAGGTGTTAAGACCAGACTCTATAACCTTTGAACTACATATTCTTGTCATGAGATAAAGGACCTTAATGACAATTTAAAAAAATATTGTGTTGTTTATATATTCCAAAAAGTGCATTGAGTTAGTGACTAAGAGACCAAATGACAAATAGTATGTTTGGTTTTACTTTTGAGAGAGTTAAGATTGATAGGGATAAAATTGATTTTTGACATGTTCGTATGCTATCTAGTAGAATTGATTTTACCCAAAAAATTGATTATAACTTGAAGGTAGGATTTGTAGTTTTTGAGTCGAAAATGATTTTTACACTGAAATTTATTATTCAACTTACTTTTGTTTGAGTATATCAAAACTTAAATTATTTTACATTCAACTCACTTTTAACTAAAATTAGTCTTACAAAATCAATTCAGTCGAAATCTTGAAATTGGAAATATCAAGTATTAGTAACTACACATGGTATACTAGTGAGGGACTTAGTTGAGCCCTCATATTAGAAGCCACTCATTTTCAACATAATTTATGAATTTTATCAAATACAAGAAAAATAATAGAAAAATATGTGTATAACATTGTCCCTTTCTCACAATAATTTCCGCATTTGATCATTTCACCATAATTAAGGAAATGTGATTAATGAAAGAGTGAGATTGGTGATTTTCCTCTACTATACTCATTTATCAATAGGAATGTTTAGTTCAAAGGAGGTGAGAAGAATGGAGATATTTTAATGGAGGGGAAGGGAGGGAAGTAGAAGAATGTTTGGTTTAAAAGAAGGAGAGGGTTTTAATGGTTTTGTAGTTCGTTCAAGGGAAGAAGAGGGATTTGAACTGGTTTTTAAGTTGTTTTGTTCCCCACTCTTCCAAATTCCCATAAAATGAAGAGAAAGCAAAAATAACTTACGTAGAGATTTTGCTCTCCTCCTTTCCATATCCCACTAATTAAACATACCCTTATAGCGTGTTTGGGTTAGGTAATTGAAAATTCAAGGTAAATTAGAATTGTAATCAATTTAAATACTTCATTTGAGTTTCTTTCATTTCTAAATTTTTTGTTTGGATAAAATAAAAAAGTTATTTATTCTTAAACTTTGTTGGACTATGTTTTCCAAAATTCAAAAAGTCGAGGAACCAATTTCAAAATTTAAATAGGGACCAATTTTGCTAAATTAAATTTTTGGATCAATATGCAAATTTTGAAACTTTAAAAAGACCAATTTGCAAATTTTTGAAAATTTATAGGGACCAATATACAAAATCAAAAAAATATAGGAACCCATTTATAAAATTTGAAGGAATTATAAGAATCAATTTGTGATTGACATTGTATAGAGTAATGAAGGAATTCCAAATTTACTTTTTATGTGGTATTTTAAATTCCCTATATTTAGTTTTGACAAAATACTTCAGAAAATATCTACATTTTGCAAAAACTTCAAAAAAATTGTCCATACAATAGAAATCAAATTGCCTCAAAAAATTACATTACCTCATTAAAATCCGGCATCCAAATAGACTTTTAGTGTATCTCATCATCATAAATATAAAATGGAGGAATATTAAGATAGTAGTGATGCACATACTAAAATGTATGAACAAATAAAAAATAATAATTAAAACTACATTAAAAATTAAAATTGACACTTCTTTAGACATTTTTTTTAGTGTAACAATTATAGTAAGACAAATGGAATCCTATAATAGAAAATTCATGTCTTTTTTCATTTCACATATATTAAAAAATAATTATAAATTGAGAGATTGTTACCAAAAAAAACTATAAATTAAGAGATAGAATAATAATTTTTCAGATTATCTTTATTAATAATTAATGTGTTTTTTGCATTGTCATAAATATAAAGTAAAATATAATATTTTAACAATAATATACATAGTATATTAGTACTCCATTTATCCCAAAATAACTATCTCATTTGATAATTTCACTCATATTAAAAAAAA
>JBBPBQ010020322.1:40747104-40778053 GCA_037974755.1 Cicer yamashitae | reverse complement strand
TATTTTTTGGGATAAATTATTTTTGCAAATGTGACAATTATTGTGATATGAAGAGAATATTAATCAGACATTATAAAATAGAAAAAATAATGAATTTTTCATTGAAAACTGAAAAATGATATTCATTTTTGGATAATTTATTATTATTATTATTATTATTATTATTATTATTTTGTTAATGTTGTACTACATTCTTCTCTAATTATATTTATTATTTAGAATAAAAAAATTGTCATTAAATATAAGCACTCTTTTAAATTATCAAGTATATTGATTATATTTTTCTAAACATATCGCATATCGATACTATTAATATATCTTGGAAAATCAAAAGTCAAATTGAATATATTTATGCATAAATAATATTTTATTAATATCTACACATAATAGTGATACATTATATTTACCATCTACTTTTCTTAATATATGTGAGAAAAGAAATAAGAGTTTATAATGAAGTAAGTACGTCTTACTCACTTTGAGATGGAAAGAAGAGTACCGTACGAGTGTTAATTTCATCCATTTATCAATGATTCTTCAAACTATAAATTTATCCATAATAAAAACATTAATGGATAGATTCAATCTATCCATTTAAAAATACATATGGATTCAATTCATCTATTTAAGAATATGGTTGGATCCAATTCATCCAACATTTTTTTTTTAAATCCAATGAATCACATTTTTTTTAATTAATGCAACCCAATGGATTACAATTATTTATTTAAAAGCATATAGTCTTAAAAAAATTATTTATTTATTATTTTTAAAAATAGTTTTCTTTTATTTTGAATAACTATTTTTTTATTATTTTAAAATAAATCATCTATAAATAAATATTTCATTATCTTGAAAAACTATTTTTAAAAGAAAAATTGAATTTATATAGTTTTTTTGTTCAAAAATCAGATTTTTTTTAAGATAAAAAACTGAATTTTTATTATTTTAAAAATGAGTAATTTTCTTTTAAATTTAATAATAATTTAAATATTATAATTATAATTATTAATCATCATGTTAATAATAAGTTATGGTTGGTGGTGGTGGATCACTGGAGCTTCACAGGTGACCAATAATGAGTTGACGGAGGTCACTAGAGCTCTGCGATCCAGCATAGTGGAGGCCGTTAGAGCTTCGTCGTCGGTCATTACCAAACACCACTCTATTTTAAAAGCGGTCATTACCAAACACCACTCTATGTGGATACACCACATAGAAAGACAGGACTATAGAGGGTAAAAAGCAAAAGGCATAATCAGAAATTGTTGTAAGTGTTATATCTGCAAGAGCAAGCAGGTCAGATACTGTAGTATAGTATGGTTGATATGAAATTTTACTGACTGTTTTGCTTGTTTCATGCAGGGTGTAGTATTTGGGTTGGGATGTTATAAGACAATATATTATATATCTCTAAATTTGTACAATATATTTCATCTATGTTGAAAATCAAAAGATTAAGGACTTTAAAATCAATATTTCATTATTATTTCCGTATAAAGATTGTTCTGCATTGCTGCTCTCCTTTCTAGTTAGTCATTTGACCTTTGGCTTTTCAGTGTTGTGCCTTACACCTGCACGCTCTTTTGACATGTATCTCTTGTTAATTTTTTCAATAGAACGTCAACATGGATGATCATGATAACATTGTAGACTCTGAGATGGAAGGGAGTTTTGATTCTATTCATCCTCCTTCAATTTCAAACACCGCTATGTTGCCGCCTAAGCGTAAAAATAGATCGGAAGCATGAAATCATTTTACCCCACAACAAGGCAAAAAAAGATCAGCAACATGCAATTATTGTGGTCGCACGATCCAGTACAACAGTGGAACAAGCGCGATGCGAGTCCATTTGACTAGATGTGAAGATTATCCAGAAAATGTGGTGAATAGGGAGCATGAATTAGCTTCATGTTCAATGGCAAGTAGGGAAGTTGTTAGTTCATCCCCTTCTTTTCCCAAATTTGACCAAGAAGTAAGTTGAATTGACTTGATGAACATGTTTGTAGCCATGGAAATCCCATTTCGACAAGTGGAACATCCATATTTTCATAAGTTTGCTAATGGTTAACAACCAAGGTTTAAATTTCCATCACGCACTACACTAGCACGTGATATTTTAAAGCGATGAGACACACACAAAATAAGGCTGAAGAATATTTTGTCAAAACATTGTCATCGAGTATGTCTCACCACCGACACTTGGACATCCACCCAAGACTTTAATTACATGTGTCTCACAGCTCATTTCATTGATAACAATTGAAAGTTGTAGAAGAAGATTTTAAATTTTCTTCAAGTCACTAACTACACGGGAGAAATAATGGCCAAAACGGTTAAACAATGCTTGAATGGTTGGGAGTTAGGTCGTGTGCTTAGTGTGACAGTGGATAACGCATCCTCAAATGATGTTGAAATTCAACATCTCAAAAGATGGCTTCTATCGCAGAATGGTCTAATTTTGAACGGAGAGTACATTCACACGCGATGTTGTGCACACATATTAAATCTTATTGTGAAGGATGGAATGAGCTTAATAAATGATTCTATTTTGAGAATTCGTGGAGCTGTGAAATATGTTAGACGTTCTCCTTTAAGGTGTGATAGATTTAAGCAATGTATTAATCTTGAGTTAAATTATAAAGGTTATGTTGGATTAGATTGTGAGACTCGGTGGAACTCAACATACACAATGTTGAATGCTGCTTTGAAACATGAAAAGACCTTTACATAGTTTGAATTCAAATACTAGAAATATGTTAATGAAGTGAATAAGGAAAAAGGTGTGCCTACACCTGAAGATTGGGAGAATGTTGCTTTAATTCTTCCATTCCTGAAGTTATTTCATGAAGCTACACTACGCATTTTAGGATCTTCTTATTTAACAAACAACTTGTATATGTTTGAGGTTTTCGGTGTCGAGATGAAAATAGCTGAAATGTGTAATAATGAAGTGAAAAAGCCAAGTCAATGGCTAAAAAGATGAAGGCGAAATACGAGAAATATTGGGGAGATCCTACTTGCCTGGATATGGTTTTAGACCCTCGACGAAAAGTAAAGCTTGTGATATAGATGGCAAAAAAGATTTACACTAGTAATGACGCCACTTCTTTGAAAGAAAAATTAGATTGATGTTTGAAGTCTATCTATGAGGAGTATTCTGGTAGGGTGGTGTCACCTCTAGGTAATTCTTCTAATTTGTCAGGTGTTGTTAATGAAGTTGGTGATCCTTATGATTGTTCTGAATTCTACAAATCAGACGAGTGCAGTACACCAGAATCTGAATTAGGAGAGTGTTTGGATGAACATTTAGAAAAACCTTGTCCGAATTTTGATTTACTTAGATGGTGGAAGGTGAACTCAAGCCGATTTCCTATACGTGCAAGAATTGCAAGAGATGTACTGGTTATACCTATATCCACTGTAGCCTCTGAATGTGCTTTCAGTACTGGAGGAAGAGTACTTGATCCTTACCGTAGCTCTTTGACACCGGCAACCGTGGAAGCCCTTATTTGTATGTACCTAGGATTGGCTTGACGAAGCATCTTTATCATTTATTACTAGTGAGGATCTTGAAAATCTTGAGCAAATTGAGCAAGGTAAGATACATAAAGGTGTATTTAACATTGTGTTATTACTTATTATATTATTACTTGATACATAATGAAATGTCTTTTTTGTTTTGTTTTGCAGAAATACTTTCTTCTCAAGATGCCGCAAGTTGTTCGGCCTCTGTTGCACTCGTTAATAATTGATACTTGTTATATTTCTTTCTAATAGACAAAACAAATGTGGCTATGACTAGAGCTAGGTATGAATTATTATGTTCATTTTGTTAAGTTGCTTCCAACTTTCAAGTTGGTTGAAACTGAGTTTGTTTTTCACTTTTTTGCAGATAATGTCTTTGAATATTAGAAAATGCATCTACTTTAATTAACAGTGATTCTGTTTGGAGAAATATTGTTCTTGATGCCAAGAGAAGAGACTGTTATCACAATGTCAATGAAGATAAGAAATTGGCAGTGGCTATTGAAGATGTCCTGTTTTAGATTGAACTACTTGAAGAGTATGAGTCTCCATTTAAGAAACTAAGTTTAGACGGAAGATCAAAAACATCAACCAGTTCTTTTAGGTGATTAATTGGACGTGTTGAACTAATTTGATCTAGTTCATGATAGTCCTTGCATCAACATTGACATTGACATTGCAACCACTATTTCGACTAAATCTGCCACATTGCAAAACTATTTCAATTCTTTAATTATCGTTCGAATAATTGAATGATTTATGTCTAATTTTTAAAATTTATCATTTGAGAGTTAAAATTTAACTGTAGTTTTCATTATCAAATTTAACTGTAGTTTTCATTATCAAATTTATCATTTGAGAGTTAAAATTTAACTGTAATTTTACAAAATAATTTATTAAATTGTTATAATCAATTTCAATTAACATTTACTATAGTAGAATAAAAAGTGTTACATATTATTAATATTTTTTTGTTAACCAGATCAAGATAAGGTTATTTATAACACTACTAGAAAAAGCGCTTTTAGAGACCACTTTTTCGGTCACTAAATGAAGAAAATCGGTCACTAAATTCAATAGCGACTGATTTAGTGACCAATTTAAATCAGTTGGTAAACTGCTAGTCGCTAACTGTTGCGACCAAATCAGCGACTGAATTTAGTGACTTATTTAGTGACCGAATTTAGTGACAAATTTAGTGTTCAAAAGAACAATAAAAACAATTTTTAATTTGTTTTCAATATCTAAAAAATTCATACACCAAAATCATTTAAAAGCATTAATCATTTCAATGTATATAACCAAAGAACATAATATATTTAAGTAATATTTTTAAGTACTCAAAATAATACAAATAAAATTTTAGTTTAAACATAATATATTTAGTCATAACAAATTGCAACATATTAGTTCTTTAGATTAACTTATCACTATCCATCTAACTCTTCATCATCCTGATCACGAGCATTATTATCACCAATCTCATCATCAAAATCACCAGCATCATGATCACCAATCTCATCATCGTTATCACCAATCCCATCTTCATGAATTTGATCTCTAGTATATGGCATGGGTTTAAAGTTCAAGCTACTCATCAGTTGTTTTATCAAGTGGTTGTTGCGCTCAACTGCTCTGTTTGTATTAGCCAATTCCTCTCGAAGTTGATCTCTTTCATTTCTCATTTCTTCAAATTCATGTCTTTGAACCCACTCTGTTGATGAAGAACATGACCCACGATAATATGGTCTCCCTAATAATACAGTAGATTCCATTCCGAGACCATATACTCGTCCTCTTTTTATTCCTGCAACCTCACACCACACATCTAATTCTTTTGGTGGAGGAGTTCCTTGTGAAGTTGATTCTTGGGTCAATTCCTCCAACCTACGTTTAAATTTTTCCTGTCAACATAGATATAAAGCTAATTAATATTTTAAAACACTATTCCGATCTTACATGAAGATAAAAAAAAAAATCAACATACAAAACGTTAGTAAATGCACTGTATCATTGAATATAGAGATAGCATAACATTTTCAACCACTTTGCTCTTTTCTTCTCATTTTATTAAACTTCAACAGGCAAAACGTTAGTAAATGCACTGTATCATTGAATTCAACTATCTCACCATCTTGATTAATCTACTAAACAGAAGTAACATATGACATCAAATCGACAATAATGCATCTATCTTGAAAGAGAGATACATGTCAATATAAAACCATTTATGGAATAGGCGAGAGTGGATGTTTCCTTTTAACATGCTTATTAATTAAGAGAAGTTTTTGAGTTTATGACTAAAGCAAAATAAAACAGAACAAAGAATATCAGTAACCAGACAGAAGTTTCAAATGAATTTAGGCTTTAAACATACAATAAAATAAAAAATTAGTCAATGGCATGATTTACTACCGCACCTCGTAGGTCAGAGTACCGCCAGAAGAATCTGGATGACAGAGTGTAACATTTGAAATTACACCCGTAGCAGATAATATGCATATAGCTCGGGGACCTTGCTGAGAAAATGATAATACTTTATTTGTAATATCCTGCAAAAACCAAAGAGTATAGCAAGATAACATTATTAAATATCTTAGAAACTAACAGCATCATAAATATATACATTGATTAGGAAGGTATGAATAAACGAGGGGGAACGAAACGCGAAAAATGAATATTCCGATCAGCACGATAATCCGCCAACAATCTTGAATTTCCATTTTGATTTGCAGACCCCATTAATAGAAGAAACAAAAAGTCTCATATAATTGTCATCCCCATAATTATGAGTAAATAAACTATAAACCTTCTGAACAACAATAAATGACACATTTTTCATTAGATTCCAAATTCAGAATGAACAAACAGAGAAATCTACACAGAATGTATAGTTTTAGACTTAACTAGTAAAACATCCGAAAAATGAAGTTGGGTGTATATGCAAGTAATTTGGACCCTCAAGGATAAGATAACAAAATTATTAAGAGATACATTCATGATTCAACGCACGCTAATATGAACTACATGAAGCTAAGTCGACACTGCAAACATACCATTGACTAATTTTTTATTTTATTGTATGTTTAAAGCCTAAATTCATTTGAAACTTCTGTCTGGTTACTGATATTCTTTGTTCTGTTTTATTTTGCTTTAGTCATAAACTCAAAAACTTCTCTTAATTGATAAGCATGTTAAAAGGAAATCCTAATCATATGATAACATTTAGTTGCCTAACGTGTCTTACGATAACATATGATAACATTACTTTAGTTGCCTAAGCATGTTAAAACTTCTCTTAATTTTCACCTTATCATATGATAACATTACTTTGTAACGCCTAACGTGTCTGTGTCATACAGTTGAGTTCTCTCATTGTAATTAAAAAATAGTTAGATTTTAAGCCCCTCTTATATAGCACAACAGCCATAAACAAAAGAAATCCTAAATTGCAAAGTAGATTCTATCTAGATAAATTAAAAAGCCCAATAAAATGCAAAATCAGTATGCATAATCAAAAAATTAGAAAATAAATTCCTTACCTTCTGGTTCACGATAGCCGACGATAGCCGACGAGACGACAAACAATCAGAGCTTCACGTCGTAGTTGCAGAGCTTCACGTCGTAGTTGCGGAGCTTCACGTCGTAGTTGCGGAGGTTTAAGAGAATCGGTTGGCTTCACGTCGTAGTTGCGGAGGTTGGTTTGAGAGAATCGGTTGGCTTCACGTCGTGTTGAGAAAGAAAGGTTGAGTTTCTAGGTTGAGAAGGAATGGGTGTGTTTTTGGGTTGAGAAGGAAAAGGGGTTTTAGGGTTTTTGGAGTAAATTGAAACAGAAGGAGGAAGGAGGACAAGCGTGGGACAATTAGTTATTACAAAAGAAAACTTCTCCTTTTTTTTTAATTAGTTATTAACAATAAATTAATAAAGAAAACTGATTCTTATTTTTTATTTCTTTTTTTTATGTAATTAAAAAATAAATTATGTAATTAAAAACTATTTTAATTAATAAAGAAAACTAAATTATGTAATTAAAAAATAGTTAGCGACTAAATTATGTAATTAAAAAATAAATTATGTAATTAAAAACTATTTTGATTAATAAAGAAAACTAAATTATGTAATTAAAAAATAGTTAGTGACTGAAATTTTGGTCGCAAACATTTAGTTGCTATTTCAGTCTCTAAATTTTGTTAGCGACCGATTTAGTGACGAAATAATATTTAGATTCAAGGTTCAAATTTTCAGTCTCTATTTCGGTCGCTAGTGTGAAAGGCAAATTTTTTATTAGGAATAATTAGCGACTGAAGTTTTGGTCGCTAAAATTCAGTTGCTATTTCAGTCTCTAAATTTCGTTAGTGACCGATTTAATGACGAAAAAATATTTAGTTTTTAGGTTCAAAATTTCGGTCTCTATTTTGGTCGCTAGTGTGACTGAAAAATATTCGGTCTCTAAATCGGTCACTATAGGCGAAATTTCTAATAGTGTAAATTATTGATTGTTAGGAGTTAGGGAGATGTTTGTTTTTTTTTGTCATTCACCATCAATATTATCAATTGTTTTATTTTTTTGATTGAGTAAATATGAAGTTATGAACTATTCAACTTATGTGAGGCATGAAGCCTTTTATCTTTGGTAAAATAGATTTTTTTTCTTGAGGTTTAAAGCCCTAACTTGAGTTGTTTGGTCTTTAAATTGATCATGTCGTAATTAATTTAAATAATAAAAAATATTTTATCATTTAAATTAATAAAACTAATTAATTTTTAATAATGGAGAGTAATTCCTATTGGTGGAAGAATTATAAAGTGTACATGTTTTTCTACCTTAAGCAAGAGTAAGATCTTCCATATGTCTTCTTTCTATTACTATAATTTTTAAAAATAATTAAAAATATATAAAAATATTTAAATCTATTAAATATTACATCATCGTATTATATATTTCTAAAACTTTAATAATGAAAAAGGTAGGGATTCCAATTCTTCACGCAACTACATCTTCAAGGGTGTTCTATGAAGGGAAACAATGATGAGGTGGGCCCCACTGCCCATTTTTAAGACAAAAAGCAATTGACCCTGATCCACTGGACACGTGTCGTAACCTTAATGTCAGGGTCCATGTCCCCCAAATGACAGTACACACACTATTATTCGTCTCTCGTTTGTTTTCCTTGGCTTCTTACTTTGGTACATTAGATGCGCAACACGTTTCGAGTTACTATTATTGAATAGAATAGTACTATTTAGTAAAAATGATTTGTACAAAAAAAATGGAAGAATGCATACATGTAGGAATTTTGATTGAGAGAAATGTTAATAATACATTTTCAAACGTAGTCATTTCTATCGATGATAATTCATATGTAATTCTCGATCAAATTAATTTTTAAATTTTGTAAATTAATAAATACATATATGATATTGTGATGAATATGTGGTACTGTAATTGAATTATGAATATGTCTATTTAGGTTAATTTTACATCAATGTTATTCTTTTGATGATAAATTTGTTGAAAAAATTTAGTTATTTCATAAATAAATTTGTGGGTAATTGTAATTGTGTATTGACTAGTTATGGACAAATTGATCTATGAAAGATTTAAATTTCATAAAAAAATTAGTTCGAGTTGTAATAATATTGCTATAAGATCAAAGTAGAGTGGTCAAATATTCAATTAAAATGTTTTGATTACTATTTTACAATTTTATAAATATACTTGTTAATTTATAAAATTCAAAAATTAATTGTAGAGATGTACTTGCGCATTGTACCTAATACTTTAAATTGCCTAAAATATTGATGATGATTGAGATATATCTTAGGTCATCCACAATAAAAGTACTTCTCTTAATAAACACAG
This sequence comes from Cicer yamashitae, assembly GCA_037974755.1. Lineage (NCBI taxonomy): Eukaryota > Viridiplantae > Streptophyta > Magnoliopsida > Fabales > Fabaceae > Cicer > Cicer yamashitae. Next base: position 40,768,661 of record JBBPBQ010020322.1, on the reverse strand, counting down.
TATCATATAAATATTTCGTATGGCATTATAAAATTGAGTACTCATTGAGATTGATATTTTTATAGGTACACTTTTTCATCATTTTATCATTTTATGTGGGTTCCACACAATATATTATATTAAAATAAATGAGTATTGTTGAAATGTAATGATATAGAGTTATTAGTAGAGTTTATTTAATAAATTTTTGGTTTAAATACACTTTTTGATTCCCTTATTTTACACAAAATGAACTTTTTATCCTCTTATTTGTAAAACCTGGTTTTTGGTCCCTATTAACTAATTTTTGAAATTTTTTTGAACCCCCACCATTTTTTAATGGATGTGACACTCTTATTAATGACGTGATATTTATATAACATTTATGCGGTGGATAAAATATTTTCAATCTTATCAACTTTATTTATATATTAAAATATTAAAAATTTATTTATTTTATTTATATATTAAAATATTTAAAATTTAACATATTTTAATAAAATTTAAATTTTATTTATTTTATTCAACAATAATTTAAAATTTTAAAATATTTAGATAAAATATTTAAAATTTTATTTATTTTTAATATCTAAATAAAATAAATAATAAACTTAATTACAAAAATAATGACATAGAAATTATTTTATCTAAATCATAAATGTCATCTAAGTATCTTGTCGTTAACGAGAGTGCCACATAATAAAAAAAATGAATGGGGATAAAACAAAATCCATATAAGAGTTAATAAAGGCACTAAAAAACTGATTTTAGAAATTGAGGAACTAAAAGTTCATTTTTGAGAACATAAAGGGACCAAAATTGCATTTATGCCTAAATTTCTTTAAGGTGTTGAGTTGGAGAGAATTAATGGTAAAGTCCGAATAAATTTTATGGGTAGTCAAATATAAAAAATTAAAAACTAATATATTAAACTGAACATAAACAAAAACATTCACAATTATTATCTTAATCTTAAAAATGTGAATGTTATTATGTTAAAATCTCTAATAATCATTTTTTTAAGAACTAAAATAATATATTTTTATATTATTGAATGTAAAAGTTACTTTTTTTTTTTTTTTTAATATGTTAATACATTCTACCGGGAATAGTGGATGAGTTCGCGCTCACATATAAAAAGTTTGTGATCGTCTTGTTGTATTTGTTTAAAATATTTGCTTATCTAAAAAAATAAATTTCTACTTTTTTTTAAGTAAGATTTTATAAAAATTAGTAATTATGTACTCTTTTTAAAATTGATTTATTGTTGAAAGCAAAGAAGAGTAAAGAAAAGTAATTTGAAAAGAAAGAAAAGTAAATAATTTTTTGTGATTTTTTCTAGAAATTTTTAAAACAAAAATAGTAATTTATATAAAATTGATATTTTTTATTTTAAAAATATTTATTGAAGTGGAATTAAGTAATTTAAATTTAAATTTCATATTTTCATGATTTTCCACATCATTATATACACATCACTTAAATTCTTGTCACCTCACCAAATCAAAACTCAAATTACGAAGAGAAGTAAATGTTAACAATTTTGATAATAGAGAACAAAAATTCCAAAAACATATAGGGGACTAAAATCGAGGATTTATTATAATGGGGAGCAAAATTACATTTTTCCTTTAAAATTGGTATTTTTTTTTTTAATATCATTGAAAATGTACCAATAAAGAAGTTGTTAGAGAGTACAAGTCATATCCAAAACTGAAGGAAAATTGTGAGTTAAAGAGATAAATGCAGTAGATAAAAATTAAAATTTTCTTCCACTGATCCTTACAAATGGTCATGAGTTAGGTTTGTTAGATTACCTCTTGTAGCGGGATAAAACTTTGACGATGAATGATGATCATGAGCGTTGCTCTATTTGCAGTGTCTCTACACAATCCACACGAACAAAAGTCGAATGAGGACAACCTCAGGTTTAGTGCTAGTTGATAAATGAGGCTTATGAAGAAAACAACTAGGGTTTTTCTTTTTTTCTTATTGCTCTAATCCGAATTCTATACAAGGGTTCTATTTGTAGACCCTTATACCAACCTAGCGCACCATAGCTTCCGGTGATAGCGTTTCACTTAATAAGTATTACTTATTTACACTTTTAATCCTTCATTAGTTTGTTCTTACGTGTGTGACCCTGTAGGTTTCTGTAACGTTAGTAATAATATTAAATCATCTATTTAATATTATAAATAACAAGTGGTAACTAGAAACACAATACTGGTACCCAAGTGGCGAGAATGTTATGTGATCTGACATAACCTTTCCATGATAATGATATTGTGTATAATCTTTCTTTTCCCTTCACATCTAAATCAAACTCAAGTCATAGAATGTGCAACCCTTGTTTAGTTCGATGTCTCATTCCTTGATACCTGAGTATATTTACAACAATCAATTTCCCAGATTGACTTATCTTAGCATGGCCATACGTTTAATAATTATATTCTATCAAGGGGCCCATATATATTACTCCCGTTATGTAGGAGGAGAAAATCCTATCTAGGTCACTCATATCCCTTAGCATTACTCATTGAATATCTAGTTAACCAACTTTATAATCGTTCTGTTACAGACAACGTTTGACAACAATAAAACAATCAACTCCTTATTTAGAGATCATATTGGTTTTAGGTCTAAGGGTTGAATACACCATTATCACTATGAGAATAGCTTATGACACTTACATAACACACTTTGTAGTATTCTCATGGTGAGTCAATTTAATATAAATTCATCATAATGTTTACATATGTTGTAACTTGATATCTCATATCTATAACTTATGAGATAAGATTATTAGTCAACACACATAATAGTCTCGAGTGGATTATTATTACCCTTTATAATAGTACTCGACTATATATTATTTGAGAGAAAAATTCTATAGCTTCTAACAACTGAGTCATCCACTCAGTGTCTTATCAAAAAGAATTTCACTCAAGGAATTTATTATATGAGATAAACAGAATAATTTAAATGCCTCATATTATAAATAACATGACACAAGTTCTAAATTCAAAAGTAAAATAATGGTCTTTAGGGCATACACCAAAAATCTCCCACTAGTACTAGAGCCAATTAGGCATATACCTAATACCCATAGACCTAGTATGGCCATTATACTTCTGCTGAGTAAGAGATTTTGTGAGTCGGTCAACGACATTGTCAAGTATTAGTACTCTGTATATCTTCACATCTCATCTATCAATGTCTCTCGTATGAGATAAAATTGCCTAAGTATTTACTTGTATCGCTGGTGAGATCTAGGTTCCTCAGCCCGTGGAACGGAACCATTGTTGTCACAATAGAGTTCAATGGGGTCCACAATGCTAGGAATTGTACCAAGTTCAACAATGCACTTCTTAATCCAAACAACTTCTTTTTTAGTATCGGAGGCATAAATATACTCGACCTTTGTAGTAGAATCATCTATTGTTTCTTGCTTTGAACTTTTCCAGCTCACAGAGCCACCATTTAGGCAAAATACATAATCAAATTGTGATCTAAAATAATCTTTATCTACCTAGAAGCTAGCATTAGTGTAATCTATTACAACAAGCTCTTCCTGGCATCCATATACCGAAAATGAATCATTAGTTCTTCTCAAGTAGTTAAGGATGTTCTTGACAATAATCAAATGACTATCACCAGGATTAGACTGGTTCCTACTCGTTATGCTCAAAGCATACGAGACATCTGGTCGAGTACATAAGATGACATACATGATAGATCCAATTGCAGATGTATATGGAATTTTATTCATGTGATGCCTTTCTTCTTTATTCAAAGGAGATTGTGTTTTTGACAAACATACGCCATGCGTCATAGTCAAGAATCCCTTCTTAGAATCATGCATATTAAAACCTCTCAAGACCTTGTCAATATATGTACTCTAACTCAGGCTAAACAAAATTTGTGATCTATCTCTATATATTCTAATTTATAATATATAGGTAGCTTTACCCAAGTCTTTCATAGAAAAGAAATTCCCTAACAAAGTCTTAACTTGTTGCAAAGTAGGGATATCATCCACATATAGTACCAGGAATACAACTATGCTCCCACGAACCTTCTTGTAAACACAAGGTTGATCTTCATTTTTTATGAATCCAAATTGTTTCACAATTTCATCAAAATGAAGATTCCAGCTTATTAAAGCTTGCTTTAATCCATAGGTTGATCATTGTAACTTGAATACCTTATCGGTGGCGTTTGGATTGCCAAAGCCTTTAGGTCGTTTTGTGTACACATCTTCAAGGAGTTTTCCATTAAGGAAAGTATTCTTGATATCCATTTGCCATATTTCAAAGTCATGATATGCAAATATGGCAGGTAAAACCCGAATAGATTTAAGCATTGTTACTGGTGAAAAAATTTCATCATAGTTTACACTATGAACTTGCTTGAAACCCTTAGCAACTAGTCGTGCTTTATAGGTTTGTACCTTTCCATCCATGCCAATTTTCTTTTTGAAGACCCACTTGCACCCTATGGGATTGACCCCTTCAGGCGGCTCCACTAAGGACCATACTTGATTAATGTACATGAATTCCATTTCAGGTTTCATGGCCTCAAGCCCTTCTCAGATTCAGGGCTAGTAATGGCCTCCTGGTAAGTCATAGACTCATCTTGATCCATGAACAATACATCACTTTGTTCAGTTATAAGATACTCATATCTCTTAGGTTGGTGACACATCCTATTTGACTTAAACTGGTTTTGTGTCACTTGAGCAGGTTGTTCTATCACAACATCTTGTGCAAACGACCCTTGTTCCTCCATAAGCGTGTCGCTATTTTGGGTTTGAATTGTTTCAAGTTCTACTTTCCTCCCATTGATTTATTTGAAAACAAAATGCTTTTCTAGGAATACCCTAGTGTGAGTGACAAACATTTTGCCCTCAAAAGGTTTATAGAAGTAGTATCCCTTTGTTTCTTTGGGATACCCCATAAACAATCATTTTTCAGGTTTGGAATAAAGCTTAGTATAAATTTGTTCTTTGATATATACCTCAATACCGCAAATCTACATAAAAGAAACACTAAGTTTCTTATCAGTCCACATCTCAAATGGTGTCCTTTCCATTGGTTTGGATGAAATACAGTTAAGTGTGGAAGTTGCAGTTAATAGAGAATGTCCCCAAAAGGAATTTGGAAGATTGATATGAATCATCATGAACCGAACCATGTGCCACAAGGTTAAGTTCCTTATCTTAGAAATACTGTTCCATTGTGGCGTTCTAGGAGGTGGGATAAAATCCCACAGTCTTTCAGATAGTCATCAAATTCTAGGCTTAAATATTCACCTCGTCGATGTGATCTAAGAGTTTTAATATTCTTACCTAATTGGTTTTGTACTTCATTTTTAAATTTTTTGAATTTTTCAAAAGATTCCGATTTGTGTTTCATAAGATACACATATCCATATCTACTATAATTATCAGTAAATGTTATGAAGTACTGAAAACCTCCTCTAGTTGATGTGTTCAGTAGCCTGCAAACATCAATATGTATAAAGGTCAAAATATCACTAGCTTTTTCACCTTCTCCAGTTAATGGAGTCTTTTTCATTTTCCACAATAAAGAACATTCACATGTTTCAAATTATTCATAATCAAAAGAGTCCAAAAATCCATCTTTGTGGAGTTTGGAAATACTTTTCTCTTTTATGTGGCCTAAACGACAATGCCAACGTTAAGTAGGATTCAATGTTATAAAGAGGCGTTTCAAGATCAATGACATAAAGTCCATTGCTCATTTGTGCACCAGCATAGAAAATATAATTTAAATAAATAAAGCAACATTTGTCTTTTATTAAAAATGAAAAACCAAATTTGTCTAAACAAGAAACATAAATATAATCCTACTAATTGCAGGTACATAATAACAATTATCTAGCTGTAAAATAAAATTACTAGGTAAAGTCAACATATATGTTCACACATCTAAAGCAACAATTTTTTCTCCATTACCAACTCATAGATCAGCTTCACCCTTTGCTAATGCTCTACTACTTTTGAGTTCCTGCAAATTAGTACAAATATGAAAACCATATCCACTATCTAATACCCATGATGTAGAAGTTGATAAATTAATTTCTATAACAAAAACATATGAGGTGGAAACTTCACTTTCCTTTGTCTTTTCTTCTAGGTATTTTGGAGAGTTCCTCTTCTAATGTCTAGTCGTACAATTGTGGAAGCAATTGCCCTCCTTAGCCACATCACCCGGAGGATTTAAAGCATAAGTGGCAAGTTTGGGCTTGACAACTTCCCTACCCTTCCCATTGCCCTCATACTTGTTCATGGGCTTCTTGACTTGCTTCTTGAATTTTCTAATATTGACCGTCAAAATGGCTTTTTCTTTTCCTTTGCTAATGTTCTTTTCAGCAGTTCTCAACATGTTTGACGTCTCTGGTAGAGTTTTTTCCAAGTCATTATGAAAAACTAATTGAAGCTCTCCTGCAACGATTGCAGGATGAGATCAATCGTGAGCTCTCGCTAAAGGGAAAAACTCATTCGCTCTAGGTTCTCAACATACCCAATCATCTTGAGCATATGAGGACCTACAGGTCTTGTTTAAGAGAGAGGCACGACGCGCAACTTGATTTAATAACTCAAAATAAAAGGAAACTAGGCTATAATCACTCACCATGCAATCACAAAATAATGACATGTAATCAATCAAATAAAGAACTTGTGAAAGAAATATGACTTCCAAAGTTCTTTTTAGTTGCAGCAACTATAACAACAATATTTCTTTCACAATGACGTTTGTAAATCACCAGATTCAAGCTTTCATCCATGGAGGAAGAAGAATAAGTGATTTTTTATTCTTTTATTTTCTATGATTTAACACCATGAAAGATGAAGAAGAATGAATTATATAAATAAAGGTTCTTGGAAGAGGAAGATATGAAATCATGGAAGTAGAACAAGAATGAATTATATAAATGGAGATGTTACTATTGCAATGATGACATGGTTTCAGTTTTTTTTTTATAAAAAAAATTGTTTCAATTTCTTTTTCAAAATCAGACAAATTATCCCCTCGTATTTTCAAAACCGGACAAGTTAGCGTATCTCTTACGTGACAATGAGTTGGCTAACATCTGGGCTCGCCATGTAAGCAATTAACATTCACGTCAATCGCATCAAGGGAACAAACTAACAGAGTGACTATATTGTCCGACCTCTTTCAATTTTAAGGTGTTATTGGCTTATTTTCAAATCTAAGAGGGTAAATGTCGGACCCCTACAATTTTAGAGGGCAATTTAATAATTTACTCGTAATGATTTTATATAATCTTTATTAAAAAAAATATTGCTTCTTCTTTTCAGTTAATGTGTAGCATGAGTGAGAGAGTAAGTTTTTTAGTTCTTGATACAAAGCTATTTGCTCCACTTGGGCTATTGGATCTCCTAAATCTCCATTACATCTTCATAGTTTGGATGGTTTTTGTCTCATTATTTGTATAATAGTATATAGGATTGAGTATCTCATATATTCCAATTATATATGAATCTTGATTTTCAGTTTAAAAAAACACACAAATCACTGAAACTGAAATGAAATAAATATGCGCCAATAAACCAATTGGAATAATATTTCACACTATCTTTCTTTTACTAACATCCAAATATATATTTTTCTATCAAAAGGCAATAAAGTGGCATGAGAAAGGACTTTGATGAAGGAAACAAAGTCAACAATGTGGTCCGGTTTGATATTCTTGTAAGTTATTATATATTACTCAAAGACTTAAATATAAATAAAAAGTTTATGAATTTGGTGGAATTAGGACAAAATTATATTACTAGATTTTTTACTCGTGCCATTCCAGAGAAGATAATTAATATTTCCATAAAATTGTAATACCATCTATTATAAAAACAATATAATATTATATTGTTTTAGTAATAATATTTAAGTAATTAAGATAATGAATTAGTAATAATATAATTAAGCATTCATATCAATAAATCTAACAATCATCTAACTAATGAGTTTTTTGCTAAAGAAATCGGTAAATTCAAAGTATTATTAAAATTGATACCTTGCTATATATTTGTTTTGTAGCCTATTAAGATTGACATTAAATATTTTTTATGTTCAAAATGATGATTTTTTGAACCAATAATTGAATGGTTTATTTATTGATTTTTTTTTTATTCAACGACGGCGAGAAGGCAAGATTCCATCTCGGGATGGATCGACGGCGAGAAGGATAAGGTAACAACTGGGGGCTCAAGATTGAGTCAAAGAGGAGAAGAGTTAGTGTTTTGGGTTTTAGGTGTTTTGAGGAGAAAGGGTTTAGTTGGTACTCATTTACATTTTGGCTCTATTAATTTTGTTTTTGGCTCCATTAATTTTTTGTTTTAGCTCCACTGAAAAAATTTGGATTTTGGCTCAATTGAAATTTTTTTGCCTCCATTGAAAAATTTAAGATTTTGGCTCCATTGAAATTAGGTGGATTAAAAAAATTAGGATTTTGCCTCCATTAAAAATTTTTTTGGCTTACATTATGAAAAATTTGTATAAAATTATTTTCACAAACAATTAAGATTTTAGCTCCTTTAAAAAATATTTATTTTTCAATTTTGATGTCTATAGCCACAGATTTAAGTGTGTAACTATAACAATTAGTGACAAATTTATGTCACCGAAGATATAAGACACCTATACTAACAACAAATAGTTTATCTGTAGGTATAGCTTATCTATACCTACGGTTTTTAATTTTGTCACTATAAACCTTCGTAGATATATGTCTATTTTCTTGTAGTGGTTGAACAATAATATATATTTTTAATTTAATTTTGAATGACTAAACCAAGTTCAATGTTCAAAATATGACTTTTATAAGTTAATTTTGTATAATGTGTTTTTTTTTTATTGTATTACAATTTTCATGTTCATAATATATTTCTTTGTTAAAACAATAATTGGTGAATTACTAATTACCTTTGCATTCAAGTAAAATGTTCAAAATGACTGAAACTTTAACATGACACATTCGCTTTATCTTTTAGGTTTTCCACCAATGAATTTGTGACACAAAATTGATAAATGCAAAACCATGTTTAAATCCTTCTACGAGTAAACAAATTTGTTGTAATGATCAAATTATTCATGAAGCTTATCGTGATCTAGATTTGAAATCCTTTGGATATCTTATATTTGTATATATTTTCTCTCGTGTAAAGCAAAAAATTAGTTGTTTTTTGACTAGTGTGACACGACTCTCCAAGTTGCATGCATTAGTGAGGAAAGTTAATTTAGTTTGGATAATTAGGTTGACACATATGTAGATGATGATTGTAACTTTGTAATGACCCATCCATATGCATGGATCAATTAATAACTACATAAATAACAAGAGCTTATCCCTTTAATTGGTATTTGAAAATCTTCTATTAGCATTTTCAAAAGTGACATAGCGTATGTTGATGTCATTAGGATTCTCATACAAAAAGCATGATTTCTTAATGATTATTTTTAACGATTTAATTTATATTCATATCTAAAGTGTTTTTATAGTGTCCGTCAATCACAATGGTTAAATTATCATGCATATTTCATTTTTACTATAATTAGGTGTGGTAAAATGGATGAATTTAAATGTGAATGATAATGTATATCTGAATCAAAACAATCCATTAATTCATTAAAATCCACTAAATGGTTTCAAAACAATTCAATCCAATCCATTCGTTTAAAAAATAAACTATCAAATCCATTGTCATATTTCCAATGGATGAATATGATTTTAATAAAAAAATTATAATATTTGTTATTATTTCTAAAAATATTATCATAAAAACATATATTTTCTTTTGATGGAAATATTCTGTCCTTTTCTTTTTACTTTAAAATATTGTTTTAGATATTAGTTTAAAAAATCAGTTGTCTAATATTTTAAAAATTACTAAATTAGTAATTCATAAAAATAATCTTATTTATCATATTAAAAAGTTGTATGTTTTAAGGAAAAACACTGCTTTTTATACTAATTAAAAAATGTATTTTTTATTTTACTATTTTGAAAATAATTTTATTTATTATTTCCAAAAGTAGTATGTTTTTTACTAAAAAACACGGTACTTTTATGTTTTAAAGGAAAAAATGTTTTTTAATATATATTTAAAATATATTTTTTATTTATTTATTTATAATATTGGTGATGAGGGACGGCAGAGTTTTAGCGATCCACGGTGGTTGGTGGCAGAGCTTTGGTGGTCGGCCACCTCTGACCACTACCAATATTATTAATCAAATATTTAAATAGATTATATTATTTAATTTTTTGTTTTACAATTAGATTACTTATTTTTAAATTAATAAAAAACTGGTTTTTAAATTACTAAAAATTTTTAGCTTATTACTAAAAAAAATTAAAATAAAAAAAGTTTCAGTTTTTAAAAATAACAATTAAATTTATTTTCAGAAATTATTTATTTTTTAAATTATAAAAAACTGTTTATTTTAAATTATGTAAAACAACTGGTTTTTTAAAAATTAAAAAAAAACACGATTTAAAAAAAGCTGTTTTTAAATTAGTAAAAAGGATTTTTAAAGAAATTATAATAATATTTATTGGATGTAAATAAAAAAAAATGCAATCCATTGAATTTGAAAAAATAGTAGGATGTTTGGACTCATCCATATCATTAAGTGGATGGATTTAATTCAATCCATTACTTAAATATTTAGTTTTTTTATGGATTGGATAGATGATAAGTTAATGAATTGAATTGACACCCCTAACCATAATTTTCTCTAAATTTATGTGAATTAATAGTTGTAATGTGTTGATAGTATAATATTTTTTTAACACTCTCATTGCATGACAAAGCTTTATTTTTAAATTGTTTTTCTTTTTCACCACACTTTTTTTACTAACATTTTTTCTTGAAAACATATCATAGTTGGAAAAATACGACATATATTTATCCCAAATAATAAACAGAAAATAAATATTATTCAGAATAAATAAATTAAAGAACATGAAAACTTATTGAATTTGGCTTAGGCGTGCATAAGCATTGGGCTTAAGAGCATCTCTCCACCACATGTAAGTTAATCGGTGCGATTGATTTTGTTGGATTCAACTGTGAGTAGTTAAGCTCCGCATCGACTATAAATGAAATAAATATTTGATATATAAGGGAGGTGACCCATATACCGAATACCTTAAGGTTTTGGATTTAAATGTGGTGTCAAAGTCTCTTGTGATTTTTGAGCATTTAATCCGTTGTTGCTCCAATATCTCCGAACCCCCAACAAAGTGGTATCAAAACGATGGTTTGACTTTGTGGAGGAGCAGGAATCGATCCTGGTGTTGGATCCTTACTCTCATATTATTCTATTATAAGAAATTTTATATGTAAGAAGCTTTAGAGGGCATATTCTCACGTTTTTCAACTTTAGCCCCTACTGTAGTGACTAAAATTGAAGACAATGATATTTGTTGGAACTAAAAAGTGCGAATTTTTTTAAAGGGACTAAAAATGACATACAATAATTTTATATAGACTAAAAACTTATTTAACTCTAAATAATTCATTGATTTGTTTAACAACATTGATATTAACCACCTTTTTTTTCTCTACATTGAGTTGTTCACTTTAATAAAATCGAATTAACATTCAATACAGACATAATTGCTTCCGCGGTTTCTTAACTTAATTTTAGGTAACACTTCAGTGCTATATTTTTTTTTCTCGAGTTAGTCTTTTGTTTAATTTTAATTGACAATTTTATCATTTATATATTAAAATGTCAACAATATTATTCATTCTTTACATAAACTTAGAAAATTCATCAAAGTCATCGAACAAAACCTATAAAATTCAATACCAATTTCAAGAAAATTCATATATTCATCAAATGCATAGCTCAAATATTCAAATAAACTCATATTTCCATCTCAAACAACATCAAATTCATCAAATAAAGAATAAAAATATGAGTTTATTTGAATATTTGAGTTATGAATTTGATGAATTTGCATTATTTCGAAGATGATAATTAATTTTACGGGTTTTGTTTGAAAATTTTGATAAATTTTTGTAAAAAAATGATAATATGGTCGACATTTTAAGACATAAAAGATCAAATTATTACTTAAAATTAAATAAAAGACCAAATCGAAAAAAAAAAAAAAGATAAAGAACTGAAGTGTTATCTTAAATTAAGTTAAGCAACCGTGGGAACAATTATGCCTTAAATATAATTAAATTGTTAATGATTTTGCAACAAAAATTTGAAATAGAATATTATTCAAATGATTAATGGAAAATTAATTATTCTCTTAGTTTAGATATCATTGTGATTATGATTGTGACTAATATTTGTTCTATTTTTTATGGGGTTCTTTTTCAAATTTCAAGCGGTAAATGTTGCAAATTAAAATTTGTCAAAATAAAGAAGTTACAAAATTTTATGTTATTATTTAAAAAGAAAACTTATTTGATGAAATAAAGAATTATAAAATTATAAATAAACGAAGATTAAAATTACAAGAAAAATACGATATCTCTTTTTTATATAAAAGTGTTAGCAACATACTATGTAATAATCTATTTCTATCATATTTTATGGGTTGGTCTAATATGAACGTCTCAAAGACCCTTACTATTTTTAATAAGTTTTAATAAAAGATTAAATCTCTTTTTCATTTTTATTATAATAAAATTCATTTTTTCGTAAATAATAAGGGTCCACTTTTGGATGATACAAAGCTGCAAAAAGGAATAGGCCCAAGAGCTGCTAATGGGCCCAAAACTGAAGAAGTGATTCATAGGCCCAAATCACTGAGGGAGAGAAAGAACCATTTTTGGGAGAAAGATTACCATTGCTAGTGACAAAAATGATTTAATAGAAGCTTTTAGCTTATGATTTGAGTAAAATATGTTACTACCATTTAAAGATTCTCATATTCTGTTACCATATTTGTAGGATCATCACACAACTGTCATTCTATTAGATAGTTCTAGGATGGAATCAATCTTAATGTTTTTCAAAGTCCAATTTTAATTTACAAATTGAACATCTAAACTCACAAAACTCTAATATCAGAAAAGACATAAGGTGTAAATATAAATTTTTAGAGTGTTCAATGTACAAAATAAAAAATATCAATGTAATTTTTCAAATATTAGAATATACTATACAAAAATTTAAATCGCTAACGAATCATGTACTAATGTTCTCTGGTTACACATTACCGGCTTCGAATGAAATCAAGGCTATGTAAAGACATTATTGTTGTATTAAGAGGCTCGTATAACTTTTAACAAGTAAGAATGACTAATTTGTTATATAATGTATTATTAGCAAATAGTAATTATTTTTTTATAAAAATAAATTTAGATTAGCTGTGATTCTCATTGAAAACTATCAAATAACATTTACCTATAAACTATCGATACAAAATTTTAATTTGAACCCAAATACAATTGTTTATTAGCACATCTCGTTAATTAATAATATATCTCATTAATTAATAAAGACACAAATTTAAATTATTGTAGTTTATGAGAAAAAATGATATTTAAATTATTCTCTAACAATTGCACAAAGGGGTATATTAGTCTTTCTTTTATGTTTGATCTAAATTTGACACATTTTTTTATTAAAGTATTAAATAACAGTGATGAGATGTCAATTATCTATGCGCCAGTTGTTAGAAATTATTGACATGTAAATATTTTTGGATCAAATTAGTCTCGCCCAATATTGTTTTTTAATTTCAAAAATAAATATTACATGTATTATATAGGTTAAATATTTACATGTCAATAATTTTTAATATTATGGCATAGATAATTGACACATCATCATTGTTATTTGACACTTAAGAAGAAAAAAATTTATTCAAAAACAGAGGGAACTAATATGTTCCATTTATATAATTGTCAATTATTAATTTGGGTATTATTTTTTCTCAATGACTAAAATAGACCGCAACTAAAATGTTAGAGATCAATTTGAATTTTTATTCTTAATTAATTAAGAATTTACCTTGGTTAAATTCATGAAGGAAGCTATTATCTTATTTTAACTAGCCTATCTTTGGTTTAATATATAGTGTTCAAACGACATGAAGGAAGCTATTATCTTATTTTAACTAGCCTATCTTTGGTTTAATATATAGTGTTCAAACGATTATGATTATGATGATATTTATCTTCTATTTTAAGAAGAAAAAAAGAAGTTTCATAATGCATGCATTTAGGTTTATTTTCATACTCTTTCAGCCTAAGAATTAACTTTTTTGACACTTAGAGCATGAAACTTGCTTTTCTTACTTTTGGCTCTTATGTCATTGCATGCCGTGCATGCGTCATGCTTCTTTTGCATGGTAATGGTACTATATATTTTTTTGTTGTTTTTTTAATCCGGTATTATTTCTAGTGTTGGGTAGGACCACAATAGATGGAAAAATTGTTTCTCATAATCATTAAATTGAAATAGATCTTTACCATTTCATCCAAGTACTCTTGAGCTTTTGTTTTCTTATTTTAGTCTAATAAAGCTCTCGTACTTATTTGTTAAAATAAAAGCCGTCATATTTAAGGCCACTTCGATCAATTCATCAAATTGGTTTGGCGCATATGATGATCGTGTCCCAATTCATTAAAAAGAACCCTTGTAACCATTAAATTGGAGTATTATAGGTCTATTGTCCTTTCCAACTTTAAAATTCAAAATTATTACTAAAAGTTTTGCACATGGATTGATGTCTATTATGCCTAATATTATCTCTCATTTACGAAGCTTTTAATATGCTTCAGAATAAAAACTTTAGTGAAAATTTGACTCTCAAGATTGATATACGATAAGTCTTTCAGACTATAGATTGGGCATTCTTTATAGAAGTTCTAAAGATATTTGATTTCAACAACACGTTATGTCATTGTTTTAGAACTATTTTCAAGTCTGCTAAACTTTCCATATCTATTAATGGCAAGTCTGCGGATTGCTTTTCTTGTCAAAGGGGGGTCAGGAAAGGAGACCCTTTGTCTCATCTTCTGTTTTGCATTACTGATGAGGTTCTTAACAATAAGGGTGTTTATCATCCAAAAACTGAACTGAATTCTACCATATTAATGATTTAGTTCAGTTTTTGAAAACCACTTTCATAAAAACTAGTTAATTTTCGAACTAGTTTCAGTTCAAGTTTGAACCGGTTTATAAATATAAAACAGTTTAATATTTTGAACATTTTTTTTAGTTAACATCGATTTCAAACTAATTCTTCAGTGAATTTGAAAAAAAAATTCAGGAAAAGAATTTCGAAATTCTTATGACAATTTTTTTGAGAAAAAAAGTTTCGATTTTTTTTATTTTTTTAAAAAAGTAAAGTTTTGATTATTTGTAGATATTTTTATGAGAAAAACAAATTTCAAAAATTTTTCAAGAAAAAAATATCAATTGTGGTTCAAAAATTTTTAAAATGGTTAAACCGGATTTTGAATTAAGTTTGATTAACTGATTTGTTTTAAATATGTGGTTCAATCTATGAACCATTTAATTGATTTGATATTTTTTTTGTGTGCAATGTAGTCTAATTTATCAATATGATCCAATTAACCATATATTTTGCACATCTCTACTTAACAGGGTATATCTAATTTGATTGATGAGATATCTGTTTCTTTCATAAATGGTTCTAGAGGAATTGATGTTTCTTCTCATGTTTTTTATGTTGATGGCTTGATGAATTTTTTTTTTTGCAATCCCACTATTTACAATGTTAACAAGCCTCTAAAGTATCTTTGATAGATATGCCAATATATCTGGTCAACATATAAATCTTAATAAATCTACTATTTACACTACATTTGTTTCAATTAGAAGACCTCTTAGTTAATTTGCTTGTGTTTTCTATCCGTTTTTTTTTTTAATCTTTCATATATCTTGGAAGACTTATTTTCAAGGGAAGACCTATAGTTGTTCATTTACAACCAATTATTAATCGAATCAAGGCTACCTTGTGGCATGGAAAACATATCTCATCTCTATGGCATGTACAATTCTATTGGTGAAAAGGCGTCATTCATAACATGTTGATTTATAGCTTCCACGTATATTCTTAGTTTATTTTTCTTCTCAACGATGTAGACAAATGGGTTACGAATTTAATTTGGTCTAGAGACTTTGAGCAGAAGAAAATGGTTAATTTTGCTTGAGATAAAATCTCTCATCATCTTAGTGAAAATGGTCTTAGTATTAGGCCTTTGAGAGACATTAATAATTATGCTATTTTTAAGTTTGCTTAGGACTTAATCACTTCTAGTCAGTACTGGGCTATTGATCTTAGTGGTTGAGTCTTTAGAATACATAGACATATTAGAAATCATATTGATTCCTCCATCAAGACAACACTTAAAGCTAAGCTAACCACTATATATAAGAACAACAAATGGCAACGGTGACAATATTAACTTCTGGGTTGACACTTGATTGAAGGATTCTTTGGTTTATATTTTTAACATTGATGAGGACATGCAATCTCTTCTTCATGCCATTGTTCATTATTTAATTTAGGATGGTCATTGGAAAATTCCCTGTTATCTTACATATTTATCCATAGTTGGTTGCCTTGTTGGAAAATGTTACTATTTTTAATTTTGTTTGTAAGGATCATCTAGTTTGGAGATTAAACAACTTTGGTGTTTTAAGATTTATAGAAGCATATTTATTCTTGAAGCCTTTGGGGCAACAAATTCCATGGGCCAAATCCATTTGGCATAGTAACATTCCCCTTTCCAAGTCTCTTAGGTTTTAAAGATCAATGCATAACAATATTCCTGTTTATGATAATTTATTCTTTTGAGGTTGGCAAATTGTTTCAAGATGTGAGATTTGTCACTGTGCAATGGAGACTAGCACCCATCTATTTCTATCCTGCCCATTTGCTACTAGGATTTGGTTTTGGCTAAGCCCTATTTTTCATTCTCAAACGGATACTAGCTTAGTTCAACATCTTCTTGTCATTTGTGACAGGCGAGTCTCACTAGTGTAGTGATGTTATTCTGGCCAGCATCACCTTTACTGCTGACATTATTTGGTATTGTAGGAATCAAAGCCACTTTGATGGAAAAAGTCTTGCTTTTACACATTCTCCAAAAGAATTATTGTCAATGTATCTTTATCTGACAACCACACTTCTAACACAAACTCCAATTCTATTCAAGAATTTCAAATTCTCAAGTTCTTCCAAGTTGCAACTCATTCTCATAAGTCTCCTACCATCAAGGAAGTGATTTGCATCCTCCGAAATATTATTGTTTTAAATGTAATAATAATGGAGTTTTTTTTGGCTGTCATGGTTCTGTTGCTTGTGGTTAGGGTCAACTCTACAACTTCTCAGGGTTGTTTCACTATGAATTTGGGAATTACAATTGTGTTGCATGCTAAGCTTACAAAAGTTATGGTTGCATTTGAAACAATTACAAAAATGAGTAGCACTTCCTATGGATTGAATCAAATTCTCAATTGGCAAATTTGACTTTCAAGATTCAACGTCTTGTTCCTTGGTCTATTCGAAATAGATGGCTTAATTGCTTTGAGATGATTAAAAGACCAAAATTTATTATCCCTTATATTTTTAGTGAAAATAATCAATGTGCTGACTAGATGGTTAATTTAGGGCTTCACATTATTAACACTCATTGATGTGATACTTTTTCTTTCAATATTTTAAATGTTTTCAATCGAAAACTAGATTGGTCTTCCTGAATATAGATTTTGCTGATTTCTGTAGACGTTTACTACACTCTTTTATCCTACACCATGGTTTTATCCCTCTGAGTTTTCTTGGTAAGATTTTTTAATGAAGTAGTAGTTTATATCCCTTAGGATTATTTTCTTGAGTTTTAGAAGTCCCCATGGAATTTTGTATTTTTATATTCTACTTTTTTAATAATATTTTAGAGTACTGCAAATGATAGGTGATCGACTTGGGGTACCAACATAGTTTGGATGTCAAACTAATCATTTGATGCCATATACAAAAAATCTTGCTATTATATAAACCATATACATAAAATTTACACTTTCTATCATTAATCTAAAATCATTTCATATGTCATCTTGATATGTTAAGATTAACAACGTCAATGCTGTAACTATATATAACGTTAATTATGACGTATCTTGATGATATAGAAAAATTTATAGATTAATATCAAAATTTATAGATATGATTTATTTATAGTAGCTATCAATCCAACGACTAACTTTAAGAAATATTAATCTCTCTCCTCTCTCTAATTTACACCCATCTAAAAAAGTGGATGTAAATTTGTAAATATATATATGGGGGGGATTCGTTGACTCCAGGAGTAACTATGTGATGAGTTACTCCGTTTAATAACTCAATATAAACGATCAATTTCATTGATTCAACCGTTGATTATTGACATAATATATTAATGATCAAGCATACAAAGTTTTATATAAATCTGAAATTCGTAGCTATGTAATCTAGCTATCGATATGTACTTATATTTTTTAAAAGTTTATTATATGTTCATTTGAAATTATTTAATAAAATATCAAATTATTTTAAAACTTTATAAAAATTTGTGGAGTTGATCTACTCGATAATAATTTTTGATTTGACGGTCCCCACACAATATATATATTGATTTTTCATAAGTTCTCTCCATGTAAAGACAATGAAGTTATCATGTTTGAGACGATTGAGGACGCTAAAAATCGATTACTCGCTCGGTCAATATGAGAGACTAATTTCTTTCACTAAACACAACTAATTAGTTTTTATTTTTTTATTTTTTATATCTTTTATGTTTCGGCCATGTTCATCCATTGGGTTATAGTGTTCTCATCCTTGAATATCTATTGGTTTGTAATTTTCAAAATTTGCTACATGTAACATGTTAAAGTCCCCTTATACTTCAATGAATATATTTTGCCTATTAAAAAAACAATGACTTTTTCTTGCCTCTTGGTCCTCAATTGGGGCACTATTGTTCAAACTTTGATGCTAAAGTCCTAGCTAAGGCATTTGCTTCTTCATAAATTAGGGAATTTTTTTTCAAATCTTCAAAAGGGATATAGCACCGAAAGCATGCTTTTTCCTAAATAAGATGACAAAATTTTACACCAAAGATCAAAGAAAGGGGAAAAAAAATGGAATATGTTTTAGTAACTGCCAAGAGGATAATGACAATAGTTGTAGAGTCCATGGCTAAAGTGTTTCATTCAACAAAAGCAATGTGGAAACTCAAATTCTTAGTCACTACATCAATTTAAGTAAGGTATATACATAAATGTTTCTTTGGTGGTATATTTATTTGGTTTTTATAGGAATTGATTGATTTGATTGAGAAAGACTAAATAGGTGGAATATCTCCATTTTTATGAATTTATATGTAATTTCATATATTTAGAACCAAAATTCGATGTCAATTCCAACAAATTCATAGACTAAAATGTTATTCATTATAATTTTATTGGTTTGGTTTATAGATAAAAAAAAAAAAAAAAATTGAATTTGAGAGGTTATGAGTTTAATTTCTGTTACTGTTATTAGTGGAAGATAAATATGAATTATTCATAAATATTTTAGTGAACCTTAAAGTCTTTTCTGTTATATACTAAAACACAATTTCCTCACCTTAAATTTATTTTAGAAAAAAAAATGTTATTCATTTTTAAATAATCTAAGTATATAAATTTTGGTTACTGATAATTATTATATCCATTATATTATTAAATAATAATTTAAAAAATATAATTCTCATAAAAAAGTTAGAGATCATATAAAAAAATAATTGTACATTCTCAATATAAATCAATTTTAAATTGAAAGATAATATGAATTATTAATCTTATTATCTTATTTCATATTTGTAACTTCAATTCCATCAATCACCAACTCTATAACCAATGGTTGATGTTATATATCACTGTAAATTTTTTACACCGATAATACATGTTAATTAAATTTATTGTCTAATATAATCTTAATCCAAATGTGCTATTTGATTTCTTAATTGATAAATAATATTGATTTTTTATCACTCATTTTATTTTATTTTGAGGCCAAATTTTAAATACGCAAGTCAATAATAGAAAAAGGTTTCATTCTATGGGCCCTGAGCGCCCATAATTTTTAATGTTTCATAAAACTTAGCCTAAAAAAGACCAATCCACCTATGGTGTTGAACTGTGACCAACATTCATTTGACAATGTTTTATATTTTTGTACATTTTTTGACATCACTGTTTTATTTTATTCAAATTTCAAACCCAATTGTTTTATCAACATTTTTTGGAAAACATTCCTGCAGCTTTTATGTATTTTTTTTTCCATTAATTTGCTCGTTAATGAAATGATAATAAATAGTTGTGATGTACTAACATTGTATAATAATTAAAATTGAGATTTAAATATCTTTAGTTATAGTATGTTACTTAGTATTCTCTTCGTAATTAATAATATATATAATATACTTTTTTATTTATATTTTGCTAAACAATAAATTTATTTGATCAAAAGTTAATGTATGTAGGGAAGTTTGGAGGTTAAGGAAAAATGTATTTGTTTGGGAGGAAGAATGGTTACTAGATTGTACTTCTTTGCTTGAATAAGTGGTCTTGTAGGAAAACATGGCGAACAAGTGGATATGGCACTACGATCAAGAGGGCGAGTATTTTGTCAAAGTCGCTTACCAATAGTTGTCGGTATAATTGAAGTTTAGAATTTGATTCTCTTTTTGATGTTTGGAATAATAAGTTATCTACTAAAGATAATTTGATCATGTGTGGCGTGTTGGTCGAGCAAGATCTTCAATGTTTGGCTAGATGTAAAAAAGATGAATCATCACAACATTTATATTTTGAATCTAATGTATTCGATCAAGTTTTGTTAGAAATTTTAGCTTGCTTGGATAATCAAAGTGTTTTACTCAACTACGCACCAAATCATATTATACAATTTCAAGGATTTTTCTCTAACTCAAGAAAACTACTTAAAGTTGCCAAAGGTTACAAGTTATATGTGAAAAGTGTGTAATGATTGTGTTTAACTAAATTGTGGTGAATATTTTAGATTGCATCAAAGTTATTTATGGTGGTAGATTAAAACCAAGACTAAAGAGTTCAATTTTGATTTTATTAATTGGTGGAGTAATTTCGTCGTTGCTGTGTTTTGATGACTTGCATTAAGACTATTGAAGCACTAAATATCTTAAATATCTTTTTATGTATTGTCTTTATTGTTGTTGTTCTAGGAAGATCTTGTACTTAAGATAACTTTTTTTTTTTAATACAATTTTAGCTTTTTCAAAAAATAAAAACCCAACTTTAATAGTCTTTTAAAATTTGGTTTTTGTATAACTAATTTAAAAAATGGTATCTTAACCTTTATGGTGTCAATTTTTAATATAGTTGTTGTTGATAACCAATTTTTAAAAATATATTTTTTAATTTTTTCTTAATTTTTAAACAATCAAAGCTTGTAGAATATAGACTGCAATCAATTTTTTTCCTCAATTTCTATACAAACAATATATCTAATTTCATTCGTCAAAA
>JBBPBQ010020322.1:40733559-40746542 GCA_037974755.1 Cicer yamashitae | reverse complement strand
ATATATATATATATATATATAATTTCATAAACTGAAGTCTAATCTCATTTACATACACTTGTCTATAAATGTATACAACTATATAAATATGATAACTTACAAAAATTTATTTATTCATATAAAATGAAGTTATTAAACACATGTTTTATATATAGAATACACTTGAGTTATATATTTCACAATATTAATAATACAAATGTCAAAAAATTATTTAATAATAAAGCTTACGATTATATTTTGTCTTTGATGTTTCAAATTGATATTGTATCAGATTTCAATTTCTTGTTGAGAATCAATTTCTTCTTCTTGCTCAAAACCCTAATTTATTTTCCTTTCAATTTCTTTGAATTCCAATCCTTTCTTACATTTTCTTCCATGGATTCTTTCTTTGATTTTGCAACAAATGCATCCCATCCTTATTTTCTTAAAACATATTACAACTGTTCACTCGATAAAACCTTTATTGTGAGATTACTTAATGGTTATCAAACTACTACTACTATATGTGTTTTTGTATACTTATCTAATTCTATTACTTTACATAATGTTTATCATATACTTGGATTCAGTGTAAGCTTCATTTTTATTACTAAATTAAGTTTTTCTCCTAATTGTGACTTCATTATTTGTGCTAATGATTGTTCAATTTTGTAGAATTCAACCAAGAAATTGGTTGGTACAGTTGAGAAACATGGAGATTTATATGTTCTCAAGGCTAATACCATTGTTTCCAATTCTAAGTTTTTTTAATGTTTGTTGTAATTCTGATTCAACTGACTCTCCCTACTTATGGCACTATAGATTAGGTTCATAAGTGTATCTCTAATAGATTTCCTTTTGTGCCTTATAAGCATATTCTTCATTCTCCTTGTGATATATACCATTTTTCTAAACAAATGTATATTCCTTATAATAATATCAATTCTACTTCTGCACATATTTTTTATTTAATTTATGTTGACATTTGGGGCTATTATGCCACTCCATCTATTTCTGGTCATAAATACTTTCTTACTATGGTGGATGATTAGTCGTTTCACTTACATTACATTGATGAAAACCAAATGTAAAACTAGAAAGCACATTCAAAATTTTATTTTCTTTATTGAAACTCAATTTCTTTCCAAGTTGAAGTGTTTAAGAAGTGGCAATGACATTGAATTCATCATGTCTGATTTTTGTCTATCTGAAGGCATCATTCATCAAAGATCATGTGTTTAGTGCTGTCAACAAAATAGGGGTAGCTAATAGTATTCACTATGTTAAAGAATGAAACTCTTTTCTGCTTTGTTGCATAAACAACCACCCACTTTATTACATTTAAATTCATTTGATTGTCTAACTTTTTTTGCCACTTTACATAATCATAGAACTAAATTTTTAAGCATTGTGCTTGAAAACCTATTTTTAGGGATATAGAGATACCACTAAAGGTTACTACTTGTATGACATTTGTTCTCATGAATTTTTTTTTCTCGAGGAATGTGATATTTTATGAACATATATTTCCTTTCATTGCTTCTATTCTTGAAGGTAATCAAACTGTTTTGCCTCATGTTACTACTAACCTAGATGACCTTGAGGCTCTTGATCATCACACTCTTGCAGATGATACTACTCCTTCTTCTGCTAAAACAAGCACCCTTGTAGATTATATTACCACTCCTATTGTCCTTCACTTAACCCCTGGGTCAAGAGTTTAACTCCTAAGGAAGGCAAAATCACGTTGATTTCCAATGGTGGAAAAATGGGGGAACGAGAAGATCATGAATAACAGTGTCGATCAAAGGGATCATACTGTTACTTTTTTTTGTAATAGCCCGACCCCTTTGATTGACATTGTTGTTCTCGATCTTATTGCCCCTTTCCCCAATAGAAAATCAACAACTTTTTGCCTTCCTTAGAATTCGAACTTTGTACCTAGAGGATAAGTACCAACATTCATTCTCTCTTACTACCAATTCTCTCCTACTCATCAAATTTTTTAATTAACTACAATTAATAAGGTTTTTAGAATGAATGAAATTTATTTAAGGAAATGCTAACAAGTGTTCCAAATGCATTTGTTAAGCAATTAAAAATAGTCATTTTATAATGAAAATGCATTGGAAGTTATGTTTTCAAAATTTTAAAAGTTTAAAATTTATTTTTTAAATGCAAAATTTTTCATTTTAGTTTTCTCAACAGATGTACACTTGTTAGTATCCTCTTTATTTTATTATTGAAATCGATAAAATTAATTATTTTCTTTGTGTACAACTCAAATCAGACAGTTAAAAAGAGATGGAAAAAGTAAAAAAAAATCAATTCATTTATTAAAAAAAATAAAAATATTATTTAAAATTTACCAAAACTAAAATATTATTTTCCTAGAGTGCTTTTCCTTTCTTAAATTGGTGCAAAATCTCTATACATCCTTAAAAATAAAAAATAAAAAGAATCATAGTCACTTAAAAATAACTATCCATCTTTAAAATTCACTTTTTTATAAGAATTAAAAAATTCATTTTGTAGAAAAGATAAAATCATAAAATATTATAAGAACAATTTTTGAATAAAATAATTAAATAAAGTTAAATTTGATTTTTTTTTCTTATAATTTGACAAAAAAAAGTGGAATAATATTTTTATAATATAGTAAAGAGTAGTATATATGGCAAAATGTCCAAAACCCATGTGTCCTTCAATAGAAGTAAGTTCTCTTATGTCACTTGCCACAGAAGCACTTCATATTCAAAGCCTATTTCAAGTCTTGCTTGCTTTTATACCTAATAATGGCAAAATATGTCTCTTGTATGTTAGGCATCACATGTCTCAAGATTTTCGTCATAAAGTTTGAGCCACTACTTTCTTTATTAATTCACAACCTCTCAAGTACAATGTATGTTTTCGGTTCAAATTTCTGAACACCACCAAAACAATGTATCATGTATGCCAAAAATTATAATGCTTATTACATTATTTTCTCCTATTTTTGGCCAAATATTGTTTTACCCTCAAGTTGAAATCTTTTGACGTACAAATTCTAATGGTTTAATTTAGTAGTAAAAAACGTATATTGAATTTGATAAATTGTAATTGGAGGAAGACAAATATAAATCTTTTTATGAATATTTAATAAGTCTAAAAATGTTATTTATTTTGAATTTGAACATCATCCCTTCACCCTAAATTTTCTTTATAAAAAAATAATAATATCTTTATATATATATATTAATGAGTAAACCATCAAACTCGTTAATAATTTTGTAAAACAGTTTAAATAGATCATTAACATTATAAATATTTCAAAATATATCCTTAACTCGGTCATATTTTTTGTCAAATTATATTAGTTAACATTTCAAAATATGTCTCTAACTCGGTCATATTCGTCTTTTTGTCAAACTATATTAGTAATATCATTTCACTTAAAATTTAATTGGTAATAAATGGTTATATAATCTAATTGATAATAGATCATTTGGGAGTCTAAATATATAAAATTTAATAGACTGGAAAATATAAATAATATTTACAAAAGTTAACGACATATTTAAAATATTTGTTATCTTAACAATCAATTCGAAAACGACTTACAAAATCGTTAATAAATTTGGTTGTTTGCTCGTACTCGTACATTAACCAAAGTTGTTACAATGAGATGGAGTCCGAGCATTGCCTAATTATTACATTAACTTATTATATATAAAAAAAATATTATATAAAGTCAATTATCAATAGTCAGTGAAATTGTTGGATAATTGGATAAATTGACCTCCAAAATTAACAATTCCTTTTAAAAATAATACATGAAATTTAATAATTCCGATCATAGTCCTTCATGATAGTTTCAAGGTAAAAAATGACCGAAACAAAAAGATTTGAGTATTTTTAAATTCAAATATCATTAAAATTTTGATAATTTTAACAATTAAGTCGTAGGATTTTAAGTTATAATTCAACCGATAAAATATCAATATTAATTAATTAAACGTTTTATCTTAAGTTCAACTCCTATACTTCACATTTATGTGTGAGTGTATGGTAATATTTACGAAATCTATTACAAACAAAAAGAAATTGTAGGCTAACGATTTTAAAGAATCGTTAAAATGGTAATTGACTCTATAACATCATAACATGAACGATTGTAAAGCTAAAATTTTGTTCTATTAGGATTAGATGTACTAATGGTGAGAGAGTTAGGTAGGTAACATAGAAGAATAAAATCAATCATAGGTACTTTTTGAATTAATTAACTTGCATTTACTATGGGTAAAATTGCCTAAATTTGCACATTCTCTCTATGGGTTTCAGATTATCTATATTTGTTGTTTCCTTATTTAGGAAAATTCTCTCTCGACAAAAACTGTATGGAACAACCAATTTAGATAATCCAATTTTTTTTTGGAGTTATTATTGCTTTAAGAGTGTTTGTTGGGGTTAATAATCACATGGTGAGTACAAAACAAACATATATAGTACACTCTTGGTGGCTCATATAATATTTAGTTTAATAAATTCTTTTAAGTGCCTTCTTAACTACTCCTTAGCAATTTATTTTGATTATAAAAATAAATAAAAACTCTTTAAGTGCTTAGTTGCCAAGTTATTGTAAAATTGATTGTAAATGGGGTACTCAAACTCATACACTATTGAGAGAAATTAAGTCTTAAGTCTCTCCTAACTCTACCAATAAACAAGTCTCAAGACATGGCATTCATCTAATGAATAATAGCTAAGTAGTCAAACACTTCATCCTGAAACATAATCTGATTTCTAATTCTCCAAACACATCAAAATTTAAGTACGAGACATTCTTTGCATTTCTCCCTCTAAGCAAGCCTTCACAATTTAGTAGATGTAGAATTACATTTAATTATCAAACGGTCCACAGTATCCATTCTAGTGAAACACACTTGCCCATATTTTGTATGTAACGGAACAAGATGAATTAATGAGCGCAAGTCTTGTTAGAATTAAAATAGAAAGAACAACCTAAATCGTATGGAGAAAGAATCATGCCCCTCTTGAACAATTCATCTCTGGTCCCAACTCGTCCTTGCACAATCCACCAGAATTCAAAGCACCATAACTGCTTCAACACCTTCAACAACAAGGGATTATCCAATTGTTGTGTTTTGATCGATAACAAATGCTTATAACAAGACCAAACAAGAAAACCATCAATAGTGTTAGGAATCCAAATCCAAGAGTCTTTCAACTCACGTCTAGGAATAATGTCAGCTAGACAACCTCTCAAGCAAACAATCTCCTCCACCAATTTCAATGTCAAGCCCGTGAATCACCCACCTATAACACATACAGAAGCATTTTGTCCATTCTAAACTAAAACAATCGAGGGAACTCAAATTGCAATGAGGAAGTACCAACTAACTTTTTATTCCAAAATGGCATCTCGTCCCCACATCCAAGCCTCCTTCAAGTTACATCAAAAAACTATCCACGTGTTATAAACTCACCTTTGTAGACCTGGACCATATCCCTCCACCAGAAAGAGCATGGCCGTCTAAACATATTGCCAATACTTCCAGAATAAAACTTCAGTTCTCCATACTTAAAGTTAATAAGCTCATATATAGAATCTTTAGTTAAATAGCTCCAAAATTTCACACCTAGTCCTCTTTGATTTTTTGGGAGACAAACCTTATCCAATTTTACTCACACCATTTTATGCCCTTTAGCACACCCATTCCACAAAAAGTTTAGGGGCCTTGTAAACTGGAAAAAAAAAAGTATATTGACAATGAATTCAACATAGAATTAATTAAGGTGGCATTTCCACTATTGATAATTGTCTACTCGTCCACAGTGATAAACATTCTTTTAGCATCAATAGTAGTTTCCAAGTATCATACCTGTGTGGGTTCGCTCGCAAAGGAATTGCAAGAAATCAGAATGAGAGTTGGCCAATAGAACATGCTAGGAATCTACTAGATGTCACCAGAAAGTCATCCTTTAGATGCACCCCAAAAATATATTTCAGACACCATATGTTGTCTTAGGTTCCTCTATAGATCAGAATCGCATCTTTTGCAAATTGTAAAACGGGAATGATAAGTTGTTGCTGATCCAATACCTCTCAAATTGTCCATATGTTACTGTTATGTAAACCAACTCTACAATACCCTCAACATTAATCAGAAAGAAATAGTGGCAAAGGATCACTTTGTTTAAGACCTTTATAAGTTGAAAATTCATACATGGGACTCCATTTAACAAGCATTGAAATAAAAGCAAAACACAAGCAACAACACTTCCACTCAATCCATTTACTGTTGAACCTCAACCTACACAATATGTACTTCAGATGTGCGCTCCAAACCAAAAGTCAACATGAAACATTGTTCTATATTTCTTTTAGCCGAATCTACCACTTCATTTAACACTAGCACTAGTATGAAATTTGACGTTTTTTCAAAAACTCATTTTGGCATTTTGATATTACATTTTCCAACACACCCTCCAGTCTTGCCGCAAGAACTTTAGCCAAAGTTTTATAAAGATTACCAATTAGTGAATTGGGTTGTAGTCTTTTAAAGATTGGGGATGGTCAATCTTTGGTATTAAAGAAACAAATGAGGCATTGATCACCTTAGGAAGCCTTATATTATTATGAATTTCATTCATGAATCTTAGCACCTCACTTTCCAACATATTCCAAAACTTTATATAAAATTGAAGTTAAACCTGTCCCGATCTATACATTTATTCACATCGCAACTCCACATGTTTTCCCTTACCACCTCAACAGACAATAGCTCAAAAAGAAATGAATCATACACAACAAATACTTGTTCAAATTGAAGATCAACCATAATAGGTCTTCTCCACTTCACTTCTATAAAGTTCTCCTCAAAGTATTTTTAAACAACATGTTCTCTCTCTACCCATTGATCATCGATCTTCAAACAAATTAACTAGTTTGTTCTTCTATTATGGGACACGAAACTATGGATGAATTTTGTGTTGCTGAGAACTTTTACAATATCATTTTTTTTTTCGCCGATAGCTATAGTAAAAAAATCTTCATGTAATAGGTGACGTTGATGAGAGGAAACTCCCCCACCTTCCCACTAGCACCTCATGGTTCATCCATGATCTTATTGGAGGTTGCACGAAATCTCCAATCGAATCACCTGTACTTGCCATGTTAGGTTGGGAAGAAACTTGTGCTTGTGGTGAGTGATGAAGGGAGAAAGGAGAAGGGAAACCTCTTTGAAGGAATTATATTATCTGAGTGTTATTTTAAAATCAGATTTACTATTTCTCCTCAACATTAATTGTATTGAGTTATGTTTGAAACAAGCGTTAAACCTATTAAGCTTCAAGAAACTGCTAATTGTGTTTTTACTCCTAATTGGGTTGAGCTATGTTTTCACTATCTAATAATCAGATTTGATGTTTTCACTGTCTTGTCCCACATCACTAATTTCATTGCAGATTTTACCATGAGGCCCAAATTGTGAGCAAATGGCTCAAATGGATAGATATACGAAGCGCTTTGCTTGAGTGATATCATTCAAGCTTTTTGATGTGAGTTTCCATGATTCTACCCCTCATAATGGGCTCTACCACCATTATCACATGGTCGCTCATGAGTATTCCTTGTCATCCCCAATTAATAAAGTTGTTATCCCCCACCACTAGTATGATTGTTGATTGGTTTGTGACCTTTATAATCCTCGTGCATGACATGATTCCTCGTCATACATTTGTCCTTATCAATTCCCACAAAAACCACGTCATTAATGCTCCTATTTAACCTCACCATTTTGTATTCTTTAACCAGGTCAACTTTATCCTCCTCAACCACTATGATCCCCACCGCTTCATTTGAGTCCTCATTGAAGATATTTTTAATCAGGTTTTTCTTAATGTTAACCACACATTGAATAAGGAATACATGAATATTGACATCGACGTTAAAACGCTCATTGATAATTTGTATACAGATGGATTTGATTAAAACCTTACCAACATCCATCATTAGTCTCTTCTTCATACCCCCATCAACATTGACATATTTGCCAAGTGGGTCGGAACACCCGAACATCATACCCAAGTGAATCTCTCCTTGTCAACATCCTTCGTCGCCATGTCAAATCTCATCAAAATAATTATGAAACCATCATATCGCACCTTTAACAAGTGTTGGTATCTCATTTTCATCATCACTCTCTAGCAGAACCATTTTAGAGCTAAGAGGAGTAACTTTAATGACCAAGCATCCTTGAGTGTGAAATATCTCTTGTATATTATATGTCATCTCAAATTCAGATACGATGCCTACATACAGTTTCCTATGTTTCTCCATAACCTCTTCACCAACAATGAAAAACAGGTGTGCAAATGCACTTGTTTTCTTGGCATGTCCATCACCTCCACCTATGTTTTTTCTTACTTTGTTTCGTATTGCATCAACATAAGACCTCCACCCCATTTTACATTTCTTTCGAAGCTTTAGTAGCTATAGTAGCTATAGGAAGTTTAACTACTTTAATAAAAAAAGGGATGCAACAAGATGAATTGAGGGGCTATAATGTGAATAATAATGTCAGCTTTAACATTCTACTATTTGCAAGTGACACAATTTTGATATGTAAAGGCTCTTGACATAATTTATGGAGTTTGAAAAGTATCCTTAGTCTTTAGATTGTGGATTAACTTCTTTACGCCATTAACTATAATGAGCAAATAGTTTTACATACTCAACATGGAACTTTTTTTGACGCAACATACTTGGCTTGGATAAATCATTATCAGTTCAACCATGTTGTCCCTTTAGAATTTTACTCACTCTTTAATGGAAGTTCTCTCATTCCTCACGGAGGCTGGCTCCTCCAACATTGAGGTTTTTCCCTCTTCTATGGATGCTCCACTTTTCTTTTTGAAGGTCAACTTTTTTGACCACCACTACGAAGAATCTACCTCTTCCACCCATACAACCACCAACACCCTCATGAACTCACATACAACGATTTCATTGTTGTTGGAACGACCACCATCAGAACCTTAATCATTAGAACAACCACAACTATCCCCCACTATAATGAAGGTCGTGCGAGATGTGTGTCTCCAACGACCAAAGTCGTCAGACATGTTTTGCAGTTCGCTCTATCTTGTGTTGTTTGATTTATGTTTTCGAGTTTGTGTGTTTATCAGTGTTTTTGTGTTTTCTATGTGTTTTTTTTTTGTATTTTTCATTATGTGTTGAAGTTTAGTACTTTGGATTAAATTTGTTCCTCTGGGTTTTGTTGGAAAGGATTAGCAGTGCTAGGCTTTTTGGAAAAATTTGTTGTTTGCGGATCTTATTGGGACAACCACCTTCAGTTTTCTATTCACCCTTCAAATGACTTCTCAACATGTGATGGTAATGGCCAATTCTGAGACATTTATAAACGATTTATGCTTGCAGAAGTTTAAAAAATGATCTGTAAACAGATAGAACTACAGATTGTGGATCATCTTATTGGGACAACCACCTTCAGTTTTCTATTCACCCTTCAAATGACTTCTCAACATGTGATGGTAATGGCCAATTCTAAGACATTTATAAACGATTTGTGCTTGCAAAAGTTTAAAAAATAATTTGTAAACGGATAGAACTAAAGATTGTGGATCATCTTTTCTCCCTAGCAAATATAACTGTTGGAAGACTTTAATTTAGTTGTTTGGTTTCATATATGGGTTTGTTAATTTGTCTTATGTTCTAATGCATCTTTGTTTGGTGGTAGTTATGTGTGGAAGTAAAATGCCCCATCACAAACTTCTCAATATTGTAACCTTCTTTCAATTATGAATGCTATTTTTCCGTATAAAAAAAACTATAATGAGAAAATAAATTAAAATGATAAAGTTACTCTTGTAACAAAATAAATATAGTTTGTAAATAATTTAAAGTAATTTTATAATTTCAACAATTTGAATATTAATTTTTATTTTTCAATTTTATTAAACTACTTTTTAAAAGCGTGAATGTTGAAAACAATTTGTCATTCTACTATGTTGGCTACTATAACATAGTTCTCTCCTTAAAATTGAATTTTAATTATAGACATGATAGAATAGAAAGATATGATTATGTTGTCCTATTCTTGTTGCTCAAAACTATTAGATTAAGGGAGAACATATATGGTTGTCTGATTTGGCGGATTTTTTAGCAAAAGAATGTATGTGTTTCTCTCAAGATGTTTGTTTCATTAAAGAGTTCTTTTGTTTTATTTAATAGCATTCTACATATTGATTGTAAAGAGTTAAGTCTTCTTCTTTTAGTTAATAAACTAGCTCAATTTCCATTAAAAAAAAAAAGAGTACATAAATAACCCTCAAACATATCAAAATGATTTGCTACTAGCTCCCAATTGTTGGATAACCTAAGTTCAATAGAAAATAATTCATTAATAGATTACACTAATAATTAGTAATTAAGTACAATGCATACAAGTTATATCTCTATTAAATAGAAATTTATATTAACTGTAGTGTAGTCGATGTACAAATTTTAATTGCTTTTAATTTTAAAATTTGGATGGTCCAATCTTAATTAGTCGATATTAATATGTTTAACTATACTCAAATAAAAGAGGGTTTTATCTCATTCTATTAAAACACATAAGAGACCATTTTATTTGAAATTCATGATGATAAGTACTTTTTGTCATCTCCAATGGATAATTCTTTGGTGATTTTGAAAATAAGAACACGTTTTTATTTTTCACATCATTGAAGAGAGATGATGTGAGCACAAAATGGAGAATGGTACTACGATGAGAACCCTGAAAACCACTGACAAAAAATCTGGAAAAAGAAAGTTAGAAAACAAGTTGAATTTTAATTACTATTGTAGGACCCATTAAAAATAAGTAAGAACACAACTTTGATTCTACCCTTGGAACAAAAATGAAAAATGTTCTTAAAACTTTTAATTGATTGCATTTTAGGACCCACTAGAAGAGAGTTAAAAACACAAAAATGATACTATCATTGAAGTTGCTCTTAAAACACACATGTTGAATGAACAAAAATAAATAAATAAAAATTATTCGTAAAACTCAGAATATTTAATATATTTTAATCAATATTCTTTTAATTTTTTTTTTTTATCTTTTATAAAAGTTAATTGGATATTCAACTTTACAATCAACAATTTCAAATATAGTGCAACAAAAATCACTTTTATAATTAGATCTCTTAAGTATATGGTTAAGAGTTTAATCATTGATCGTTGGTTATTAAATAATATTTATAAAGAAAATATTAATCTGTTCAATTAATCTATCTCAAAAAGTTATTCTCTAGTTCATGACTATGGTTTATCCGTGTTCAACCGAAAATTATTTAAATATTAAATCATAAATAAGATTTCAATTCTAATACATGTGAGATATTATGCAGGAGAATACTGTATTTCAAAATTACATGAATAAATATCTTCAAGGCACTCCAATTAAATAATCGTGAAATTAAAAATATTTTATAATAAATTAAAGAATATTTAATATAATTATTACAAAACAATAACTTTTTATACTCAAAAATATATCTTTAACAAATTTATACTTAATATGCTCATTGTTATTTGTTTATGGTTCAACTTCAAAATCAAGAACTATCAACATGATATGCGACAGTTTACTGATAATCGAGTTTTAAAGGTTTAACTGATTCTCTTTACCAAGTCTCAAAGGTTTAACTGATTTCCTTAACTAAATAATCAACCTTTTATACTTGTATTGAGAATTTCAAAGGCTTTTGGAGGGAAGAATTTCGATGATTAAGTCTATTTATATTTTCAATTTTAAAATAAATTAAGAGAATAACACGATACATGATCATATAACTTTTTAAAGGGAGAAGTCAAATACAACTTAAAATCTTCATTAAATAGAAGATCATTTTATTTGAAATTCGTTTTAATAAGTACCTTCAAGACATACCTACTAAATAACAATGAAATTAAAATATTTATGAACAAAATAGACCGAATTTAATAATTTTATTAAATCTTACTTTGGAGTATTTTATCTTTTGAACAAGTAAATACATATTGTGTTCGTTACCAATTGTTTACAATTCAACATCAAAATCAAGAACTATCTATTAAATATAACACATTTGATAGATGATCGAGTCTCTTAAACATTTGATAAATAGTTCAATCATTGATCAATGTATTTAATTAGAATATCTATGGAAAGAAGTGAACCCAGTTAATTTAATGAATATTCCTAAGTCGAGAGCTTAGTCTATAATACTAAATGATATTCTAAATTCACCAAAAAAAAGCATTGAATATATTAAATACGAGGTTAATATATTTAAAATACGCGCAATAAGTACATTTGAAAATACCTATTAAATGATTGAGAAATAAAAATATTTATTTTAATAAAATACGATCTTTTCAATTTTAAATATAAAAAGAATTGGGTCAACAAAAATTAATGTATTTAGTCGTTGTCCCAATTTTATTTCATATTTAAGATTGAAAAAAATACATAGTATTAGATATATTTCATTAAATAATCTACTTTTTTTACAATAATTTTTTGTATTTTTTATCTCTTGCCATGTAAATACTTGATAGTATTAATAAACATATATGCATATTTCAACTCTAAAATCAAGAACATAATTCAATATGAATTTAGTTTATAAACATATTCAAATGTAAAGAATATTTACACTTCATTCATTGAGAGTAATTAACTAATTCAAAATATATGTATATGCTTGAATGAAGAAATCAATCCCAAAGACTTATTGCATTTGCCAAACTACCTAAGAGTAAGAGTTTTCAAAGACTTTGGTCCCCTCAACAAGATCACTATAAAACCCCAAACAACAATCCTTTCAAAACTCATCTAATCCTCTCTCTCTCTCTCTTTCTCTCTCTAAAAATCTCTCCTCTGTTTCTCTCCCCTGTTTCATCTATTGAAACCCATTTTTTCTCCCTTCAAAGAGACAAAAAAAAAAAA
>JBBPBQ010020322.1:40656413-40733509 GCA_037974755.1 Cicer yamashitae | reverse complement strand
AAAAAAAAAAAAAAAACCATGATGAGTGACAAATCAAATCAAGAACAAACCAACAACATGATTCTCACCAACCCTTTAATCCCAAAACAACAAAAACCCAAAAAAAAAATCCTTAACAATCTCTCAAAAACCTTCAAAGAAATGTCATCAATTTCAAACATAGCTTTACCAATGATCCTAACATGTCTCCTCTTATATTGTAGATCCATGATTTCAATGCTCTTTCTTGGCCACCTTGATGAACTTGCTCTAGCAGGTGGTTCACTTGCTGTTGGCTTTGCAAACATCACTGGTTACTCCATTCTTTCTGGTCTTGCTGTTGGAATGGAGCCAATTTGTGGACAAGCTTATGGTGCCAAAAAATTCACTCTTCTTGGTCTTTGTCTTCAAAAAACCATTCTTTTACTCCTTCTTGTTTCAATGCCAATATCAATTTTATGGCTTTACATGAAAAACATCCTTTTGTTCTTCAACCAAGATCAAGCAATAGCAGAAATGGCACAAATTTATATCCTTTATTCAATTCCTGATCTTATTGCTCAATCCATTTTACACCCTTTAAGAATTTACCTTAGAACACAATCCATAACTCTTCCACTCACACTTTGTGCTACTTTCTCAATTTTTCTTCACATACCCATTAATTATTTTCTTGTTTTTTACCTTAATTTGGGTGTTAAAGGTGTTGCATTAAGTGGGGTGTGGACAAATTTCAACCTTGTTGGTTCCTTAATCATCTACATAATTTACTCAAAAACTCATGAAAAAACATGGGGTGGTTTTAGTTTTGACTGTTTTTCAAAGTGGGCCCCACTTCTCAATTTGGCTATACCAAGTTGTGTTTCCATTTGTTTAGAATGGTGGTGGTATGAATTCATGACATTGTTTTGTGGTTATTTAAACAATCCAAAATCAACAGTTGCATCAATGGGAATTTTGATTCAAATAACTTCATTGATGTATATATTACCTCATTCATTAAGCAATAGTGTTTCAACAAGAGTTGGTAACATGATTGGTGCACAAAAGCCATCAAAAGCTAAACTTTCTGCAATTGTTGGACTTTTTTTCAGCTTCTTGTGTGGCTTATTAGCTTTAAGTTTCACTTTTTTGGTTAGGAACATTTGGGCTACTATGTTCACAAATGATAAAGATATCATTTTTTTGACATCAATGGTTTTACCTATTATAGGTTTATGTGAGGTTGGAAATTGTCCTCAAACAACAGGTTGTGGTGTCCTTAGAGGAACAGCTAGGCCTAAAGTTGGTGCTAACATAAACTTAGGATGTTTTTATCTTGTTGGTATGCCTGTTTCTGTTTGGTTGGCATTTTATGGTGGTTATGATTTTCAAGGTCTTTGGTTTGGATTACTTGCTGCTCAGGGATCATGTGCTGTTACTATGTTCATTGTTGTTTATAAAACTGATTGGAAATTTGAAGCTTTCAAAGCAAGGAAACTTACTGGATTGGAAACTTGTTCTTTTGTTGTTGTTGAAGAATGTGTTCTTCATGATGATAATGAAGAGAAATCATCACTCGTGTTTGGAAATAATCAAGATTGTTTCTCATTTTCTTCTCTTTCTGATGAAGAGTGTTTGGTTTAGTTAATCTATTAATAAAGAGAAGAAAAAAATATTTAATTGTGTTTTTAGTGTTTATAAATATATTACTTTTTTAGTTTTTATTATTTTTGTTTTAATTTTGTAAATATACAATTTTTGCATTTCCGCTTTGGTATTTGTATATTTTTTAGTTTATGTAAAATTTATTTATGTCGAAATTTATTGTTATAATATGTAAAATATTTAATATTTGTTTCTTTTTAACTAAAGACTAAAAGCAATATTTACAGAAGTCAAAACCAACAAAATACTAATTATAAAAATGAAAAATTTATATTTGTAGAGATTAAAAGCAAAATAAAATAGTTTTACATAAATTAAAATAAATAAAAAATTATTCGAATTTAGATAAAAACACTCGTATGCAAGAATTAAAATTAAAATTTATAATTTTTTACTTCTTTAACACTTACGGTGTACGAGTCTAATCACCAGGTTAATTAAAAAGATTCATCATTTCAAATTATGAAATTATAAACTTCAATTAATTTGAATTTGAAACTTCAAATTTACAAAATATTAAATTTGATATTTCACAAATTTAAAATACTAAATTGACTGTTACTTATAATAAAAACAAAAATAATAATTTACTCTTAAAAAAAAAGGATCTGTATGTTTCTAAATTTTAGATGGAATATTTTTGTTTACATGGTCCATGTCTCTTCTAAGGTAGTATTGTTCTGCTACTTTTCCTGTGAAATTCAATTGCATTTTGCAGTGCATTGAATGTTATGGGAAGTAGAAAAACGTGTTGTAGTGCTATGAAGAGGTAACCATTATGTGTGTACCTTTCTGCTCTTTTCATCTGTTTTCTATCACATTTACACAGAAATTGAGACAATCATTTCCTAATTTCTGCTTCCTTCTGACTCTTTTTTTAGTTTCCTTTTACTCTTTTTATCAATGATTTAATTGACTATTTTATATAGATTAAAATAATTATATAAATAAAATAAATATAATGATATTTTTACTAAAATATTTTTAATTAATTATTAACGTATTCACCAGTGTTGTTAATATAAAGTAAAAAATATTAAATTAAAGTAGTGTATGTAAATTAATTAAATTGTATAATTAAAATTACATGGTAAACTGAAAATGATTATTATTTTTAGGACAATTTATTTTTAAAAATAATTTTTTTAATTTTGAATATAAATAAAAATTGGATTAAAAAATATATTTGATTCAAAATTTAAATTAAATACACTTATTTTTGCTTATCAATTTTCTTTTATATCTATGACTGATGGAAGAGGGTCACTCTTTGTAGAACAGAGTATTTTGCAGCACAAATTAAATCACGTTTTTTCCTATTTCCAACTTTTCTTGTGTCCTTCAAATGTAGGGCATGAATAAAAGTTGCAAACAAATAATATTAATTGTCATACAATAAACATTGTTTTGGTCCAAGTTGAATATTGCTCAAATCTCAGAAACAAAGTTTTGAGTTATAATTTTGCATAAATTTTCATATCCTCAAAATTACTTTGATCTATGTAAAAATTGTGTTTAGATCTCAAAAGCAAAATCTTAAGATTTAAATTTTGTGAATAGAAAAATTGTAACAAAAAAATAATATCTCATTAAAAGTAGTCAATCAATCAAATTTTTCAATAAAACTGATGATATTTCGTCATATGTACATGGTAGGAACCTAAAAGGAGACCATATACATTAAAAGAAAAATGTGAATATAGAAAATAATTTAATTTTAGTAAGATTCATTCTAAAGCATAAGAATTTATTAATGTATATTGAAATTGACTTAGGAGTTGGGAGCTTCTATTTAAGCATAGCAGCCAGCCTATTAAATGTTGTCACTTTTTAAATATGTAAGTTGATATAAAATAATGCATTATCTTACCCTCATGAAATTGAAACTAAGTTACTAGCTGTCTTTGTTTATGTCTCACTATTCATACTATAGATCTTTTTTTTTATTTATATATATAATTTCTACTAAACTAAGATCTTTGGTCCTATCAATAAACATTCAAGATTATACCGAATTGACACACTATCTTATTGTCTGAATTTGATTAGGTAATAATGTTGAAAGGAGTCCCTTTTAGCAATTTCCAAGTGACAACCAATTTTCAATTTTTAGTTTTATGATTATATAGATTGAGACATTTGTTTAATTAATTACAATATCAACTATCAATTTCATGCATGATCTTCACATTGACCAAAACTTGCAAAGTTACTAGTTTTGTTACTTCAACATTTCACTTTCATGGGGTAGAGGAGAAAAAAAAATTAAAATTGTACTAAGAAAAGATCTCAACTATCAAATCTAGTTTGCCAAAAACAAGAAGGAGATCATAACAAACATTGATTCAATAACAATTAAGATCACAAGATCACTCGATCATAGGGTAGAGTTTGAACAATTGATATTTTTGGATTTTCAATTTGTTCATGGACAACATTAAATAAGGATATGTGGAAATCTATGTTTTAATGATCAAGTGGTGGAAATTTGTCGTGAAGTTGGCAAGTACAAGTTACTTTTACTCAAGGATAGAGGGTCGGTCCAACAAAATGTTAGTCATGAGCATATTTTGAGGAGAGAATTTTTTAAAGTCAATAACATTACTATAGGGGTCTTACATATTTCCCAATATATAGATAGTAATTTGTTTTGGTAACACAAAAATCAAGGACTTAAAACAATTGTTGGGATTAATAATTAGTTTAGGAAACGACTATGATTTTTTTTTTAAATGATTTCATCGAGGAAGGAATTTTATTCTTTAGTTATGAGTTTCTTTAATTACTTCAAAGAGTGTTAATTAAGGTATGTTTGTGTTTAAACTATTGAACTAAGAATTCATAAAGTAAAAGAAATTGATAAAAATATAGATACTATGTAAAAAAGTTGTTTGATTGATTGGGTGTGTAAAAATATTACAAGTACCGGAATTTATAGGCAAAAATGATTCTATTGGCCATGAGTTGTGGCCTACAGAAATGTAGCCTCATTCGACTAATTACATAAGTAATGTGTGATCAATTATGTTTGAGGAAATTCATGGCGCCCCACGATTGACTTGTCTTTCCTATTTTTTCGGCATGTCTTGTTGGCAATATCCACACATATCTTTTTTAGGAATCATACCTCTGTGTTAATCGTTAATGGTGCTAAAAAAGTGGAAGATGGGCGCAACTGCCAAATTATCAAGTTACACTGAGATTTGACTAATTCCTAAGCCTATGCGACCTATGCAGACTCCTGTAAAATATGGAAAGATTTGACTAACTCATTCGGTTGTTTCTTGCAAGCCTGGTCTTACTTTGGCTAAGGGGATTTCGGCTACCCCAAAATTCATGTGTTTGTCATTCTTGACGAACAAATTATTTATTTTAAGGTGTAAACAAATGACCCCCTATCATTCTTGACGAACAAATTATTTATTTTAAGGTGTAAACAAATGACCCCCTATGTTCCATGGTCGAATAGATGATAACATCTCAAATGATTTAATGCAAACACTAATTACTGCACATGAACAGTGTCATTGTTGCACCGTAAAATAGAAAAGTAGCCTTTTGAAACCCTGCCCCGGCTTGCGAAAAAGTGAAACTTAATGATACGTGCTGATTTACTTACCTTAACGGCAGTGTTGATTATCTCAACTAATCAACCATAATTCCCGCCTAATCAATGAATTATGAATTCACTCATTGCTATCCATCACTCATCACTCATCACTCATCACTTCTTGCTATCCATTCTCCCATTGCTTTCTTGCTTCCCCAATAATGTTCTCGCAATTTTCTATAATCTTATTTACTTGAATCTCTATTTCCCCCATTCTTAACCATGTCTTCTTTTAATTCACACAATTGTAACCAAAACACAAGAAAGATTCCTAGTGCGCTTCGTCTTCTCCAAGATCATCTCACTCTATGTCCTTCCACTATTGATATAGCTATTGAACTTTTCTTTCTAGAATCCCTCGGCTCCAAAATTCCATTGAATTGTGAATGGTTTGGTGTTGACAAAAAGCCTAGTAAATTCATAACACCTCTGCGTCCAACTCTTGATTACATGAGATGGCTTTTCATGGTTGCTCCAACTAAGGAACAAGATTGGAATCGATGAGGTATCTACGATATGATCATAATTTCAAGGGTAGATGTGAACTTTAACATGGAGCACATGCTTGACCTCCTCATTTATTGGTCGGTAAGTTCTAATGTGTTTTTTTTCCTTGGGGTGTGATGACCTCCATCCTTTTATATGTGGTCGCAATTATTGGTTTACCCATCTTTGGGGATGAAGCTCCTACTACTCTTGACATCATAGTCCTTTCCTTGGCATTTCATTTCTCAATGTCCACTTATACCTATGGTTCTTTCATATTACATAACGCTGCCACTTCATGAGAAGTTTCAGATGCAGAGCACAACGCTTTCTTTCTGTATTTGTTCATCATGCTATTCATCTGTTCTAGTTTTGTGGCCATCGTCCAAAAGTTGTATCAATATTTTTCTTTACTTAAAGTCGAACAAAACATAGAATGGGGTTCTTTCCTCCTTCTATCGTTCCTTGCATACTATTTTAGAACAGTTAAGGGAAGGAAATGATATAAAGACTGTAAGTAGACTAATTTGGTTTCATCAGTTTTGGTTTAGACTTTATTTTCCTGAATTTTTAGATACTTATATGAATGAGTTCTGTGGAGGCGACTAATCTTTCTAGTGACTTTATTCTAACTTTATCTTTGTATCCTTCTTCACAAGCAAGACAATAATTGACTTAGAGGAGGTAGAAGGAGAAAATCAGTTCCCAAGTGGTGTCCACATCAACGAACCAACAGATTCCATGACTCCCAAGATCAACCGAAGATAATTAGCTGAAACAGTGCTAGCATTAGTCTTAGAATGCCATATCTTCTACATTCTCAATATCCTATTTGGTCATATTCTTTCCTTTTTTTCTTTGTTCTAGATAGTGAAGAATTCTCATCCTAATGGAAACAAAGGCCACGCCTAGTCCCCAAAAGACTAAAATAACACCCAAGGCTAATTCAAAGGGGAACCAACTTGTTTAATCCTCTACATTTTCTATTCATAGATATATTGTCGTTTTCTCCTAACTTTTTATCCGCTATTGTTTTCACGCCCCTATGAATCCGATCCATAAGACCACTAGATCCCCTAACTTCCATAAGGAGAGTTTTCCTTTAAAGGCTCAAACACCTATGAGGTAGCCTTCTCTTCCACCTAATTGTACATCGCCTACCCCAGTTGAGATCACCTGAGATATCTAAGCAAGTACTTCTCATAGTTCGATGGTCCGTCTGTGGTCTCCTTGTCCACATAGAAAGTTGCTCTTTTGAGGAATTTTCAGTCGATGGAATCCCTTCTTCACAATAGGGAATTTTCACCAAGATAGGCCTGAAGTTGAGTTACATTTCCAAAGCTACCAAGGCCTTAAGAAAAAAAATACAAATGTATTGACCGTAATCGTGAAGAAGTTCTTTAATAAACAAAAACCAACCTCAAGCAAGTATATTCAAAGCTTGAGGAAGAAATGAAGGTATCCCTCCAACATAAACAAGATATTGAGGATTCAATGCATCTCCTAAAGGCCAATCAGGATATGCTTAAAGAAGAAATGGAATAGCTACAACTAGAATCTTCACAATTAACTGGAATAAAAATCTAAAATGCCAACAGTCGAATAATTGGCTTGTATACCAAATCCACATGTATTGATGGTGCGCTAAAACCTTTGATGGCCTAGAAGGCAAGTCTTGACTTGGACTTTGCCACCAACCATG
The DNA here is from genome assembly GCA_037974755.1 of Cicer yamashitae. NCBI lineage: Eukaryota > Viridiplantae > Streptophyta > Magnoliopsida > Fabales > Fabaceae > Cicer > Cicer yamashitae. The sequence goes on along the minus strand of JBBPBQ010020322.1, from coordinate 40,726,085 downwards.
AAGGATTAAACCCTATGGGTGAAGCTTGGGAGAAATTCAAATTCTCCTTAGTCGAGGCTAGGGAACCAACTTTTGCTCCCCTAGTTGTTGCGCCGTTTTTTCCTATAGTTGAGCCTATTATAGCTGGAGCAGCTGTTGGGTCGATTATTTTTTGAGACTGCATTAACGAAGACCTCTTTGAATGAATAGGCGGCGACGAAGAAACTTAGTAGCCAAAAATTCCAATTGAAGACTCTCTTCCTCTCAATTAAGAGAATACCAAAGGTCTTAGCAGACAGGTTGATGCAACTTAATAGGTAGTATTCTTACCTTACAAATATTTTTTATCTTTCTCCTAATGTCAGATAAATTTATCCTCCATGTTCATGAAGGACACAAGTGAAGGCACATGAAAGCATAGCAAATGAAACATATTAAGTATAACAATGATTGAAGATACGACATAAATAAATGAAACATAAAATAAAGAGATTAGTGAAAAGAAAAACATGTCAATATTTTTATACTAGTTCACAACAAAGGTTGTTACATCTAGTATATTAACCACCATTTAGGTGTTTAGTATTTTTTTTTCCATAGTCTCCTCATGCTCCCTATATTATGATGCCTGAACAGGTAACCGGATATGCCATTACCAAACAATTGTTTGAGTCTCTTCTCTAAAGTGAGATGATTGCATGGCTTATCCATAGAGTTTGGTCACTACATGATGAGTCCAATATTATCCTTGAACTCCTTGGATCATGGCCAGAGGCACATGTATACTTTACTTGGTTATATTTAACTTTCTTTTATGGAGATTATTGTAGTATGTAACAAAAAACTTCTCTTTACCTGGTTAGTCATAAAAAAATTGTAATGTTTTCTTATGGTTTCATAAGTTGCATCAACCTTTTTAATGTAATCTAGAACTTCTTTTCATCATAAGATGAATTTTAGTTCTAGTCTTCTAGTTCTTCTCTTTTGATTGATTTTTTCTTCTTAAGGAAAAATCTAAGTTACAATTTTCCTTAAAGAGATTCGTAGATACAAACAGAAGTTTTATAAACCAACAACAAAGATCAATGAAGCTCAACTAAACTTCTAACTATACTTTTGACTTAATCACATATTCAAACGCTTCCTTACTTTTCATAAGCTAGAATTTTAACATCCAAATATCTATTAAAACCTTAAATTGTGTATAATGAAGATAGTTAAGTTATTTTCCATTTACATTCTTCCTTTATAGTGTCATAAGGTTTATCAATGATGATATTTTTAAGTCGTTAATCAAAATATCATTAAAAAGTGGCTAAACAAAAAAGAAGTTAACAAAAATCATTTAAACATACAAATTGATTTAAAACAAGTTCTAAAAACTTTTTGCATGAACGGTATTACATTTTCTCTAAACTTATTCAAGGATTTTTTAAATATTAATCTTTTGTTGAATATCCCTCTTCTTTTTTTTTTTTGTCTCTATTCTCCCTTATCATGGATGTTCAACTAAACCATCTCCTGGGTTTAATTATCATTTTATCTTTAATATTCATGGGCGTTGTCATGGACCTGATCATAATGATCATCCTCACTCTCTTCATTTTAAATGATGTTTTTTTAGATATTCTTGAAGATATAGCATTTGAGAAAAGTGTCTTTTGAAAAACGCAAAAAAGTCGTTGCAACTGTACATATAGTCGTTTTACTTTACATGTTTTACAATGTATATTTCCAAGCTATATCTTGTACTTTCTATATGATTTGACATCTCACTTTCATCGCCTTCGTCTGAGGTAGAGGCAATACTTCACTAGAACGTGTATTGTTCTTGATGAAACTTCTTATTGCAGTTGATGATCGTTGGACGATGCTTTCTTTTCTTAGTTCTTCGTCATGAACTTCTCTTAGTTATCAAAATTGTAGTATTGATGCAAAGCTCATATGTATTTTCAATAATTCTTGAGTTTCATTTGTTTGACTATATTGATCAAATGATGACTCATTAAAGGGTGTTGTCAATACTAATTCTATGGAACAAATATATGGCTCAAATTGAAATTATGTTTGCTTTCATCGTACATACTCTTCCTAAGTTATAATTGACTATATTATTAGCAAATTATAATTATATGATTGTTAGTTAATAGTATTCATAATGTTCTTCTAATGAATAACACTTAAATAATTATTACGTACTTACAAAAACTTATGTTACTAGTGTAGATAGTTAATAACATAGGTTCTAATTTAACTTTAGATCATGCACACTTAAAGTAACAAGTTAACAAAAAATTGCTATTTTTCTTTGTCATCATCAAAGAATATTAGGCTTTTGTATCTGAACAAAATTGGTTTTTACAATAGGGATGTTGATGAGTTGTTTGGCCTCATTGTTGTTGAGAGTATTCAAGATGACTTCCTTGTTCCACTATTTTATTTCTAAGTTGATAAAATCTTGTACTAGTTTCCCAGTCTATAGGTTTTTCTTAGGCTCTTGACCTTAAAACCCTCTTGGTTTTGGAGTAAATTACCCTTAGATCCTGCATCTATTTCCTTTGCCAATGATCCATCTTCCCCTTTTGTCCATGATGACTCTTGCACTTAGGATGCTCCTATAAGTAAATCTTCGTTGATACTCCATTATTGCCTCCATAAAGAAATTCTAGGGTATTATCTACTCTCTAGGATTTTTCTTACCTCTTGACATTTGGGCCCAACTAAACCAACGAATCTTCCTCTTTTCTCCTCTAAACCCCACCAAACTATTGCAAGCACTAAGTCATTTCTTTGCAGCACCTTAAACATTTTGTAACAACTATTGACATTGTTTAGAGTTTTTTGGGCCAAAGCTTTAATATGTGTTTCTTTCTTACTCTAGATAAACATTTCTCCTTCCATCCATTTAGTGTATTCCACACACAGTCTATGATAAAAGAGAAGATAGCCATTTTGGATTATCCAAAATGAATTGGAAATCCTAGGCATCTTTCTTGGGCCTCAACTACCTTTGCTTCCTTAGATTTGTCAAGGTTTAGTGTCTGTCTCGAAGTCGATCGATATGTATAGTGAATTTTCAAGAGTTTACTTGCTTCTCAAATGTAAGCTCTAGGAAAAAACAGGCTATCGTTTGCAAACAACAAGTGAGATATTTGGGGTGCTCCTCAAGCCACCTTGATACTATGAATGGTATTATGCCGAACTTCCTTATGTGAGACAAGACATCAGCACAGAGAATGAAAAGGTTGGGAGGGAGTAGTTTACCATATCTAAGTCCCCATTATGGAATGAAGCATGAGTTAGGTTGGCCATTATTTAGGATTTGGCGTGATACAATTGAAATACATTTCATGACTATTCCAACCATTTTCTCTAGGTATCACTTTGTCTAAGATTTTGTTCTGCAAAGATCCATTCTATATGATTGTAGGATTTTGACATATCTACCTTTAATTAACCAATTTTTACCATTCTTCTTCTCGAGCCAATGAAAACACTCTAGGGAAATGAGTGCATTGTTAGTGATTAGCCTTCTGTTACAAAAGCACGTTGTTCAGTATCAATCACTTCTGGGAAAGTACACTTCAACCTATTGACCATCACTTTTGTGATGATAGTCATGACAATGTTGCATAAGTTAACAAGCCTAAATTTCTTGAGGCTTGACGGATTATTGCTCTTGGGAATCAAAACTAGGAAGGTTCTCTTGTTTTGTCTCTTCGACCTTTGGCAGTACTTCATATTTCTTTTCAAGCTCCCTATATTTTCTTATATCTTCCAAAGACTTAGAACAAACATGCATATCTTTGAGAAGCTTCTCAATCTTCAATGTGTCTTTCTTTGACTTCCACGAGGTATACTTCTCAAACTTTTGCCAATGACTTGGATGTTACCAAGTTGTGAAGTGCAGTCCGAGTTGAGGCTTGAACATAATTTCCTTACAATGTCTTCACATCTTTCTTCTTTTGGCCATCATTACTCAAATATTAAAATATTTTTCTTCCTTCTTCATTTCAATTTGGTGAGCTTCTATTTGAATGAGTAGGGCAACATGACCTGAAATGAACCTTGGCAAATGAATGACTCAAATAGGAGAAAACTTGTTGGTGAACGCTTCATTAGCCATGGATTTGTCAAGTCTACACCGGATATTTTCATTAACTTCTTCTCAACAATCCATGTGGAAAGGTACCCCTTAATACCCAAATCATTAAAACTACAAGTGTCAGCAAACGAAATATTATTTAAATCCCCACAAATAGTTAGCTTGAGTTTCTCACGTTTCTCCACTCTTTTCATGGGTAGAAAAAATATCATTTAAGTCCCCACAACATATCCACATCCTAGATATTTAATAGGCCAAATCATGAATGAGTTATCAAGTCTTCTTTTTATTGTGATATTCAGAGTGATTGTAAATAATAAAAAATAACCAAGGGGTGCAAGTTTCATCATCCATCTTGGTGCCAATTATATGGTTTGAAGAATATGAGGTTATAGTAAAGGAATCTTGATTACTCCATAGATGACCACACTCTCGAGATCTTTCTCTCCCATTGCCTCTACAATTAGGAAACAAACTTGCTTTGAAAACACATTTTTCACGAATCCTCTCCATTTTCACAGCTTTTAGCCTTGTTTCCATTAAGAACACCAAATGGAGATTTTCTATTCGTATGAGCAGTAAAAAGGCTTAAATTGCCCGAGGATTCCCCAATTTCCGACAGTTTCCAACTTATGATTTTCATTGGATGCAATGTTGTTGGCCATCCAACACCACCTCCGCTATCTTGTCATTTGCATCCTCTATCACCACATCCTTATTGATTATTTTCTCCCCTCCAATCAAATCATCAAGGTTTCTTTCAGAAATTGGTACATTCATCAACATTCTTTCCATATTTCCTTTGCATTTTTTTTCCAACATTTGTACTTTTTTTTGTGTTGGCTTTTTTTTTGTCTCACTAATTTCTTCTTCTTCTTACCTTTTGCATTTTATAGTTGTTTCCCAATTTCAAAACATGGTGTGATGGTCACAATTTCAAGGGATTCAACCATCCCTTCCATATATTTACACATGTTGTCCTTCTATGTATCAATGTGTACACCCTCGTGGTTTTCTCTGGGTGATACTAATTTCCTTTGTTGAACTTCCAATCAGATTTCATTCCACTTCCAGTGTTCATACATTTACTATTGCTAGTAGGGGCAAAGAGGTTTTTGCTACACGTTCCTGAATTGCCATCATTCCTTTGCTCACACATCAACTTTGGTAAAAGGGACGCGCACAACCAGGGTGCAAGGGCATCGTCCTTCTCTTCTACATCCTCAAAACAAAAGATTGGCAATATTTCGAATTTGAAGTACACACTTAGAAAACTAGCTTGAATTCTTACCATAGTTCCTAGCTTAAGGCCTTTTCCAAAGCTATTGATACTTTGAGACAAAGGAAACACCCCATCTTGTTCTCTTATTTCCTATCAACTTCTTCGAACGCCCCAATAGTGTCTCCAATCTTCTTTGCCATCGCATTTGATCTTTGGTTGAGAGGAAAATTATAGATTCTAACCTAGAAAGATACATTGTCCATTTTTCAATTTTCATGATTGTTCTTCTCTCATGTGATTGCGAAAATTACTCCACGTTCCATATTTGAGAAAATTTTCTACATCCTTTTTTGACAAGAATCTGAACACAAATAGGTTTTTTCTTAGATCCTAGGATTCTAACGAATTCTTTAGCCTCCAAGCTTGAACCATTGTTTTCTTGAACGCTCTAATGTTGAAAGTGTTGTCGGCCCAAAGCTTACCGACCTGAGCATAACCAAAGACTACTTCTTCATAAACATCCTCCTCCCCTAAAGTCACAATTTCCTCTTCTTGCTTCGTCAGGTCACCCTCCAAACAGCTCTTCAACTCCTCTCCTTTCCTTTGTGAGTAGTGACTAAAAAAAAACATAAATCCAATCCCGTTGCATATCTAACAAGCCTGGGTTTGTCTCCTCGTGAATGAAAAGTGATCCAACCAGCTAGGGTGAAGAAATATCATATTGATATGAGTTGCCAGACCAAGGCGAGATCTATAGTGAGCAACCACTAAACCCTAATAGTGCGAGAGAATTGGGGGTAAGAGTTTTTTTTGGTTTACATAAAGCTAACTCAAAGGATTATGGTGCCCAAGCACATATATACACATCGAATAGCACGAGAAGTTTGATAATATGGGAATCCAATATAACTTTAATACTCACTCTCATTCTTAGCGTGAGTATACTAGGTCCAAACTTTGACACCATCAACCTTAACCCAATCTGGTACGATGTTAACAAGGTTTAGAAGAAGGTTCCCTAACACATATACACATCCAAAAGCCTAAAAATCTTGACAATGTGGGACTTCAATAATGACAAGTTTTTATCATATTATGTGTTTAATGTTCATATTTTAAATTTTTAATAATACTTTTATTTTTCTTATTTTAAATATTTTTATTTGTTAGATTACATAAAAGGAAAAAATTACCCTTATGATAAAATCGTACATAGTTTTTGAAAATTAATTATTGATATTTTAATTTTTTTTTCTTAAAATTATATTTATTAAGGGTAAATTAAAAAATCATTTTTTTAAATCTTACATTTTTTAAATTATTTTGTTATTTTTTGTTTCTTCAGCCTTTGGTGCTCAAAAGTTCATATTTAACTCATCTCTTATTAAAGAATTAAAAAAAACTTCATATTTAACTCATCTCTTATTAAAAAATTTATGAGAAAGACATTTTCTAATACTAAAAACATGATCGTAAAATATAATTTAAAAATTGAAAGAGTACATATGAGTTGATTAACAACATATATTAAACTATTGACATAAAATATAGTGAGAACTAAAAATCGAAAAAAAAATTTATACAAACTAAAAATAAAATTTTAAAATTTATAGAAATTAAAAAATATATATATAACCCGAATAATTAGAAAAACATGATAAAATAAAAGAATATATGATACTTTAGGGACTGTATAAAATTCAAGTCAAAATCACAAGTAGGTCAAAGAACTACAAAAGTATTTGATGTTGTAATGTAAAATTGGGTTGCCATTTGTTGATGTGGCATGTCATGGTCATACCCCAATCTTGCTTTTATGTACCTTTTATGTGAATATGTGCTTGGTACATATCATGACACAGTGTCCAAACTTTTGGTGGACATGATAATAATTAAGATATATACAACAAAAATTAAAAACCATTAGTTAAGCACAAAATATGATAGGGGTACTTTTATTCAGATAAGCAAAGGAATTTATGCAAAGTTAGATTTTTTAAAATGAAAAAAGAGGGTGTGTCAAGTTGCATGTCAAGTGGCAAATAAATTGATTAATGGGTGCAACAGATTCTCATGAGGAGTCAGGCGTAAGACTTGTTTTGGGGAGGGGGGGCACAAAATCTTTACTATTTTTTCTTACTTTAGTTGCTTTCATAATTAATTGACAGAAATAATATGGATGACACTGTTTTTGTTGGAAATCAACGTACCATCTAGGAAATTGGGAATCAAATTCTAGAATTTTGTCTATTTTAGTTAAATAAATTTTTAGGTTTTATAAATTTTTTATTGTATTTTTAATTTAGTAAAAATATTTTAATCTCTATAAAATTATTATACAAATAATACTACTCTCAATTGAAATATTATTAAATATTTAAGAATGTTTTTTTATAGAAAAGATTTAGAGTGATGGTTAGATGCCTCATCTAATGTATATAAGATCTTAGAGTCATGGTTAAGTGTCATATATAACGTAAATAAGATCTTAAGGTCTGTTTCATAGACATGATATAATAGAGATAAGATATGATAAGGAGCAGAGATATGATATAATATGGACAGGATAATGAGTTATCATGTCATGTGTTTGATGTGCACATGTTAACAAACTTAATAAGACTAATTTATCATATTCATCGTTTGATACACAACACATAACCAAATGATATGATTTATATTGTGATAAAATGACAAATTTGTCTTTATAATAGAATATCAATAAAGTCCAACAATTGTGAAAATTGCTAAACAAAGTCCAATCATCCCTAAAAACATTTGCTCTAACATTAGATATAGCATCACATCATTTTATTCTTGTGAATTTATATTTACCTATATATAAAAGTATCAACATTATTATTATTATTATTATTATTATTATTATTATTATTATTATTATTATTATTATTATTATTATTATTATTATTATTATCCATCCACACAAAATAGAATATCAATACATCATAACAAATAACATACATGGTAGAGGAAAATAATTATTATTCTTTATCAATTTATTTTTTGAAACATCAATCAAAGTTTATTATTAGTAACTATATAAAAAAACAATTAACATAAAACTCAAAAATCAAAGATGATAGAGAAAAGCACAAATATGAACAAATAAAAAACACTCGAAAATCCTCTGAATCGAAGTTTATTTTTTCAAACTTTCAATATCAAAATAAATCAGAAAACAACAAAAAACATAGGGCAAATATGAAAACAGGAAATCAAACCAACGTCAACAATCATAAAGTCAACCTAATATGAACAGCAGAAAACAATCATAAAATCATTGGAAATCAAAAAATTATTTCATCAACACAATAAGAAAATTAAAGTAAATTAGGGCAAATATGAAAAAGGGAAAAACACGAAAAAAAAATAGTACATTGGGAGAACGCGACGGTGGAGAGGAACAAGACAGTGGCGGTGGAGAAGGAGGGGAGAGCAACAGTGGAGAGGAGAGCACGATAGAGAGGGAGGGGGAGAGGAACACTAGGGTGGAGATGGAAAGAGAAATGTGTGTAGAGAAAATATTTCTTAATTTTTATCTGGTTGAAAATAAAAATTTTGATTACTCTATCATATTATATTGGTGCATCAAACGAAAGGCTGAAGTAAAATAGGATAAATGTATCGCATATAATAGCACTAGCAGGGATCGAACATGTAATCTATTAGAATCAATACCTGTGTTTTTATCACTAGAGCAATCCATTGAAGTTATTTTTGAAAATTTTACAGCAGTCATGTTTTTGATACTTTTATATTGATTTTATAACATTTCAAAAATTCATATTTAATTGTTCTTAAATTAATAAATTCTAAATTTTCGTAGAATAATTTTTTATTATATTCTAAACATGTTAGCAAAAAGTCATTCAAAAATATAACTTAATATTTCAGTAAGAACTAAAACTGTTTGCATGAAAATTTTGTACAAACTAAAAAATGTGATTTTATATATAGAGATTAAAAATGAAATTTCAAAGTGGTATAGAGATTAAAAATATATGTAACTCTATCTAACCCCGATTATAATCACTCATTGAGAAAAAAGTCCCTAAATATAAGTCCTATTTCAATTTACTATATTCATTTATTATTATTTTTCATAACATAACCTTATTAATTAATACTAATAATTTTTCTTAGAATATGAAAAGATAATATTAAATATATTTATTTACAAATTACAATATAGTCATACTTCTCAATAAAATGGACATATTAACTACCCTACAAATTTTTCTTAATAATAATTAAATTTACAATATGTGTTTATACGCCCTCTTCCCAAATTATAAACAAAAGAAAAACCATTTTTTTGTCCCAAATCATAAACAAAAAATACAAATTTTGACTCTATATAATTATGTTGTTTCAAAAATACCCTTATAATATTTATTGAGCTATCTTTTTCACAAGTAAAGTTTCTAATTCTCGTCCAAAAAGTGGGTTTTAAAGATGCATAGTTATTCATTCTTTTTTCTTTTTTAAAGATGCATAATTATTTTCACCAACATAAGAAAGGAAGGGCAAGTTTAGGAAACATAATAATTTTGTTTTCTAAACAAGTGTAAATTAATTTTTTTTTTCTTATAATTTGAAACAAAGGGAACATTTAAGAATGAGGGGAATATTTCTTTTTTCTTATTTGGTACAAGATGAAGGGAGTATTTTTTTCCCTCTATTATACAATAATTTATCCATTTAAAACATCCATTCAATTTTCAAGATAATATTACTTTTTTTCTTTCTAATTATACCCTCTATCATATTATTTACATTACATCCAAATTAATATGTTCCATTAATTTGGATTTATGATAACGGCGAATCCACCAATACTTGATAATGGTAATTTAACTTCAATTATTTGCTCTAGTAGTAAAAAGACAATATTGAATATGACAAATTGTGAATTTGATTTCTGTTAGTGTTATTGGAGATATACAAATGTAAATCTTTTATAAATGTTCAATAAATCTTAAAATTTTATTTTATTTTATTTTAGATTGGATGACTATTCTCTCACCTTAAATTTCGCACATAAAAAACCAATAATAGTAATTTAATAAAAATACTATTCTCTCTTCTATTAATATATTTTTTTAATATGAATGAGAGAGATAAACTATATCATTTTCTCAACACAAAAATGAAGTAAAATATTTATTTTAAACTAATAAATCTAATAAAAATTTAATTTGACTATAAATTTATGACTTTTTTGGGTGAAACATTTTTATATTTTTTGGTAATCATGTTTATTTTGCAAAATATCCATTGATTTTAACAATGACTAAATATAAACAACTGGAAATTTTAAATTTGAATTCAAGAATATTTATAAAGTGATGTATAAAATTTTCATATGATTCATATTTTTTTTGACAAAATATAATTCATATGTTACTTTTTTTTTTGTCTTTAAAAGATAATAAATATTATTATAAATTTACATATCTATAAAATGTTAAATTAAATTTAAAATAAAATATTCAATCTATTAATATTGACATTTATTAATTGAAACAATGCTGATAAGTCATCGTGCATTTGCTGCTTTATTATGCTACAATTCGGGAAAAAGCTCTTTTTTCTATGGAGCTTATGCTAAAGAACAGGTGTATATATACCCACGATAACAAATTAATTATATTGACTTTTTTTTGACAACAAAGTGGTGGATGCTGATCACTAAGGTTTGATTCCTCACTTTTTTTTTCTTGTTCCATCATAAGATAAACAGATATTGAATTTGGATATAAATTCCCTCAATTCTTTTTGTAGTTATAAATTTTCTTTAACTTTTAATTTTAATTTATGTGAGAATTAATTAAGCATAAAGGTCAATGGAACAACAATATGTGCCAAAAGTGCACGATTATTGTAGATTTTTGTCAATTGTTGTTAATGTTATAAAATTACAGTATTGATCCTATTATTTTCACTAATTAATAAAATTGGTCTTTCTATTTTAAAATTTAATATTTTTTGTCTCTCCTTTACAGTTTTTAACTAAAAAATTGTAATGTGTATATTTTAAATCACGTGACATATGATACGATGATGTTGAATGATTAATACCTATAAAATTACAGTAAAACCCTCTAAAAATTCCAATTTCAACTTATGAAGTTATTTATTTTTATAATTTAATAAATAATATAAATAATTAATATATCTAGATGATTCTATATCATGAGATTGTATTGTATGTCATTAAAAATATCTCAAAACAAAAATTTTAGTTAAAAAATCCGAAGAAAGACAAAAGATGTCAACTTTTAAAATAGGAGAATTAATTTCGTCAATTGAAAAAAATAAAGGGACCAAAACTGCAATAAAACTAAATATATATTGGTGGATTTTCTTTTCCTCATAGTTATTGTACTAAAACTGGAAATCAATAGCATATTTTTAAAACGTAAAAGTATAGAGCCTTTAAATATCATTTTTCTCAAACGCGTTGTTATAGAACAACATTTATATAACACTTTTTATAAAACTGTTGTCATAAACTTAAACCACATACAACACTTATTTTTAAAGTGTTGTTTCATGTCTGAAAATAATAAAGATAAATATGCATAACATATTAAAAGGTGTAAACAATGTCTAAAACAAAATAGAAAAAAACATTCGAAAGCACTTTTTAAAAAAGCGATGTCTAATATTTCATAGAAAATGCAAAAAATGTTAGAAATCACTTTTTTCAAAAGCGCTAATGAAATGTCTATTAAATTACTAAAAACTCGACTTTCATGCATATCTTTAGTATGATCTCAAACTTTCATTTATTGAATGACTGGTGACCTTTACTTCTAATGTTAGTGATTATTCACATGCTTATTACCTACCAGAGTTTTGTGTACTATAAATATGACTTTTATTGCATATGTAATTAGTACACTTTAAAGATAATAATGCAATATTTTATTTTTCTCACTTCTCTTTTCTATTTTTCACATTTATCTCTATTGTTCTATTTTTTTTTTCTTCATATTTTGCTTAATATCATAACTAATTATCAGCACGAGACTCTACCATATATGAGTGATCGCATAATTAACTTGGAGGTTCTATTGAAAGAATACTTCTTCTTCTAATTATTATCGTTAAGATAATTTAATTCATGATCATGTTCTTTATTATAGTTTTTTCATGTAATTATTTGATATTTCTTGCATTAAAAATTTGTTTAGTTTATACCATTATAATGTACTTGTTTATTCTGGATTATATTTTGAAATAATTCAACAATAAAATTCTTGATATCTTTTTTGATTGTCTTGGATGAAGTTTTGTTGTATAATTACCGAAGAACTAAGAATTTAATAAATTAAGCCTCCCCATAAGACTGCACATTTATAAGTTTCTTTTGTTATCACTTATGAATATTTGTGTATACATTTAGATTGCAAGGGAAGTATTTAAGTTATATTTGATTTTATTAGAATTTGAAGTAAAAGAAAAAAAAGAGAAAATACATAATCTTTATGGTTCTAAATATAAGAGAAAATTGATCAACAAAAATTTATATATAATTTTGCATATAATTTAGCGTTATATGTCATAAATGATAATGAGAATCATGAATCAAAGTCAATTAAAAATTATAGAAAAAAATGATTGACCAGATGGAATGCCGCAATTGATGCATAATTAATAAACTCGAGAAGATTTTTGGACATGTAAACCTCACACATGAAGATGTGAAGCTAGTTTTTGTGTGAAAAAAAATAGAATTGAGAAATAAGGGGATATAAAACTTGGACTTGTTTCTGCAAGAGTATTCGTACAAATCTAACATTAATTTTCAAGAAATATATTCACTTGTAGTGAAATAAAATGTTTTTTATTGCTTAATAATTTTAGTAGCGTACAAAAGACTCAATTTACATACGAATTATGTGTTACAACTTACTTGTATGACTCACTTGATGGTGATAATTATATCCAACTCCTTGAAGGATTTAATTTAGTCAAGGCATACAATTTAGACTGTATGGACTAATACAATATGGATATATGTGATATGATTGTCTCAGTGAACCTTTGCTAAATGAGTGATATAAAATACCACATTTTCTATGTATTTATTTGAAAAAATTATGGAAATTAGTTTGCTATAATTTTTGTTTATGATCCTGATATAAATATTATCAGAACTCTTAAGAAGCTTCTAAAATATAATTGCTTAAGGAAAAATTTCAAGATGATATACATAAAGATAAAGATTTTTTTTGAGATTACCAATTGAGTATTTGAATAATGAAATTTTGGTGAACCATCAAGCTCAAATAGAAAGGGTAATAAAATGGTTCTATGTCAAAAAATTATATTAGTCAGTTGTGCATTCTAATAGTTGTAAGGTCACCTCTTATAAACAAGAATACAATATATATTAGTACAGCCATGCATTAATCTAACTTTCTAATTAATGTTTTTAAATGTCATTTGTTGTTAATCTATTAGATAGGTGTGGCTCTTTACATACACAACATCATTGGAACAAGCTCATGTATATATTTAGTTATCTTAAAGATGTAAAAATTCTAGAAAATAGGTCAAGAAGGTGTTTTGGTTTACGTCTATGATTCAACACATCCAAGGGACTTATGATTTATGTTCTAGGAAAATGCCTACAACAGTTCTTTATGGGGGCAATACTGCATGCATTGCTCAGTTGAGAATGATATTTTAATTGAGCTAAAACAAGACATATTTTAGCAATATATTTTTCGCTCGAGATCTTCAACCAATTGTACTTTGTTGTTTCAAAGATTATTGTCTACATAAGAAAAATAATTAAATATATATTGCACTCTTTTTTTTTCCCCAATATATTGTATTTTTTTTCACCACGTATTGTTGTTTTTTGTTTTCCTTCTCTAGGATTTTTTTTCTCCATTGGGTTTATTCTTAGTAAGCTCTTAATGAGGTAAATCCTCGATGGATAACCAAGAGAGAGTGGATATTCATTTCCTCAGCCTTACATTTTCTTTAGTATGATCTAGAACTTCCATTATTGAATGACTAGTGGTCCTTACTATTAATGTTAGTAATTTCCAAGATTTATTATTTATAAATAGGAATTGTTATTTAAAAAGTCATTTATAGCAGTAATTAAATCAGATCGAGTAAATTCAGAAAATACCTCAATTTCTTCATCTGTTGATTCACTGAATCCAGACATGTTGAACCCCTAGATCTTTCCTCAAACACTGTAAAGTGCTCAGCCTTGAGACCGAGCTCTGATACCAATTGAAGGTGCAAACACGAGAAAGGGGTTAAATTGTGTTTGACAAAGTTGATAACTTTGTGCAAATTTGATGAAGTTTGGTTGGTTTTTATGAATTACTTAGATAAGAAGCAATCGGATTCAGAAGCAGCAAACAATGAAAGCATAAATAATTTGACACATATTTATCCTTGTTCACCACTAACTTGGCTACATCCAGTCCCCTCATTCAGAAGGCTTTAATCCACTAATTCAAATACCTTGAATTACAAAGCACCTGACCCTCCAAGTCAGTCTTCCCAAACAGCCTGACAACCCCATACTTTTGAGGAACTAACCACTTTGACCCTACAAGCCAAGTCTTCTCCTAACAACCTGACAACCCCAGAGTGAAGAGAGAACTAAACCACTATCGCGTTAGATACAAAAGATTGGAACTTGAGTAGTTGCTTCTAAAAAGCTGATGATAATAATAACTCTCACACTCTAAGAAAAGAACACTTATAAAATATTTCTAACCTGAACCAGTGTTTCTCTCTTTGAACTCTAAGATGAATTGAGAACTTTGAACTTGAGTTCTTCTACTCTTTTCTGCTTTTCGATGCTTTTCTCCTTTAGCCTTGAGTGTCTATTTATAGTAAAAATTTGGGCTTCAATTTAGTCCTTGTTTAATTCTGAATTGTATCTTGTTCAGATTGAGTTTGTAAATTCTTCAAATTGATTCTATTTCTATTTTGTTTAGATTGAGTTTGCAAATTCTTCAGATTGATCATGTTCGTATTTTGTTCAGATTGCGTTAGTAAATTCTTCAGATTGATTCTATTCATATTTTGTTGTAGATAAATCTTGACCAGATCTTCTTCAAATCTTTATCAAATCTGCTTCAAATGTTGATCAAATCTTCTTCAAATATTCTTCAAATCTTAACCATATCTTCTTTTCAACTTAGTCAAATATTTTCTTCAATTATAAATATGAATCCAATAATTATTTTAGATTTTCATCAATTATAAATTTGAATCAAATCTTATTTTAGATTTTCATCAATTATAATTTTGAATCAAATCTTATTTTAGATTTTCTTCACAAACATGACTCCTCTTTCATACTCTTTAAAGTCAAATATATTGTTCTTATAAAATACTTTTGTTAACATCAAAACTCTAAATGTAAAACCAACTTGGTTCCAACAGTTCCTTTCATTGGAGTTGTCTATGTTAGGAAGTGGTTCCTGCAGGTACTTGGTTCTCATCTACAGGTTCTGAGTGAGGTTTATCTGCCAGAGAACGATAGTTGGTACCCTGTTCATGATGAAATGGTTTATGGATGGAGAAACCCTAGCACTGCTCTTAATGGAAAGCTTTATGCTTTAGACTGCAACGATGGCTGCAAACTTAGGGTTTATGACGAGGCTACAAATTCATGGAGCAAGCATATCGACAATAGAATGCATTTAGGGAGTTCGCGGGCTTTCGAGGCTGCTGCCCTTGTCCCCCTCAATAGGAAACTCTGTATTATTCGGAATAATATGAGCATTTCTCTGGTTGATGTTTCAAAACTTGAAGATTTGAAAGGATCTTCTGCTGAATGCATAAGATTATAGGTGGTTATGGCAAAGATTATAGGTGTAGTGTAAGAAAAATTAGATATTAGAATTTTTAGGGTTTGGATTTAGATTTGAGAATTTACAATTTGAAGATGAAGAAATTAGGGGTTGAAAATGAAGATTATCGAGTTTTTATTATTTAAATAGTTTATTAATTAATTAATTAGTTTTAAGTTTTTAACTAAATGATTAAATGAGTTAATAAAATGAATTTTAATTTTAAATATTAAATATTGCCTAGTCAACAACAATTACACAGTCACTACGTACCACTTCATTCAAAATTAGTCATGTCACCATTTTTTTACTAAAAAAGATTCATATATAACTTTTTTAAAACTTAGAATTTGCAAGAGTATAAATAAAATAAACAATTACAGGGACTAAAATCAAAACGAAGCATATTTGCAAGGACAAAAAATATATTTAAACCTAGTATAAATGTTTTACTTTTTACAATATAGCAAAATCACATGTGAAAAACATAGTAATTTGGGAAGTAGAATTATTTTTTATTTTACCAATAAAAGTAAAAGGGAATAATTGAATTTTTATTTATATGCCACAATCTTATTTTATTTATATTTACAATTGGGGATAGTAATAATGACAACAAAAAAAAAATGTATGGACAATGTATTACATTCACACCTAATACAAGTAATTGATTTTGTGGATATTTTATAATAATAATTACAATTATGTACTCAGATGATAAAATTCAATAATTTTTATTTATTTTTTAAACAAATTAATAATTTTTATTAATTATCAGTGTTAAAAAGATTGATCATTTTTCTCTTAAAAAAAGTTGATTGTTGAGCCGTAATCCGAAGCAACCATTAAAATAATCACACATAGATTCTACAGAATAGATTCCATCGTGCTATTTTTCTATTAAAAAGGATTTCATCATGCTTTTAATTAATTATTTGCGCCGATAGATTCTATTTAATTTTATATGTACTTAACTTTTAATTTAATTGATAAATAATAATATTATTAAATTAAATGTTTTATTTTAAATTTTGATTTAAAATTTCACAGTTATATAAATTTATAGTAGTATTTACTATTTTTTTTTATTTTTAAAAATTGTTTTTATATCACTTTGCTACTCGATACATGTATCTGTGAGATAGTACTTCGCTATCCATTTTGTTTGTTTTAAGGAATAAATTTATCCAACTTGTTTTTATTCCATTGTTTTTTTTCAAGGTTAAATAAATCTAATTAGTCTATAAATGCAGGTTAGATAACAAAAGTCTGCAGGCCATTTGACAAGATGATGTGACACATATTTGAATCTGCAATACATGATTTTTCTTCACTTTATGTGTGAGTTTTATCAATAAATTCTTTAAAAGAATATTAAACTAATATGTTGAAATTTTTATTTTTTTTTTATCAAATCAACATCATCAAATATAATTTTACATTATTAATTTAATTGATATATTATAAAAATAAAAATATAAACAAATTGAATTGTTAGAAAATTGTGAAATTGATGATTAAAATTATGAATTTAGAAATAAGAGGATTGAGATTTTCTATTTTAATTAAAATAAGAGAAAGAAAAATACGTTTAAGCAATCAAATTATTGAATTTAAAAAGTTAACGAATTTTAGTTAAGGACGAATTATTCGAGAGAACCTAAATTTGAATAGAACAATTCTTGGTCAAATTTTACTGATCTCTTCCGCTTGAACTCTAGATTACTAGGATCTCATTTCTTTGAAAATTTGAGAATTAAAACAAAACAAAAATACAACAAGACAACACCATTCTAGTTATTGCGTTTGATTTCAAAACTAAATATGAGACTCGACAAAACGTGAGATATTGGATTAGACAAAAGCTGAAATTTTTATCCCTCGACCATGAGACAACTTGTAAATTACGTAGTATCCTTTGTACTCCTTTTAACACATTTGCTTATAAAAAAAACTATGAGATAACTTTTTATCTCCAATACAAACTATCTAAAATACCAAAATTACTTTTTATTTTCAACTCAAAATATAATCTCTTCGAATCTTATTTCTCCCCCTCCTCTCTCTCTTTTTTTTTTTTCCTCTCTTTCTCAATCTCTCTCCCTTCTCGTTATCTTTCCCTTTTTCTCTCTCTAACTCAATATCTCTCCTCTTTTCTTCTTTACTCTCTCCCCTCTTTTTATCTCTCATCTCTATCTCTCTTTCTTGCCTCTCTCCCGCCCCCCGTCCTCGTTTAATCCTCCTCTTCTTTCTCTCTTCCTTATCTCTTCTTTTTCTACCACTCTTCGTTGTGAATATTTACATTTGTAAGTATATATATATCATAAAAATTTGTTCAATATCTTAAATATTTTTTTTCTATATTGTTATGTTCAGTACTTCTCTTTTACAAATGAAACACACCCTAATATAGATAAGAATCATCACTAATTTCTAGAAAATATTCATGCATAGTAATGTTTTTACATTTCAATTTATTCTTCTCTATATATTTTTTCTTTTGTTTTCTTATAAGTTTTCTCCACTGAAAATAATCATATTCGTTGCATGTCGGACACTAAATATGAATATCTCTTTTAGCGGAGATTCGAATTCGAATTCATCACATTGTTGGAAGTCATCATCTTACTACAAGAAAAAAATTGATTTACAGCGATTATGAAGAACATATGCGGCAGTTATAACCAACCTCTGTTGGTTTCTCTCAATATATATCAATTATTCCCCTATTAGTGTTTTTAAAGTTGGGTTATTAAATAATTAAAAAAAATTATATTAATTTATTATGCATGCTTTATTCTATGAATAATTTATTTTTAATTTAAAACAATTACAACTGTTTTACTTATCAATGTATTTTGACCACTATATAAATACTCCGGTACACTTGTAATACTTCAATCAATTAAATGAAATGAAATTGAAAAAATTATTCTCTCAATCTTTTATTCTAATAATACGTTATATTAGAAGAATTATAATTAGTTAATTTCTTATTTTAAAAATACAAATTTAATATGCGGGGTACTAACATATATAGTAAATGCAATTACAGACTCGTCTAATTAAATTTCACTATTTAATTGTCATAAACTATTTCACAATTTTACGTGATTTTTATTTATTACAAAAATAGAGTTCAAAAGCATCTCATCTAGTAGATATGACATTCAAATTAGGTTGACATCCCAAATTCACCATCTATCATTTACATTTTGCATCACCCAGATAAGTATTCCAATTAGGTTGGAATTCCAACATACAAGGGGACCAAGCTTACTCACAAATAACGAAAATAGAATCAATGATACTATGATCAATACGAACTCCCAAAATGCCACTAAGCAAGTCCAAATAAGAGAAGCAAAAGGACAAGAACATAATAAATAATCTCTAGATTCAGCATTAGCCTGACAAAAATTGCACATGGTCACAAGATAACACCCACGACTCTAAAAAAACATCATGAATTGAAAGCTTATTAAGAAATAATTTCCAAGCAAAGACTCGTTTCAAAGAGGGAATAATGACATGCCAAATCCACTTAGACCAATTGTCCTTACTACCCCATGGTTTAAAAAATAGATATGCATCCTTGCAAGAGAGCTCGCCAAATTTAGAATGAATCTAAACTCTATAATAAAAAGAAGGAGTAGGAGGGACATGTACGTGCTGCAATTCATCCAATAAATCCAGAAAGCTTTGAAGAGTGTCACAGGGAACTTACCCAGTAACCATTATCAATAAAAAGAACTCACTTTAGAAATCAGACGACAATGCAAATAAACAGAGATATTCAATAGACTAACCACCAGATTAGAAAACTAGTGATCTGTCTAAAAATTAATTTAATCACTATCAATCCTTATCTCCCATTAGAATTTACTTATTTTATCATCACATTGATGAATATATTTTTAGAAATAATATAATTGTCACATTTAATTGTATATATAACTTTTTTATATTTTGTCAAAAAACAAACTTTCTTACTTACACAAACAAGTGAGGAACTTCAATCTGAATATTTACATTCAAACTTTAATTAGAACAATAATATATGCATAAAAAATACATTTAAGCCTATATATAATATACAAATAACACCAATAAGAAAAAAATAATACAATAATTTAAATATTTTCGTTGTAAACGCTGACAGATTGCCTGGTCCAGCTCAACAAAAAGATGCTTAGATAGTGGTCAATATAATTACTTTAGTATACTTATAACTTTTTTTTTACTAAACTTCAATATACTTATAATACTACTATAGACTTTGTATTTGACAAAGTAACCCTTCTTTTGTGCGAAAGACAAAGTGATGCTACTATATAGACATATACTTACTACATATAAAATTAATTATTTTGAAGTATTTAGGATAGTGGTAAAAAGAGTGGGATCTGTTTTATTAACGTTGTTGAAAGAAGACAAATGCATATTAAATTTCAAATATTTTTTCATTTTAAAAATCTTTTTAAACTTAATTTAGATACCATCCCATTAACCTAAATTTTTTATAAAAAGAGTATAAAATTAATTTGTTATTGTTTTTTTGATAACTATTCGACGATCACCTGGATTCTAAATTACATAAAGCCTAGATAATAAAAAATTGCATAAAGCCTAACATAGAATTGAACAATATATGATAACATAATATGGGATAGACCTAGCCTATTAAGTATTCGAAAGGTGATTCTATATATTGAATAATTGAACCTCTCCATTAACTATGTTATGTACTATATATTATATACGGTATATATGCCAATTGGATATTCATACATTTCATAGGTGAGTGACTTTTTTGGATATGATAATTTCATTTGACATGTGAGTTGGTATTTTCTTCTTTTAAGCGTCGAAATAAGAAACTACAAAAATTTAATTGTCATGTACTATCAGTTTAAAAACTTTTAAAGTGTTAGTACATCACAACTATTTATAAATACTACTTTAGAGGTAAATATCATAAAAGTTAAATATATCTAATATTCTATCGGTTGTAATTGATTGTCAATGTAAAAATTATAATGATATAGCGGTTGTGATTGTCAGATAGTGTAAAAATAAGAGATACGCTAATCTGTTGGGTCATGATGATTCTTAACATATTTGACATCATTATGTTGGATTAAGAGTTACTTTTAAGTGGTTTAGACGCCACAATTTGGTCAAATTAAGAGATTAGGTACATGACTAACATTAATCATATAAATATTATTCAATATCCATTATAGCATCTATTGTGAGATTTCTTACTTCTTGGTCACACTTTACACACTAATAAACCACTCATCGAGTGGTGTAAGTCTATTAATTCAATTGGGATGTTTTCCTTGCGTATAATTTTATTTTTATCCATGTATACTTGTATTATCATTGACTCACATAAATCGACAAAACACGCTATTTGACCAACATATTGGTTGCTAGGAAGATATATTGTTTGAATTGGTTATCAAGTTTGAACTTCTCATCTCTTTTTAATGTGAGTAAAAGTCACTACAATCAAATGTTCTATCGTAAAAACCCTACATCTTTCTTTGTCCACGCTGTATTTGAAACTTTATCAACCAGTAGAACAAAAGGAGAAAGATTCATCATATCCAACATAATTTTAATTGCTTCAATCCAAAAGGCTTTGGATAACTTTTCAAGCGAGGCATACCTAATTCTTTCATTAATAGTAAGATTCTTTTTCTCTACAACATCATTATGTTGAATTGTCTTCAGAAATATCTTATCAAACTAGCTTAATATCATGTTCCTTGCAATACTCTTCAAACATATTGGGTCTTTTCTCAAGCAACTGGCTAAAGTGTGTATGTCATAAATTAGTAGATATGTCTTTTGTGACACCATCCGTGTGTAACTACATAATTAGTAAAGTTAAATAGTGCTTTTTTTTTGTTGCAAAATATTAAAAACTTATTCATTAACTTTATAAAATAAAAATCATCATCATTTTGAAAAGTGTATCATAGTTAAACATAAAAACATCTTAATTAAAATTATATCATGAATCCAATTTCATTTTATCATAGTATGCTTTCACAAATTCTAAGGATCGTAAGCCCTATAGTATTTATGAAATTATTGGTTGTATAGTCAGAATCACAATCTAAATATATAATGCAAGCAGAAAGAGCATAATAAATGCTTATGCAACAAACACTTATTTATTCAATTATCAATCTTTTATATTAAAAGTGATCGTCATAATCAAGACTAATTAACAAATAATCACAATATCATATTTCCACAATTTCCTAACTAGCATATGCACACATAATCAAGTAGAACGTAGTACAAAACTAAACGCAACAAGTTTCCATAAGCAAAAACACGGCCGCTGCAAAATAAAACCATAAGCACTAAAAGAGGCTTTCCTACTTTTTATGACTAGTTAGTAACATATTTTAGTAAGATTGTAAGTGGTACTCCACATACCATGACTTACACTTCCCTCTGTATATTGATAAAAGAGTTCATCTAGGTTGGATGAACCCAAAATTTCTCCCCCTAAACATACATCTATTTACTTAATATATATATTATAACAAAACCGACGTTTAGTTGCAATTGTTTTGCCACCGTTCACTTGACCGTAGAGAAAATTTACATTTGCCACAGTAGAGAAAATTAACCGTGGCCAAGTTAAGATTTTTTGCTTTCATCTATTTCCCACTTTAGCGAAAATGAACCGCACACACATTTTGGTCTATCTCCTTATATTTTGATTTTGTTCTTTTTCTCTTTTTCCCCAAATCAAAAAACACTCACGTTTCCCCCAAATTTTCATCTCTCTCTTGGGTTCACAAAAAATAAACAGATGAAATCTTCCGTGAATCTTGTGTTTTCTTGCATTCTTGTGTGATTCCTTGCATTCTCTTCCTCTTTGACATTCTCCTCCTTTTCGGCGTTCTCCTCATGGTCTCGTGCATTATGAATCTTTCTCAACATTCTCTCTCTATTCGGTGTTCTCCTCTTCTTTGACATTCTACTCGTATCTTGCGTTATGAGTATTTGCCTTTTTTCTCTTTAGCGTCCTAATTCTTCTCATGTCAAAAGCTAAAAAATATCCCCAAATCTCTTTTCTTAGACTCTCACACCACTTAGAAGTGCTTATGATATACCCATCATATGATACTTCACTCATATTAGTTGACGTCATCACCAAATGCAGACATTGATGTGTAGACACATATTCCGCTTCTTCGAACCAACTATCTTTTGGACTTTAGATGAAGAATCACCAAATGATGTTAAGTCATTTTCTTTCAACCTATTTAAGAGTGTGATGTCATCAAATGTTATTAACTAGAAGGTTGATTATCAAATGAACGCATCTCTTTCTTTGAATTTGCTTTTTTCGATGTATTCTTTGCACAATTAAGCAAACGTCAAATGAATAGATGTTCTCATGTTTTCTATTGTTTTATTATCATCAAAACACTAAGAGTAAGAGTTAAAAAAATGCTAGAAACACTCTTTTTCCAAGACTCACTCTCTTATTTGGTAAAATTAATGTGGATACCACACTTTAGAAATGAGTCCCACATAAAATGATGAAACTCATGGATTTCACCCAACGAAAGAGTGGGTATTGGAAAGAGAATGTTTCTAGCACTCCTAAAAAAATCACACTATCATTTAGTAACAACTACTCTTTGCGTCTCATTTTAAATGTTTCATTTGAGTTGTACACAACTCTTAAGAAAATGATTAATTTTATTGATTGCAATGATAAAATAAGTTTTATTTACTCAAATACCCTTATTAATTATAGTTATTGAATAAGATCGATGAATTTAAATATAATAAATCAAGCTATATTGATAAAAAAAAAAAGTAATTAATGTTATATCAATACTATAAAATGACAAATAATTTGAAATAGAAAAAAAATAACAAATAGTAATAATAACATTTATTTTGAGACGAATATTCTACTAAAACTAGACATTGAAGAGTGAGACGAACCTAGCCCTTTTGGGAGACAAGACATATTAGTTACTAAACAATATTATACGTATAAATGTAATCAAAGTAAGAGAGATTGGAAAATATTCTTACCTTGTAGGGGTACTTAGAAAAGAAATGTAATCAAAGGGATATCATCTAGATAGGGATCTTGGATATACCCTTCAAATTTCAAATCAAAACGTAATCTTTTGACTACTTTACTATGAAATTGAATAGCCGCAAATAGGAGTCAACAACTCTTTGTTGCGACGAAAAGACGCAAATGACATGTTTCTAATGTTACTTATATCAATAATTATAACAACAAAATTTATGTAAATTCTAATAATTTTAAATAACATAATTCGTATAACAACAAAAGTTATGTAAGTTTTAATAATTCTAAATAACATAATTCGTATAATTTAATAGAATTCATTTAAATTTTAATGAATAAAAAAATATTGAAATATTTATAAAAAAATATTCAAATATTTATGTTAAATATATTTTTAGTGATATTATTTATTGAAGTCAATCATCATAGAATATCTCATAGCTCATGGACGGCTAGGGTGTGCTATAGACACCAATTTTCTTGGATTCCTTTTTTCTACGTATATTTTTTTTCCCTTGGAATCATGCAAAAAGAAAAAAAGGAAACAAAATGACGACAACTAAAAGTCAAGTGACATGCATATGTATAAGTTTTTTTTATAGATGAGGAATGCGGAAAGAGAAAAAAAATTGAATTACAATTTTTGTTTTAATTATTATTCATATAGGTTCTAATTAGGAAAATATAGTAGATTGATGAAGGATAAATTAACTTATAACATATAAAAAAAAATTAACGGCTGAACAAAGTGATAAATATAAAAAAATATCATAAAATGAATTTGAAATCCTATGGGCCAAGACTACTTGAACTTACTACTGAATACAGATGAACTCTAATTGTGTCATTACACAAAAATGTTGAAAGCGGGGTCTTAATTAAAGAAACTTTCTTCTTTATTCACATTTATAATATTATATCACATGTTATGATTGTCTATATTTACACGTATTTCAAGTAATTTTTTAATGTATAGATGTGGAATTTAGGAGTCATTATGAGTACGGATAAATTTGTAATTCAATCACTCAAATCAATTCACCGTGTATTTTGATTCAACTCAGTAAAATTTGAAAAAAATTTGACCCTATACCCCCACTTTTATCCTTAAACCTCACAATTTTTTGAAAATGTCAAAAATACCCTCAACTTTTTTTTTTACAAAATCCACTTTCACTTTCGGAAAACTATTTTTAAGAATTCCGGTACAGAGTTTTATCGGAAAACTTTTTACAAGTTTTCCGGTACAGAAGGATGTTTTCAGAAAACTAAAAAAAAGATTTCCGGTACAGAAGAGAAAAATATGTGTACCGGAAAACTTTTTCCAACTTTTCCGGTACAGAACGTGTTTCCGGAAAACTTTATCGACAAGTTTTCCGGTATGCACCCTTATTTTTAAAAAAATTTAAATTTTATTAAATTGTTTTTTTAGATCACTTAAAAAATTATTGAAAATTTTGGGATGGCCGTTGCTAAAACTTTGTCGTGTTTACCTCTATCCCTGCCCACAGAAAAAAAAAAAAAATAGTTAAAATCGAATAAATTAATTAAATACTAATATAATAAAAAAAAATTAAAATAAAAAAAATCTGAAACTACCGGCAAACTTGTGGGTGAAGTTTTCCAGAACTACCGGAAAACTTTTTTCAAGTTTTCCGAAGTGGTGTACTGTACCGGAAAACTTTATTAAGTTTTCCGGTAAAAATAAAAACTTTGACATAATATATACGAGGGTATTATGGTATTTTCACTGGCTTTTTGGGGTTATAGGGTTAATTGTGGGGGTACAGGGTCAAATTTTCAAATTTGAATTTAACTCGAATCAACATATTAACATTTGGGTAACAAATTTAACATTTTGAATTTGTGAACTCAATCTATTACTGTGATATATATATATATATATATATATATATATATAAAATCTATTATTGATGTATAGTTACAATTTAGTTACTGGATTTTATATGATGATTTGTTTTTAATTTAATTAATTTAAGTGTGTATTGTGTTTGTGGATGTCTTTAAAGTATTAAATGACATGTGATATAATTTTATGATTCTTGAGTTGTTCAAGTAATTAAATTTAAATACATTTTTTAAATAAAAAAATTCTTTATGACCCACGATCTCAACCAAACTAGCTCTTAACCGGGTTGGTTTGGTTCGGGTTTGATGTAAAATTAACAGGTTGAGAACCCAATCCAATCTAAATAAAATTGATCGATTCATATATCGAATTCTGCCAAAACCGACTCAACCCTTGAACACCCCTATTGGAACCTAGTATTAGGGAATTATTGGAAGCTATCCATAAAAGCAAAAGAAATAAACTCAAAGAGGGTGGAATTGTATTTTTAAAAAATTTATCTTTAAAACTTTTATCAAAGAATATTTTTCAAAGATTAAGTGGTAAACACTTAAAGTATATAAAAGTATATTTGAAATCTTTTAACAAAAATGATTTTGTTGAAAACTAATATTAGTTAAACAGATGCAGAACAAATAAGGAGAGTAGAGAAAGATAGCAAATTTACATGACGATTTATATTAACTTATTATCAACCTGCTAACTACGTTAAGTCCTTTCTATCTTAGAATGATTTTTCAACTTTTTAAACATTGCATACAAATGTTTTAGTATTTCTTGGTTCACACAACCTATACTTCACAACTTCTTAAAAAGACAACCTTGCACTTGTTAAGGAACTTGCATACTTGACAATCTCCGTATACTCTCTCATGTCTGTCCTCCTTTCTTTTTATACTCTATTGTGCTTCACTACCTCTTTCTCTCATCTCTCCCTCTTATATTTATGTCTCTAATCTCTTTCTCTGCTCTCTTATGCCTCTCTTCCTCCCTTCTCTATATATCTCTCACTCTCTTTTCTATTTATCCCCCTTTTATCGTTATCACATTTCTCTTTACTATCTCTCTATCTCCTCTCTCTCTACATTATTTTTTCTCATCCCTCTCCTTTATTAATTATTTGTTGTGTGCATTGACCAATAAACATAGTGGAGTACAAAGAGTTTTATTATAAAGTTTTGTATTGTCTTGTACTATTTTGTCTAATACTTATTTTTTTGCGAATCAAATACATTCATAACTTTCTGTACAATTTTGTACTGTCATGTATTATGTTGTCCCTTTTTGAAAAATCTTTGAAACTAACCAACTGTGAACCTTAAACTCAAAGGAAGGTAAAAAAAAGATAACACAAATATTTAAACTAGTTCACCATCAAATTGGTAGCTACTTCTATTCCTTTAATTTGAAAAAATTTCCACTAAATCAAATTGATTTTTCCTTTTCTACTAGGGTATACTTTCTATTTTAATGACTATAGGCTTCTCAAACTTCTAGCTTAGTACAATCAAGCTTTTGAGAAAACAATTAAGCACAAAATTTCAATTTAAGTGTTCACTTACTTTTAAGAATATTGCTCTTGATTCTTAGCTTGTAAATTTTCTTTAGGAATTTATTTCAACTTTCAATTGAAATGAGGTAATATACTATTTATAGTACTCTTGGAATAAAGTCGTTGCGACTTTACCAACAAATTCTGATTGTTGTTCGTACAAGATCAGAAAATGTCGCGCATAACTTTGTACGACCTTGTACTAACATGGATAGTTGTACGATCTTGCCCATTCTGAGTGCTTACAAGATCTTCTAGATTATTACTATGAGAATCATTAGTAAATGATTTGTCTTGTTGATTCTTCTAGTTAACAAAAATTAACCTCAAGTTGCACCAAAGGAAACATTACACAACAGGGAACATTAGACTAGAGGAAAACTTACACAAGACGAAACGGTACAGCAGACGATCCAAAAACTATCCACCGGAGTCATGTAAACAAAAGTTATGGTGCTTGGTGCTAGAGGATTTTGTTAAAGAATTAATTACCTTTAGCAAAAAGAAGTTCAATACTTATGACCATAGGATATCACTAGAAGATCTACACACTACACCCAGAAAAGCCTAAGACAACGATTTTTTGAGCATTTGACAGTGCTTAAAAGCGTTGTGTATTTCAACGCTATTAAATGTATAGACAATGCTATTTTTAAAGTAAAAAGTGTTATCTAATGTAACCTATAACAGTGCTTTTTAAAGAAAAGTGTTGTTGTAAGGTACATTAGACAACACTTTTTTTTGTTTCTGTTGGTTTGGTTTTAAGAAGATCAACAAGAAGCTAAGGGCAGGGGGTTTAAGTTTTTGCATTTTTGGGCCGATGGTTTGCGTTTGTAGTGTTTTGCGTTTAAGGATTTTTGCGTTTTTCTATTTCTCTAGTTTGGGAGTGAGGAAGATGAAGGGTTTGACAAGAATAAGAACAAAGATGGGGTTTGCTATAGGCATGGTTTCGTTATATATTGCTACATAGAGAGCGCTTTTAAGAAAAGCGCTGTTAAAATACCCCAATTTTTTTTAATAAGACCATAGACAACACTTTTTCAAGAAAATGTTATCTAAGGTTCACTAATTCTTTTTATAAGACCTTAGACAACTTTTCTTGAGAAAAGCGTTGTCTATCTGAAAAAACGTTCTTTAAGGTTCACCTAAAATATTTTTATTATATAAGACCTTAGACAATGCTTTTTCAGAAAAACGTGTCTAAAGTTCACTAAAAATTAATTTTTTTTATAAGACCTAAGACAACGTCTTTATGAAAAAGCGTTGTCTAAGGTTTACCAATTTTTTTTTATAAGACTTAAGACATCGCTTGTCAGAAAAGCATTGTCTAAGGGACTATATGAAAGTTTCATATTTTCTAATACATGTAACAACAACGCTCTTTTATACATGTAACAACAATGCTCTTTAAAACAAGTGTCGTAAAATGAGCGTTGTTATTACTCATTTTTGGCATATTGACACTTAAATAAATGTAATGAATTACATCGTTTTCTTATATATTTTATTATCATCAAAACAAAATTAAAGATCATTGTTTCTCAAATTAATTTAGTTCTACCAAATAATGTACATTCTTTTTCTAAAATTATCCTTCTATTATTAAGAGAGATAAAAGTAGTTAGTCTTTTAATTCTTTATATTTAGTTAGGGATATGTTTGTGAAAAACTAATTAAATTTTGTTGAAATTTGAAAATGAACTTATTTAAAAGAATAAATTTTTATATAAGAAAATCTTCCAAAAAGACGATATTCAACGTTAATTTTGTCATAGATATCTGTGCAAGCCTCGTTTACGTGTAAATGTCAACAAACGATATTAACTTATCTAAAAGTATAGTATAAAGTTTTTCATAAAAAACAAAAAAATGAATAGTATAAAGTTATCCACAACAAAAAATTAATTTCAGTAATGTTTTCATAGTCATCTGACTAAAGTTAGATAAAATTATCTTCTATCAATGTCAACAATTTCGTAATCATTTAACTATTAAACTGTTGATAAAGTAACCCATTACGGGGTTAGTGGCAGCAACATAGGTAGTGGCTCCCTCCCATGTAGACAAATTTAACTATGGGAAATCCAAACCTAATTGGTCAACAATTAATGGTTCAAATAGAAGCAAAATGGTTAAAAGTGTGAGACAGTTTGTACTCTCTTAGTTTAATTTTTTAATTATCTTTTAGTTTAATTTTTTAATTATTTTATTTGAGTTGTTTACGGTTTTATAAAAATAATTAATTTTATAAATTTAAATAATAAAATGAGTTTTATTTACATAAATATTTTTATTGATTATAATTAGTTGAAGAGTTTAATGAGTTAGGATACAATAAATAAGGTATTTTAGTGGAAAAAAAGTAATTAATGTTATATTAATATTGTAAAATGATAAATAATTTAAAACTAAAAAAAACGACAAATATTTAATAATACAAAGAAAGTAAAATTTTTAAAGTTTTCTTTGAAAAATTGTAGATAAATTATCCACAACTAATTAAAATCAATCAAATATACTCAAGTTATTATGTGAAACCTAATATTAAAAAAAATTAATGAAATATATGTGATTGATTTTAATAGGGGTGATAATTCTTCCACAATTTTCTAAAATCAGTATTGTTTTTTAAATTGAATTCGGTGTTGTCAATATTTTGACACACTCATACATTTAAAGATTTTAGTGGCTGTCTGATCTTAAATACATAACTTAAAAAATTACAAACTTTAATATTTATTTTTTATTTTAAAACATTAATTTTAAATCTGAATCAATTGAACGGTTATTTAATATTCAATTGCATGAATGTGTGGAAACTCCACTGGAGAGAAGTCGGGTCCATAGTTATTATCTATCTTCTTTGGTAACAAACTAATAGAATTTCATGTCAAGTGTCAACTTTAGATGTGTCAATTACTCGGTTGAAAGTACAAACTTTGTGGATATAAATTGCATATGTAGGCATGGCAACTTTGTAGGGTGGGAACGGATTTTATCTCCCTTAATCTTGTACTTAATTAGTCGCATGAAATCTATATTTATCTACTATTTTTATTATTTTTATTGATTGTGAAATTTAAGTTTCTACTCCCGTCTCTGATGGGGTTTGGATTTCCCCTCCCCGCACCCACTTATATATATATAAAATAATAAATTTAAAATTAATTATTTAATATAATAAAAATAGTTATTATTTAATATTAATATTTAATACAAATATTTATTATTTAAAAAATATTAAATATGTACTTATTTAAATAAGAAAATAATTTTACATATTTAAATATTTAAAAATGACAATAATTTTACTAGGGAGCGGGTTTAAGGGTGGTGCAGGGTGGATATCAACACCTTAAATTTGTCCCCGACTCGGAGTTTTAATTTCAAAAAAAATTTACACTCATACCTAATCAAAGCGGGTTTTCTCCACACAAATCAGTCAAATAGTTAACCGTGAATGCATGTTGTGTGGTCATCCCTATCCATAGGTGATAAACTTTTTTCCTTCAATGCAACACACCTTGGCCTCAATTTATTTTCCATCATTGGCTAATATCACAAGGTTTTGTACTTTCTTTACCAAGTGGTATGAAAATGGTATTAATTGGATTAATTGAAAATAGTATTAGTAGTACAATTTTTTTAAAAAGATTATAGATAACAGACTATATATATAAAGCATAATATTTTCACTTCGACCAAGTTTTTCTTTTGTGTGTTGTTTCGTGATTTCATCGTTTCTGTGTGGTGTTGTTTGACTTCTGTCTTGGTATGATGTTCGTATGATTTCTTATTTTGTTACGGTGTTCATTTAATTCAGATTAACAGATCAACTTCAATCAATTACTAACTCAACCAATGACTAGGTCATCAATGTTGCAGATTCGGAGGCATGAGTATATCGGTCACTTTGATTTTGTCACATTATTTGTAGGTATTGTATCATTTTATGCTATTAATTTGGATGTTGTGAGTTTGTTCAAAAATTCATCTATTTCCTTTTTAACGATGTTGAATTTATGTTTATATCTGATGTATTCTACTAATTTGAATGAATGAATGTCATTTTTTATTTTGCCAAAAAAATGTAAAAATATTTTCTCCACGTGTACAAATAAATAGGCAAACAAAAAATATACTTACACAACGTATATACAAGGATAGACATAATAAATATCAACACACCACAAAATTATTGATCAAACATCGTTCTAAGGCTCGGTTTGTTTGTACGTTTTTCCTATGATATAGAAACCATTCCGTTTGATTTCCAAACCATTTGTTTGTGGTGTTGTTAAATTTCCTCAACCTTTTCTCATATGATCTCATGGAGGTGTTTTTCTTTGGGTTGTTCATAATTTTTGTTGTTGTTGGACTCCTAGCAAAATATAGATCGTTCTAGTGCAAGCAACTCTATTTTTGGGTCGGTGGAAGTTTGAAATCAAATATTGAAAGTAAGGTATCTCTTACATCATTCATCCTTAATTAGATCTGAATGTGTATTTATGTTATGGGTGAAATATGGATCGTCTAGCACATCTATTGTTGTGATTGGTCGGGTGCAGGTGTGTATATCAATTTGGGAAATAAGGTAAGGCTTGTAACATCTTGTTCATCCTTTGCATCTTGTGAAAGCAATTGCAAGTGTACTAAATCATTGCAAGTAATAATAAAATGATAAAAGCGAGTATCGAACACAAGGATTTCATTATACTATAAAATTATATTTAATTACTAAAATAGAACAAAATGTATTTGAATTGATAGAATAACTTTTACTCTAACAAAAGAAATAGTATTGAACTTTTATAATAAGAAAAATGTCATGGATGCGTTTCCTTTTGAATTCAACCTTGGTCTTAATTTGATCATGATTAGTGAATTCTTTATTGAACTATTATCGATTTTTCTTTACAAATCTCACCCTGATTCCTTAGTGACAGAACCTTTAATTTCAAAGTAATCCATAATTTATTAGTGGATTGAAGATTAGAAGTAAGCTTGAATGTACGAGAATTCTGGTTTTGATCTATTTCCTCTGCAAATATCTCAATTGGTTTCATGCATCTGCATCTATTCCTAGACTACAAACTCGTTAATTTCTCATCTCAAGCATTCGTAAAGTCCATTTATGTTCAAAACACAAATCGTAAAATAGTTTGAAGCTGATAAAAAATTAAAATGCTTTCAGCACTCAATAAACTCATCCCTAACAAAAAAAGGTTTAGTTACTCATAACAAATGAACAAAAGATAGAGACTAAAGAAGAATTACAAGAATTATTCATGAATGACTCTTGAGAATACTCCTTCAATGGTGTTAGAACTAGCCTCCTTTGAGTTTTATCTGCTAAAGCATAAGTCTCCACTCTTAAAAACAACCAAAAAGATCCCTAAAGATTGATAAAAATCACACTTTTATGCATTTTGCAGCACATCATGTGCTTTTGGGACAAAACTAGATTGTCAAAAAAGCTTAAATGTGCCCTCGTTGTAGGCATATGCGCTTCAGCGCACAACATCTAAGGTTTGAGTTCTACTCCATTTTTCACCTCTTTTGAGTCTGAATTTAGTTTCAACTCCTCTATTAAAAATGTTCTACTAGTAAACGGACTAATGCATAACCTACTTAGCATAAGTCAATTAAGTGACATTGGTTATGATATTGTCTTCAATCAAAAGTCATTTAATTTAATTAGTCAAATAGATGGATCTACACTTTTTACTAGTTAGAGGAAAAATAATATGTACATAATAAATTTATTAGATTTGGAAAAATAAGAAGTGAAGTGTCTCATGTCAGTGAATAAAGAACAATTGATCTGGCACAAGAGATTGGGACATGCCAACTTGAGATTAATCTCAAAGTTGAAAAGATTTGACCTAATTAGATGTTTGCCAAATTTAAAATTTGAGTCATATGTTCTTTGAGAGGCATGTTAGAAAGGGAAATAGACTAAATCATCATTTGCTCTAAAGAATGTAGTTTCCACTTCTAGCCCACTTTAACTTTTACACTTTGATTTATTTGGTCCAGTAAAAACTGTCTCTATCAGCGGTAAAAAGTATGGACTCGTTATTTTTTATGACTATTCCAAGTGGACAAGGGTAAAGTTCCTTAGATACAAGGATGAGTCACATAAAGTGTTCATTACCTACTCCAAACAAGTGCAAAATAAAAAAAAATAAAAAAGGTTTTCGTATTACAACCATTCGTAGTGATCATGGTGGTGAGTTTGAAAATAAAACTTTTGAAAATTTTTGTGAAGAGAATGATATTCTACACAACTTTTCTTCTTCTAAAACACCTCAGCACAATTGTGTTGTAGAAAGGAAAAATATATCTCTTCTGGAAATTGCACACTATGAATCATGAAATGAATGTTGTCAAGCATTTTTGGGCAGAAACAGTAAAATCTAGATGTTATATTCATAATAGAATCTATATAAGACATATTCTCAATAAGACACCTTATGAACAGTGCCAAGGAATAAAATCCAACATTTCTTATTTTTTTTCAATTTGGTTGCACATTTATATTTTGAAAACCAAAGGGAATCTTGGCAAGTTTGATTCACGATCTCAAAAGTGTACCTTATTAGGATACTCATAAAGGTCTAAAGCCATTATAGTATACTATAAAGAGATATTGATTGTAGAGAAATCAATTCATTTCAAATTTGATGACAAACAACTTGATCGTAAAAAGTCAAAGCTCGATGAAGAATTTGCATATTTACAAATATTAAAGGAACTGGATGAAACAAAGGAAGCAACGAAATTTCCCTTTGAAGAATCAGAAGATGTGCTTGATAATACAAGAACAAGTAATGAGGAACCATCCATAAGTCAAGGTCACCAGGAATCTAAACCTGGACGAAAATACAAATCTTCACATCCAGACTCCTTGATCATTGGAAATTGAAGTGATCCTATGAAGACCAAGTCTACTTATAAGCAAACATTTTTGTTCGGACTTCTATCTGAAATCAAGCCTGCAACAATAGACGGAGCTATATTGGGTGATGGATGGATTACGGCCATGCAAGAATAACTATATCTATTCAAAAGAAATGATGTATGGGATCTTGTACCTAAGCCGAAAGATAAGAAGTCGATTGGAACAAAGTGGGTTTTCATAAACAAGTTGAATGAGAAAGGTGAAGTAGTAAGAAACAAAGCTAGACTCGTAGCCCAAAGCTATTATCAATAGGAAGGTATAGACTACACTGAAACTTTTACTTCTGTGGCAAGGTTAGAAGCAATCGGAATTTTACTTTCATTTTCAGTTTTTAATAAAATTATTTGATATCAAATGGACATGAAAAACCCTTTGTGCCTTTGCCCTGTTAAAAAAGAACTTTGGTTAAATATATGTGTTTCCCCTCTAGTCGCTTAAAATTCAATTTATCTTATATATGATTACTCTTCTTCAAAATTGAGTGAGTTCTGTGATTTTCTAAAACATGTTGCCTTTATGTTTTAACCGATACACGACAGTTTTTGCTATTCGCTTTTAGAAAGTTAAACGTTTTATCAAAAACACAAACACTCAAGACATCATTAGTGTGTATTGCTTTCACTCTTTCATGTACTATGCACTCTTTAATGTTTTTTTTTAAGATTTCACTCTTATATCTTTTTGGTGTCTTTTATGTTTATGTATCACTTTTTTTGTCTGATGACAAAAGAGGAGTATGTTTTGTAAGAACAATCTCTTGTCAAAATGTCGTACTCCACTCTTTCTTTAAACATGCTCATATTAAGGGGGAGTTTTGCTATTTTACTGTTTTACTCTACTTCTATCACTTTATTATAAAGAAAAGTTGTTCACAAAAATAGATATTTATCATCATAAAAAAGGAAGAGATTGTTAGAACCAAGTTGGTTTAAAGAACAACGACCCTTAATTATTTTAATGATAACATAAATTATTTACTAGGAACAATTTATTGTGGTAATAATTCATTTAAATGTGCAGATTCTTGTCCCATATTTAAACGTATTTACCATGCATCCTCTAATGAATAGACAAGCTAAAACAAAGAACTTACAACAATACTTTGTTACATGAGTTGAAGTATAACTGATTCTGAAAAGCTCACTCTCAACGCACCTCTACTGAATCTGAACAAGTTCAGTCTAGTGATTATCCGTATGATAATCTTGGCATCCAATTTGACCTTTGATAAAGTTACAACTCTTGTAAAGTCAACACTTTGGTAAAGTCAACACTCTGATAAAGTCAACACTCTAATAAAGTCAAAACTCTAATAAAATCAACGCTCTGATAAGAAGTCTATGCACCAACATCATTTGCTCATCATATTAGACTTATCCTTTTACTGAAGAAGTGCGTAACATCCTCTAATAGTGTCATTCTCTAGTCTTCCTACCTTTTCTATCAAGATACGCTAAATCAATCATGTAGGCAGATTTGGACAAGTGTTTAATGTTGATTCAAAATCTCTGAAGATTTTATACGAGTTATTAATTCACATGCAGATTTCATGCAATCACAGTAATGTTCAAATACCCTAATGAACTAAATGCCTCTCTATGAAAAGATTCGTGGTCATTACAAAGAAATACCAACAATGAAAAACAAGAGAAAAATCCATGTCATTACAAACTACAAACTCTTGTATTAGCTCTAAGTGTTGAGAAACCTAAGAAATCTTCTGAGAGCAAAAATTTGTTTAAATATTCTTGTGTGAATTCGTTCCAAACTCAATCTAAACACTTTGTAACTTGGCCAAATAGCGGTTGTTGTAACACCCCGGCCATTCCCGTTACCGGCGATGCTACCTCACGACCTTCTCACTTCCCCCTTTCCCACCGTTGGAAAATCTAGCGAGTTTTTGCCTTCCGTGGGATTCGAGCCCGGTACCTAGGGGATAAGTACCGCCTCCACACAGTCCCACTACCAATTGAGCTGCTGGCTCAATTGGTAGTGGGACTGTGTGGAGGCGGTACTTATCCCCTAGGTACCGGGCTCGAATCCCACGGAAGGCAAAAACTCGTTATTTCCACTGGGTGGTGAGGGGGGACGAGAAGACCGTGAGGTAGCATCGCCGGTAACGGGAATGGCCGGGGTGTTACAGTTGTCGTCCTCAACAGCTTGCCCGTACTAATTTAGAAGGTTGAAAAGACTTGAACACAGTCAATTGACTAGAATGTGTTTAGCGAACTTGTGATTCCAATGGTTAATAGTGGATTAAATCCTTTTGTGGGAAGGTGTTTGATGTAGATACAATGTTGGTGGTGAACTAGGATAAATTGGCTTGTGCCTCTTTCCTTACCTCTTACTTATTCTTGTTTTCAACATCACTAGTTTTTAAATTTGTATGTTAAATTAAATTTTTGAAACAAAACACAATTCAAACACCCCGTTCTTGTGTTTTTCTCTCTTCACTCACTACTTCCATATCTTTTCCCACACTTCCTATATCTTTTCAAGCCTTAGAACTTCTCTAAAATTCTCTTGGATTATCTTATGGGTTCGAGTTCTACATCTTTTTTTGCACCCACTATGGCATGCAACATTGATCAACTTGATACTCTAAATGAACTGCAAATCGACTTCGCCATTCTCACTGAAAACGGGTTCGACTTCATTGAAGATTTTGCTAGTATTGGATGGTTAGAGTTTTTTAACATAGACCAATCATACACTCAAGACGTTCTAGTTAAAGAATACTGGAGGTTTGCTAATGCGAACACAAATGGAGAAATCTGAAGTGTGGTTTTAGGGCTTCCAATCAAGGTTACTCAACAAACCATTACTGCTATCACCAAATGTTTGGATGAAGGAATGATAATCGAAAGCATATTCGAGTCAAGAATTGAATCTTCTAAAATCAACAAGGAAATTTTTTAAGATCCAAAGGTTAACACCAAATCAGTACACTTAAAGCCCAGATATAGGGTGATGTTCAAGATTCTGATCGGACGTGTTATGCCAAAAGGTGGCTATGTTGATCACATAAGCAAAGAAGATAAGGGATTGATATGGAACATCCCTTAGCAGGTTCAGACGAATTTTCCATATTTTGTGCTTGAGCACATGAGATCCTGTGTCGTCAACTCTAGATTAGGCAAAATCAAGACTATCCCTTACTCAAGACTTATCACAACTTTGCTTATGAGAACCTTCTCATTAAGGCCTTAGAGAAAATAGGAGGAATAGTTCAGGAAGAAAACTTGGTATCGTCTTTGCACTAGTGTTCAACATTCATAATGTCATCAAAATGTGACTCACTGTTGTAAAGGACTACATAAAACCAAGCAATGAAGTTAAACGACTCTTAGAACCATCTAGTGGATCTCAAGAGACTCCTGTCTTTGTTGGAGATTTTTTCACTCCAATATTTGAGGAAGAAAACAAATAGGTAATTCAAGAATATCTGAGGATGTACCACTCTAGTCAAAAGAGGCCTCTAGTTTACTTCCCTCTGCCAAGGGAATCTCAGAAATTTGAAAAGAAAAGGAAAAGGACAATCAAGGTATCTTCAATATTAAAGAAAGAAGAAAATGATGAAAATGACCATGAGGATGAAGCTATCCTCAACTTGAGGAAGAGACATAAGGTAAATTCACTTGATGAGCTTATTCATTCTCCTAGTGATCTTGGAAGTGGTAGTGGTAATGAAACACCTGAAACTACTGCAACACCATTTGAACTCCTTTCTAAACACAAAAACCCTACTCCTATCCCCTCTGCACCCTCAACCAAATTCACCCCTCAAATCTTTACTGTGTATTCTAGCTCTGATTCAGATACAGACACCTCAAATGAGATGTTTAAGGTAATCCTAACTAAAAGCCTTGCAGCTCTTGGGTATATATTAAACCCTTAAACCTTCTTAATACTGAATTTCCCACCTCTACTCCATCAACTTCCCACTATAACCGTCCACAAACACCTACCCAAACAACCAGTCCAACCTCATCCATCCCTTCTACACCTGCATCTGACCCTCACTCACCAATAACTATGGATCCTATCCATATAGTCACTGAGAAGGCAACTCAAACTGTAACAAATTTAATCTGTGAAATATACTTAGATGACACACCTGCTTCTGACTCTAAACAACCTTAATCTGCACCTAATGCTTCCATACCTCTAGACCTAACCCTTTTTATTCCCCTCATTCCATTTGGCTTTCCAAACCTTGATTCATTCCTGACCTATCTTATTGCCAAAATTACCAAGATTAGGAACTTAAATGCTCAAAGTCTGGTCCTGTAAAGTCTCTAATCAATGGAACAATGTCTTTTCTTTTGTCACAACCTAGATTAAAGAAAACATGGAATACATTTGGCGGCTCAGAACTCTAGTGATTTTAGACACACTGTTGAGATTCTCTATCTTTGGGTCTTCCATTTTCAAAAAGCTCATGGAGATTAGACAAGAAAGCAACTAAATGTTACCTCAGAAGATCCATATAGTATAGACAATTTTCCCGTGGGATATGTTCATCTAGAATCATCAATGGTTTTAGAATCAGCAATGGTTGCTCCTTTGAAACCATTGCAGTTTTCTCTGATAATTCCATGTTTTGAGCTACATTCATTGAATGTTCCTTTTTTTATTGCGTCAGGATACATAGTGTCTACCTCTGAAGGTCCTTATACCATTCCTTTTGTACCTACATTTGATAAATCTCAATTTGTCAAGAAGAAAGACTTTGATCGACTAGCAGCTAAAACTAAGGCGTCCATGGAACAAACAACCAAGAATCAAGAGTCCATTCAAAATACGTTAGGATTAATCTTAGCTAGATTAACCTATCCTCACCCTTAGTTATTTTGTGTGTGTATGTATTGTATTCACTCTTTCATGTACTATGCACTCTTTAATGATTTTTTTTAAGATTTAAATCTTATACCTTTTTGGTGTCTTTTATGTGTGTGTATCGGTCTTTTTTTCTAATGACAAAACGAGGAGTATGTTTTGTAAGAACAATTTCTTGTCAGAATGTTGTACTCCACTTTTTTTTTGGTCATTATAAGAGAAAGCTTTACTATTTTTGTAACAACCTATCTATTTTGTAAGTCTATAAGTTAATTATTAAAATTGTTAAATTTAAAAATAAAATAAAATAATTAGTTTAAAATTTATTTAATTAAGAAAATGTCACTATTGTAATATTTGGACAAATGAAGGACAATCATATAATTTTCTCCCTTAAATATCATTTTTTTCTCCCTTCTTTCTCTTTCCTTAAGAAACGCCTTCCCTTCTCTTCTTCTACCATGAGCAAACCCAAACCCCAGCTTCATCCAATCTTCAAACCTCTCATTTTCCTTCATTTTTTTTCAAATCCTTTCAACCCAAAAGCTTCTTAAAGTTCTTTAAAATAGTTTTTAATATGTATCTCCATTTCTAGAAATCAGACTCGAAGCAAGGGAGGATGACCCAAAATTGGAGAAGTTGAGCCAAACTGCAATTCAACGAAAAGGAGCTCAAAACCCAATTTAATCAGAACTCCATCTTCTCTTTTAACAAACTGTGAGTTCTGTTTATTTAAGTTTTTTTTTATATCATGTGAGATTCATGATTCAATTTTATTGCAAAATTCTGAAGTTGGTTGAAAAAAAAAGAATGGAGGAAAATAATTAAAATATGGAAGAAAAAGGAAATCTAACCAATAGTAAGGCCGTTGAAAATTTTAGCTTATCTGTTAATTTAGAATATGTATGATGTTAATGGCTGGTTCTGATGTTGTGAATGAAATATACGCTAAAAAAATTTAATTAGATGCTCATAATTAGATTTAAGGTTGAATATGCTTGTCGAGCACGATTTCGGCTCGTTACTGCTGTTGCTCTGATGTGTATGTGAAATTGTTAGTTTTGTTACATTAATTTCTTTTAGTATGATGGTTTTAGGCACTGAAATTTTTTTAAATAAACTATTTCGGGTTTTTACGGATTAGGAGAATTAGAGTGTGAGGAAATGGAATTTTCGGTGTTTTAAAAATACATCCAAATGATTTTTCATGACCCTTATGTTGTTATTATTTTCATGACTTTGTTATTGTTATAATTGTCATGACTTTGATGTTGTTACTATTTTCATGACTATTTTCTGCCTATGATTTCTATTTTGAATTAAGGACTTAGGATTAAATAATTATGGGTTTATTATATCGATAATTTATTTATAATTGTTGTAGATGAAAGATGCTTTTTATATATGACATAATAAAGACATTTCATAAAACATCTCAAGTTTAGTATAGTATCATTAATCAGATCATGCATGGCCTTATTCACGGTGGGACATTCAGGTTATTTCAGGCATGGAATAACAGGTAAAGAAGAACAATCAGGACACTGATTGGGGTTTGGCCAGACCACCTTTACCAATCAGGACTCAATTATCTTGGTGACCCACATCAAGATATTGAGCGACTTTTCCTTATTTCAAAGGAAAAGATTTGAGGTCGTGTATATGTTTACAAAAAAAAAATGTGTATAATAATAATAATAATATTTTTATGAGTAAAAATTTTATAAAAATTAAATTGAGAGTTTTAACTTGAGATGTAAAAATTGTATTCATGTTTTATACACTTTTATGAAAGAAACTCTTTGAGACTGTTTTCCCATTTATTTTTCAGAACTCACTGAGATATTTTATCTCACCCCATTTATTTTTTTTATTAGCAGCTGGAGGAACATGAGACACGAATTTATCATAAGAAGACCAGTTCCAAACTCGTGGAATTAGAATTTGATATTTTGTTTTATGATGTAATCAGTCAATCGTAGTTTATTTTCAAGATGTAATATTTTATGAATCTACTAAACAAGTTGTAAACTATATTTATGAATGTAGTTTTCAGTTATGATGGTGATTCTAATTTATTATGCATTATTAGTTCCTCTGTTTTATTTAGGTGTATGGGTCTAATTATCATATTCTAGACAAATGATAATGGGTCTTACATTTTGGTATTAGAGCCATGTCGATTCAATAGGACTATGGGTTATGTGTTAGGAATTAGAATAGTTTTCTTTTACTATACATTCTAATTATCATTTCACCTAATATTAAGTCTGATCAACTTAGCATTTTGTGTATGGTATGCAGAATTATGGCTGAAGGAGCTAGGAGGAATCTCGCCCCTGAAGATAGTATGACTCCACCACCCAATGCTGAACCATGGGAAAGGGTTATGGAAGCTATTCAAATGCAAGCAACATCTACCCATAATCTGGTACAACAAATGGCAATGCAAAGAAAAGCGCTCCAAATGCCAATAGGGTGTTTTATGATTTTCTTAAGTTGCAGCCTCCAACATTCCAGGGCAGCCATAATCCCTCAGAGGCCCAAGCTTGGCTGGATGAGATTAAAAGGGCATTTGAAGTAGTGCCTTGTTCTGAAGAACAAAAAGTGGCATTTGATGCACATCTACTAAAGGGTGGGGCAGAGTATTGGTGGAGGAGTGCAAAGGTTTATCTTTAGACTCAAGGAACCCATATGAATTGGGAACACTTTGAGGTGGCCTTTTTAGACAAGTATTATCCAAAAAGTGCCAGAAGACAAAAGGAGTTGGAGTTTGTACACCTGCAACAAGGAGACATGTCGGTTGCAGAGTATGTTGCTAAGTTTGAAGAACTGGCTAGATTTTCCCCACATGCCCAGTATGCACCCACAAAAGAATGGAAGATAAACCAGTTTGAATGGGGATTGAGGCCTGAAATTAGAGGGAACATAGGCCATATGGAGCTTACTAACTATTCTACTCTTGTACACAAGAGCTATATTGTTGAAGACAATTTAAAGAAGGTACAAGAGGAGAGTCAGGCTAAGTGGCAACAAAAGAAAGAGTCTGGAAAATTTGGTCAGCAATTGAAGGTAAAGACTCCCCAAGGGAAGGGAAAACAAGTACAGACCTCTAGTTCTCCAAGAGCAAAGAAGTGTCATAAGTGTGGCATAGATCATGGAGGATAGTGCTTGGTTGGAAAGCAAGTCTGTTACTACTGTAAACAGCCTGGTCATATGGCTCCCTTTTGTCCAGTACGCCAAAAACAAGCAGAGTCCAACCCTAACAAGCCTAACATTGGAAGGGTCTTTGCTCTCAGTGCAAAGAAAGGTATGAATCATAATCTAATAACTGGCACTGGATTCATAAATGAAATCCCTTTAATTGTCATGTTTGACACTGGTGCATCCCATTCTTTCATATCTTATTTTGCAACATAATCTCCCTGTACTTGAAATGTCTTATCCCTTAGTTGTAAGCACTGCATCTAAAAATTCAATAGAGACCTCCTTAGTATGTCATCAGTGTCCCATCACTCTATATGATAGAGTTTATCTAATAAACCTAGTATGTTTGCCCCTTAAGGGCTTGGACATCATATTAGGAATGGACTGGATGTCTGATCATTCAGTAACTTTGATTTGCCATGGTAGGAAAGTCATAATTCCTCCAGGAATTTCCCAACCAGAGGAAACCAAATATCCCTCCTTGACCAACAGTTCTCTACTCTTCCAATGTTTGACCAGTGGGGTTCAAGGTGTGCTATTATTACTATCCTCTAACTCAGGGTCTGAAATGGACTTATCTAATATTCCTGTTGTCAGTGAGTTCGAGGATGTCTTTCCAGAGGATGTGACAACATTGCCTCCTGAAAGAGAAATAGAGTTCTCAATAGATTTGGTTCCTGGAACTGGGCCAATCTCCATTGCCCCTTACAGGATGTCTCCATTAGAATTGAATGAGTTGAAAAACCAATTAGAAGACCTGATAACCAAGCAGTTTATTAGACTGAGTGTGTCTCCTTGGGGAGCCCTTGTGCTCTTAGTAAAGAAGAAGGATGGCAGTATGAGGTTATGCATAGATTATAGAAAATTAAATAAAGTGACCATCAAGAATAAGTACCCTCTACCTAGAATTGATGACCTTTTAGACCAATTAGGGGGAGCTACTGTGTTCTCCAAAATTGACTTGAGATCAGGGTACCACCAAATCAGAATAAAATCAGAAGATGTACCAAAAACAGCCTTTAGAACTAGGTATGGGCACTATGAATTTTTGGTTATGCCTTTTGGTGTAACCAATGCCCCAGCTGTGTTCATGGATTACATGAATAGAATTTTTAGGCCATACTTAGATAAGTTTATGATTGTATTTATAGATGACATACAAATATACTCTAAGACCCCTGAAGAACATGCAAGTCATCTCAAATAGTGTTGCAAGTACTAAGGGATAGAAAACTTTATGCCAAACCAAGCAAATGTGAGTTTTGGATGTCAGAAGTAAAGTTTCTAGGCCATGTGATCAATAAGAAAGGTGTGGCAGTGGATCCCTCCAAAGTAGAGGCAGTGCTGAAATGGGAACATCCGAGGAATGTGACAGAGGTTAGGAGTTTCTTAGGACTGGCGGGGCATTATAGGAGATTCATTAGGAAATTCTCCCAAATTGCCCTGCCTTTGACCAGACTGACTAGGAAGGACCAACCCTTTGTGTGGGATCAAAAATGTGAAAAGAGTTTTCAGACTCTTAAGACCACTGCTCCTGTGCTAGCCATACCAGATCCAACCTTAAGATTTGAAGTGTATTGTGATGCATCCCTGAAAGGTTTAGGTTGTGTATTGATGCAAAACAACCAAGTAGTGGCTTATGCTTCAAGACAACTAAAACCTCATGAGAGGAACTATCCCACTCATGACCTAGAATTTGCTGCCATAGTGTTTGCCTTGAAGATCTGGAGGCATCATCTGTATGGAGGACAATTTGATGTATTCAGTGATCATAAGAGCCTAAAGTATCTCTTTGACTAGAGAGAACTTAACATGAGGCAGAGAATGTGGGTGGAGTTTTTGAAAGATTATGAATTTGAACTGAAATACCATCCAGGCAAGGCCAATGTTGTGGCTAATGCATTGAGCAGAAAATCCTTACATATGTCTCATCTAATGATCCAAGA
The DNA here is from genome assembly GCA_037974755.1 of Cicer yamashitae. NCBI lineage: Eukaryota > Viridiplantae > Streptophyta > Magnoliopsida > Fabales > Fabaceae > Cicer > Cicer yamashitae. The sequence goes on along the minus strand of JBBPBQ010020322.1, from coordinate 40,681,447 downwards.
ACTTGCATTGTTAGAAAACCTTAGGGACTTGAACCTAAATATGACAATCCTCAAAGGGGGAATTCTTTTAAATAAGCTAGAAATAACTAGTGGACTTAGAGACCAAATTAGGCAATCTCAAGGGATGGATGAAGAGTTGCAACTTAGAAAAGACCAAGAAAGATTTACAAGGGCAAGAGATAGAACAATTTTATTTCAGGGCAGAATTTGTGTACCTAAGGATTCAGAATTAAAGAGACTGATACTAGAGGAAGCTCATAAAAGTAACCTGACCGTCCATCCTATATCTACCAAGATGTACCAAGACCTTAAGAAAAATTATTGGTGGCCAGGTATGAAGGTTGATGTGGCTACATTTGTGGGTCAATGCCTAACTTGCCAAAAGGTGAAAATAGAACATCAGAGGCCAGCAAGATTGCTACAGCCTCTGGAAATACCTGAATGGAAATAGGACTCAATTTCTATGGATTTTGTTGTAGGTTTGCCACATACCCACACTGGGTATGATTCCATTTGGGTGATTGTGGACAGATTAACTAAGTCAGCCCATTTCTTACCAGTAAAGTCAAACTACAACACCCTCAAACTAGCCAAGTTATTCATTAAGGAAATAGTGAGGTTGCATGGGGTGCCTCTTAGTATCATATCAGATAGGGACCCTAAGTTTACCTCCATGTTTTGGAAGGCCTTTCAAAAGTCTCTAGGAACTAGACTACACCTTAGTACTGCCTACCATCCCCAAACTGATGGCCAAACTGAAAGAACCATTCAGACTCTGGAGGATATGCTGAGAGCTTGCATTTTAGAGCAAGGAGGAAACTGCGATACGCACTTGCCTCTGGTAGAATTTTCCTACAACAACAGTTACCATGCCAGCATTGGCATGGCACCTTATGAGGCTTTATATGGAAGAAAATGTAGGACACCGTTATGTTGGTTAGAAGTAGGAGATAAGGGGATCTTAGGTCCTGAAGTTATCCAAGAGACCACTGAAAAGATTAAGGTCATTAAGGATAAACTAAAGATAGCCCAAAGTAGGCAAAAGAGCTATGCTGACATCAGGAGAAGGCCTTTGGAGTTTGAGGAGGGCGATCATTTTTTTTTAAGAGTTACCCCCACTATTGGCATTGGAAGAGTGCTAAAGGTCAAGAAGCTAAACCCTCGTTTTTTTGGACCCTTTCAAATATTGCAGAGGATAGGTCCCTCTGCATACAGAATAGCTTTGCCACCCAATTTATCCAATCTACATAATGTTTTTCACGTCTCCCAATTAAAGAAATACATTCCTAACCCCCATCAAATTTTGAGTCATGAGTCTGTCCAACTCAAGTCAAACCTTACTTATGACCCAATGCCAATCCAAATTATAGATAGAAGTGTAAAAGCATTGAGAAACAAAGAAATTCCCTTAGTGAAGGTTGTTTGGGAAGGATCTTCTGTAGAAGAAGCAACATGGGAAGCAGAGACAGACATGCAAAGGGAGTATCCTTACCTTTTCCAATAGGTAATTATCTGAATTTTGAGGGCAAATTTTTTTTAAGTGGTGGAGGATGTAACAACCTATCTATTTTGTAAGTCTAGAAGTTAATTAATAAAATTGTTAAATTTAAAAATAAAATAATTAGTTTAAAATTTATTTAATTAAGGAAATGGCACTATTGTAATATTTGGACAAATGAAGGACAATCATATAATTTCTAGTGTACACTCTTAAATATCTTTTTTTTTCCTCCCTTCTTTCTCTTTCCTTCAGAAACGCGTTCCCTTCTCTTCTTCTACCGTGAGCAAACCCAAACCCCAACTTCATCCAATCTTCAAACCTCTCATTTTCCTTCATTTTTTTTCAAATCCTTTAAACCCAAAAGCTTCTTAAAGTTCATTAAAACAGTTTTTTAACCTTGCATGTCCAAATATGTATCTCCATTTCTAGAAGTCAGACTCGAAGCAAGGGAGAATGATCCAAAATTGGAGAAGTTGAGCCAAACTGCAATTCAACAAAAAGGAGCTCAAAACCCAATTTAATCAGAACTCCATCTTCTATTTTAACAAACTATGAGTTCTGTTTATTTAAGTTTTTTTTTTATATCATGTGAGATTGATGATTCAATTTTATTGCAAAATTCTGAAGTTGGTTGAAAAAAAAAAGAATGGAGGAAAAGAATTAAAATATGGAAGAAAAAGGAAATCTGACCAATAGTAAGGCCGTTGAAAATTTTAGCTTATCTGTTAATTTAGAATATGTATGATGTTAATGGCTGGTTCTGATGTTGTGAATGAAGTATATGTTACAAAAATTTAATTAGATGCTCATAATTAGATTTAAGGATGAATATGCTTGTCGAGCACGATTTCGGCTCGTTACTGTTGTTGCTCTGATGTGTATGTGAAATTGTTAGTTTTGTTACATTAATTTCTTTTAGTATGATGGTTTTAGGCACTGAAATTTTTTTAAATAAACTATTTTGGGTTATTACGGATTAGGAGAATTAGAGTGTGAGGAAATGGAATTTTCGGTGTTTTAAAAATGCATCCAAATGATTTTTCATGACCCTTATGTTGTTATTATTTTCATGACTTTGTTATTGTTATAATTGTCATGACTTTGATGTTGTTACTATTTTCATGACTCTTTTCTGCCTATGATTTCTATTTTGAACTAAGGACTTAGGATTAAATAATTATGGGTTTATTATATCGATAATTTATTTATAATTGTTGTGGATGAAAGATGCATTTTATATATGACATAATAAAGACATTTCATAAAACATCTCAAGTTTAGTATAGTATTATTAATCAGATCATGCATGGCCTTATTCACGGTGGGACATTCAGGTTATTTCAGGCATGGAATAACAGGTAAAGAAGAACAATCAGGACGCTGATTGGGGTTTGGCCAGACCACCTTTACTAATCAGGACTCAATTATCTTGGTGACCCACATCAAGATATTGAGCGACTTTTCCTTATTTCAAAGGAAAAGATTTGAGGTCGTGCATATGTTTACAAAAAAAAATGTGTATAATAATAATAATAATAATAATAATAATAATAATAATAATAACAATATTTTTATGAGTAAAAATTTTATAAAAATTAAATTGAGAGTTTTAACTTGAGATGTAAAAATTGTATTCATGTTTTATACACTTTTATGAAAGAAACTCTTTGAGACTGTTTTCCCATTTATTTTTCAGAACTCATTGAGATATTTTATCTCACCCCATTTATTTTTATTATTAGCAGCTGGAGGAACATGAGACACGAATTTATCATAAGAAGACGAGTTCCAAACTCGTAGAATTAGAATTTGATATTTTGTTTTATGATGTAATCAATCAATCGTAGTTTATTTTCAAGATGTAATATTTTATGAATCTACTAAACAAGTTGTAAACTATATTTATGAATGTAGTTTTCAGTTATGATGGTGATTCTAATTTATTATGCATTATTAGTTCCTCTATTTTATTAAGGTGAATGGGTCTAATTATCATATTCTAGACAAATGATAATGGGTCTTACAGTTTTACTTTGAACAACTCTGCTTTTATCACTTTAATATAAGGAAAAATTGTTCACAAAAATAGATATTTGTTATCATTAAAAAGAAGGAGATTAATAGAACTAAGTTGGTTTGAAGAACATTAAACCTAAATTGTTTTAATGATAATAGAATTTATTTTGTGTGAACGATTTATTGTGCTAATAATTTATTTAAGTGTGCAGACTCTTGTAGAGAGATTTAAAAGTATTTACGTTGCATCCTTTGATGAATAGAAAAACTAAATAAAGTAGTTACGACAACACTCTGATATATCTGTTGAGATATAATTGGTTCTGAAAAGCACGCTCTCAATGCACATCTGCCAAATCTTTTGAAACAAGTTCACTCTGGTGATTCTACGTATGATAATATTGGTATCAAATTTGACCATTTGATAAAGTCAACACTCTGATAAAGTCAACATTTTGATAAAGTCAATGCTCTAATAAAGTCAACCCTATGACAAGAAGTTTACGCTCCAACATCATTTTCTCATCATAGTAGACTTACCCTCTAACTCATAACATTCTCTAATTGTGTCATCCTCTAGTCATCATGCATTTTCTATCAAGATACGCTGAATCACTTATGAAGACAAATTTGGACAATCCTTTAATGTTGATTCAAAATCTCTAAAGATTTGATACGAGTTAATAATTCACATGTTGATTTCATGCAATCACAACAACGGTAAGAAACCCTAAAGAAATAAATGGCTTTCTATAAATGGATTCATGATTGTCACAAAAATGAAGAGACCAACAATAAAAAACAAGAGAAAATTAATGTCATTACAAATTACAAACTCTGTAAAATATCTTGTATTAGCTCTAAGTGCTGACAAAACTAAAAAACAATCTTCTGAGAGCAATCTTTGTAAACACTCTTGTGTGAGAGTTTGTTCCAAACCCAACTAAACACTTTGTAACTTGACCCAATAGTGTGTTGAGACAAAATCTCAATTTAATGTTTTGATGAAAATAAACAAAAAGTTAATTAAGAATGTTAATTATGATTCTAAATGTTATGTTAACTTAACTTGTGCTTTTGAGTGTATTAATTTAAAGATAGGATTTAAACAAAGCAAAGATATCAGCATAAAAAGGCAAGAAACTGAACAGACAAGAATGGAGAACATTCTTAACAAATTCTGGAAAACGGAGAATGTTCTCCAAGATCAAGACTTATCAACACAGCCTAAAGATCAATCAATTCCGTTAGTTCGAAGAAGATCCTGCCTCTATATTTCATACTAATGTTATTAGTACTTGGCAAGGAACAAGTAGGAATCATTCTAGTCAAAAAAGGCATTCGAATCACTAAGTTAAAAGGTCACGAATCAAGCAAAATAAAACGAGTTGTAACTTTCTCTAGCCTAAACTGTCGAGAAAGTTAATTCAAGATTGAACCTCAAGATTGATCATCAATCTCCAAATATTTCAGAACACTAACAGACCAGATTGATTATCAATCTCCGTTTCTATAGAATCAATCTCCTTATTTTTGCAAAAAGTTCATCACTACTCTCCAAATTGTTTTGGATAGAATCAAGTCTCCAAATCAAAGATATATCATCAACAAATATATCTGAATCTTAAAGGATCATTAAACACGAAGGCAATCTGATCAAGAATGAATAAAACAGCCCAGTCAAACAAAGTTCAAAACTGTTCAAGGGTTGGATTATTTTTATTCACTTATATTAGTTTTGGTCAAAACTGACAGAGCACTACCAACAGCTCTTTTGACCATTATTAAATGCTCTAAAACACCTATAAAAGGAAGACCAAGCTCAAGGAAAAATCAGAGCTTCAAGTACTAAGAAATTCATTACTCATTTCAATCATACTTGAATTTCTCTCACTCACATACATTGAATCAGTTCTGATTTTTCCCATTCGATTCCTAGAATCACTCTCGTGTATTTCTCTGTCAAAAGAATCAGATCTCAAACAAGAGTTGAGACATCTCAGCTCTAACAAAACAATCTCATCATTATTGTAAAACTCGAACTATAAGAGTTTAGTATAGTTTCGGTAGATTGTAAGAAATCCTATCAAGGTTGATAGGTGACCTGATTGAACTCCTTTCTGGGTGGAAAGGTTTTAACTTTGTAATAGATCAAGGTTGATCTGAGTTAGGTGTTGTAAAACCAATAAGGTTCTGTGTTTTGAACACTTAGTGGAAACTCTCACAATTGTGAGGACTGGACGTAGCCCGAGTTGGGTGAACCAGGATATATCCTTGTGTGGTATCTCTTCCCTTATCTATTTACTTTCAATTTGACTGTTTATCAAGTTAAATACATAAACTGAATTACTGATTTTAACTAACCAAGAATGTTCTCCGTTTTCTGGTTAAAACCAAGAACGTTCTCCGTTTTCTGTTTTCACAACCAAGATCAATCTTGAGTTAAATTCTTAAGTTTCTTAACATTTACAATTCAAATCCCCTTCCTTGTAAATCGACTTTGCTACTTCAATTGGCATCAGAACTCGTTCTCAAATGTTGAACACCTAACAAGTGTTAGAGAAAAAGATCTAGAAGAAAAATGTCAAAAGATATGTACATTGCTGAAGGAGGGTCATCATACAGACCACCTTACTTTGATGGCACAGACTACTATTTCAAGAAAAGCAAAATGCGGTTGTTTCTGAAATCTCAAGATACAGGAATGTGGCGCATCATTACAGATGGAGATTTTGTACCAAGAGTCGACCCAAATGATTCAACCTCTGCTGAAAACAAAGAAGCAGATTGGACAGTAGAAGAAAAATCTAAGGTACTTCTAAACTCTAAAGCTCAATTATTCTCATCGTGTGCTTTGAGTAGAGAAGAAAGTGAAAGAGTTGATGAATGCACAACTGCTAAAGAAGTATGGGATACACTACAAACTCATCATGAAGGAACAAGCCATGTCAAAGAAACAAGAATAGACATTGGCATAAGAAAGTTCGAACTGTTCAAAATGCAAGAAGGAGAAACTATTGATTAAATGTACTCAAGGTTTACAACAATAGTGAATGAAATGCGCTCTCTTGGCAAAGCTTACTCAGTGCAAGAAAGAGTAAGAAAAATCATGAGGTGCCTTCCAATAGTATGGAGACCAATGGTGACAGCCATAAGCCAGGCCAAGAATCTTGACGAACTTAGACTGGAGGAATTGATTGGAACATTACGAGCACATGAAGTGCTGCTACAAGAAGACAGACCAATCAAAAAGGGCAAAGCAATAGCTTTTAAAGCATCTCAAAAAAGTCCACCATTTCAAACAGATGAGGACTCAAAAGAAATCGAACAAGAAGATGTTGATGAAGAAATAGTTCGTCTTACAAGAAAGATACAGAGAATGTTGAGAAGAAAGGATCAAATCAAGAAGGGATTTCCAAACAAAAGAGAAAGTCCCAAAACAGAAGTGGACAAGAACCAAATCACATGTTTTGGATGTAATAAGTTGGGACATTACAAATCTGAATATCCCCTAAGTAAAAAACCACCAAACAGATTTCCTTTCAAAAAGAAATCAATGATGGCTACATGGGATAACTTAGATGAATCAGATGAATCTGATGAAGAAGAAGATGAAGAAGCCAACATATGCTTAATGGTAAATACTGAAGAAAATTAGGTAACAAATTCTGAACCATTTTATGTGAACAAATTGAAAAAGATTTTGATAGCTTACTTAATGATTCAAATTTTCTTGTTCAAAAATGTAGTTCTTTAAAAGAACAACTTTATAAAGAAAAAGAAAAAGCTGAGGCTATGAATGATGTTCTCAAAAATATCATTCAAGAATTGAAAGAAACACAACAACAAAATTTTGAAAGTCAAACAGGCCAAGAACGTTCTGCAACTAAAACGAAGAACGTTCTCCTTAAAACTGAAAATGACCTTCTTAAAAATGACTTGTCAAATTTTATTAAAGCCACTGAAACATTTCAAAAAATCATGGGATCTCAAGTAGGAATCTTTGATAAAGCTGGTCTTGGTTTTGATAAAACTCAAACAACGAAAATGTATGAAAACTTTTTTGTTCCGGAAAGAAAGGAAGATAAATGCAAAACCAAATGTTCATATTGTAAAAAAATTGGACATCTGGAATTTGCTTGTTACTTTAAGAAAAGTGATGAGAAGATCAAGAGCAAAAGGATTTTGCAAAAAGGGGATCATTCTGGAACAAAAACAGAACCATTTTCAAGAAACATACAAAAGGGGGAACGTTCTCTAGGTTATTCTCAAAAAGGAGAATGTTCTGGAACAAAAGCAGAACTTTCTTCAGAAAGTCTTAAAAAGGGAGAACGATCTGGAACTTCTTCAAAATCAAATTCAAAGTTGTTTAAAACTCAGATTTTGAAACCTTCTCCAAGACCAACAACAAAGTGTTCCTATTGTTCCAAAAATGGCCACTTCGAATCAACTTGCTATTTTAAAAAGAAATCAAGTTTTAAAAAAATTTCTAAAAGAAGATATACTAACCATCAAGGACCCAAACAAATATGGGTACCAAAATCATTACTAACTTGTGATGCAAGAACACCATCTAACAATCAAGAAAGAACATTGATACATGAACAAAGCAAGCTCAATACACATGAATGGAAAAGTATGGTGCCTCATCTGATTACAAAAATTTGGAGTGTCTATAACCTTTGGAAACATTAGCAAAGCAAAAGATGATGAAGAAGAAAAACATTCTGGACAGCAGCAACATAATGCTTCCCAGGAAACTGAGATTGATAAACAATCTTCGTTTCATTCTCCTCCTAAAAGCTGGAGAACGATAAAGGCAAAATCTAAGAGAATGATCAATTTAAGCAAAAAGGTTCTTTCTGGAAGCAGTACCAGAACATTCTGCAGAAGAGCAGAACATTCTCCAGAAAAGCAGAACATTCTCCAGAACGTTCTTGACATTTTATATGCAACATCCAATCAAATCTAATGTTTCCTATTATGATGATATGGTTGAAAAAACATCAAAAACTTCTTAATGAGTTTGAACCATTTGCTTTTGGCACTCCTACACATATCTCACTACTGACCTTTCCTCCAAAAACATCTCCTCATGATCAAATTATTGGAAGAACTAATTGGAAGGATATGGTACCAAAGCTGCTGTTGGAGGTGTAATTACAGTGGTTGATTTGCCTCTAAAATACAGAAATGATATTCAAGTTTCCTTTAGAAGAAGCACATATTCACATTGTACTCTTGTCTAATTCAAGTGCTTCTTTGGATCTTATCAAGGTATATCCTGATCATGATTACTTCTTAATTCATTCATGGGACTTAAATCATTTTCTACAAATTCTCCTCTTTATGTCCTTAAAAACATTTTTTTTATGTGAACAAATCTCTTTGATCGTTTCAAAAAAATTAGTTTTGAAAAACACAAACTTTATTAGCATAAGAATGTTTTGTAAAAAGAAAAATTATATTTGACATGTTGTCACATTCATCTTATTTTTGCTTCCCTATATGCGCTCACTCTCTCTTTTTCACATTCATCTTATCTTACTTGTATTTTGAAATTTTGAAGGATATCAATTTCAAAATATTAAGGGGGAGTTTTTTAGAAAATGTTATTTTTCTTAAAACTGGAGTCTACTCAATGTTTTCTATGTGTAGTATACATTTCCTTTATATTCCCCAACCTTTTTATGTTGACAAAGGGGGATAATTACTTTAGATTTTATGTTGGTTCAAAAATCTGAAGCATATTCTGAGGGGGAGCTTTTAAGCTCTCTATGATTAAAATTAGAATCAAAATTAAAATCTAAATTAACATGTTTGTCATCATCAAAAAGGGGGAGATTGTTGAGACAAAATCTCGATTTAATGTTTTGATGAAAACAAACAAAAAGTTAATTAAGAATGTTAATTATGATTCTAAATGTTATGTTAATTTAACTTGTGCTTTTGAGTGTATTAATTTAAAGATAGGATTTAAACAAAGCAAAGAAATCAGCATAAAAAGGCAAGAAACTGAACAGACAAGAATGGAGAACATTCTTAACAAAATCTGGAAAAGGGAGAATGTTCTCCCGGAACAAGACTTATCAGCACAGCCTAAAGATCAATCAATCTCCGTTAGTTCGAAGAAGATTCTGCCTCTATATTTCATACTGATGTTATCAGTACTTGGCAAGGAACAAGTAGGAATCATTCTAGTCAAAAAAGGCATTCGAATCACTAAGTTAAAAGGTCACGAATCAAGCAAAATAAAACGAGTTATAACTTTCTCCATCCTAAACTGTCGAGAAGGTTAATTGAAGACTGAACCTCAAGATTGATCATCAATCTCCAAATAGTTCAGAACACTAACAGACCAAATTGATTATCAATCTCCGTTTTTGCAGAATCAATCTCCGTTTCTACAGAATCAATCTCCTTATTTCTGCAAGAAGTTCATCACTACTCTCCAAACTTCTTTGGATAGAATCAAGTCTCTAGATCAAAGATATATCATCAACAAATATATCTGAAGCTTAAAGGATCATTAAAAACGAAGGCAATCTGATGAAGAATGAATAAAACAGCCCAGACAAACAAAGTTCAAAACTGTTCAAAGGCTGGATTATTTTTATTCACTTATATTAGTTTTGGTCCAAACTGACAGAGCACTACCAACAGCTCTTTTGACCATTATTAAATGCTCTAAAACACCTATAAAAGGAAGGCCAAGCTCAAGGATAAATCAGAGCTTCAAGTTACTCATTTCAATCATACTTGAATTTCTCTCACTCACATACATTGAATCAGTTCTGATTTTTCCCGTTCGATTCCTAGAATCATTCTCATGTATTTCTCTGTCAAAGAATCAGATCTCAAACAAAGTTGAGACATCTCAGATTCTAACAAAACAATCTCATCAGGATTGTAAAACTCGAACCATAAGAGTTTAGTATAGTTTGGGTAGATTGTAAGAAATCCTATCAAGGTTGATAGGTGACTTGATTGAAATCCTTTGTGGGTGGAAAGGTTTTAACTCTGTAACAGATCACGGTTGATCTGAGCTAGGTGCTATAAAACCAAGAAGGTTCTTTGTTTTGAACACTTAGTGGAAAATCTCACAGTTGTGAGGACTGGACGTAGCCCGAGTTGGGTGAACCAGGATATATCCTTGTGTGGTATCTATTCCCTTATCTATTTACTTTCAGTCTGATTGATTATCAAATTAAATACATTAACTGAATTACTGATTTTAACGAACCAAGAACGTTCACCTTTTTCTAGTTAAAACCAAGAACGTTCTCCGTTTTCTATTTTCACAACCAAGATCAATCTTGAGTTAAATTCTTAAGTTTTTTCAGAAATTTTTAAATAGGAACATTTACAATTCAAACCCCCCTTCCTTGTAAATTGACTTTTTTACTTCATAGTGGTTGTCATCCTCAATAGCTTGATTGTACTAAGCTAGAAGGAAGGTTGAGAAGATTTGTACACTGTCAAGTTGACTTGAAGGTGTTTAGTGATTTTGTGATTCCATTGATGAATATGGTATTAAATACTTCTATATAAACTGAATGTAACTACCGTGTTGGTGGTGAACCATGATAAATTGCCTCATGTTTCTTTTCTTATCTCTTACTTAGTGTTTTACTTATTCTTGTTTTCAATATCACCAGTTTTTCATAAATTGTTTTTAATTAAGATTTTGAAACAAAACACAATTCAAACTCCCCCCCTATTTCTCATGTTTTTCTCTCTACAGAAGAAGAGGGTGAGATTTGAGAGTTGGTTTGGTTAGATGTTCAAGTAGATGTTTGGGAAGGGTTATTTTGAGAAGTTGGTGGTGTGGAGGTTGTGTTTGGTTGAGGAGAGTTTGGAAATTCAATGTTTAGAGGATAAGGGTTTCTTTTGTAGCGAGAGATTTCCATGTTCCCTTCTAAGGCTTCTAAAAAGGAATAATCAGAGGTATCTGAGTTAGATGATGCATGGATTGTGTTTGTGGTTTCATGGTTTGATGGTGCAGAGTTAGGTGAAGGTTCAACAAATGGTTCAAGTTCAGAGGTTTCATTACCACTAATACTAATATAATAATCGGAAGTATGAACAGACTTAGTAAAGGGAGTTACCTTTTGTCTTATTCTTAGAGTAAGACTAGATTCATCCTCATTGGTGTTGTCTTTTTCATCTACAACCACTATAGTAACCCCCTAGCTTGCAATCATGCTCTTCTCATATTCATGTGAAGCCCTATACAAAGAAAAACATACTGGAGGTAGTTCTTGGTTGTTCTAGTGCATCCTGATATAAGTTTGGATCACCTCCTTATTATCCTCTTTAAAAATTGGAGTATATGAATCTCCAATTAAAATTGGAGTGTCTTTGGACCCATTGACTACCAGTGAATCTTTGAATTTATGTTCCTGGCTTGATGCCATCCTTGGCAGCAATAATCCTCATCTTGATGATGTTGTTGATGTTAAACACAGTGGTAGAGGAAAAGACCATAAGTTTATTCATTAATTTCCCTCCAACTTCCTCTAAAGCCTTGAGGAGTGGTGTCCTCATCAGTCCAACAATAATCAACCTTGAATAAGGAATTATTTTGATCTTCTCATGTCTGGAGTTGATGAAAAACAACCTCATGTGTTTCAAAACAAGATTAGGGAGGTTGGTCTTTATCTTTTTAAGATGTTCGACATTAAACCTTTATGGTCTTTGTTGACATGGTCAACAGAACCACCTTTGGGCACTACACACAATCAAAATCTTGATTAGAACCCTATATCTAGGTTTCAAATTAACAGATTTAGTAGAGTAAACCTTTGATTCATATCCAATCTCGATTATCGTGCCTTCATCAAGGCATCTGGTAATAGCGGTTATGGTTTGTTAAGTGGCCATGATAGGAAGACTAGCAATGTCAACTTGAGGTTTGTTAACAATATCCAACTGATTCACATTGCATTTCGTTGTATGAGTAGAAGTAGCATGAGTAGAAGTCGAACTGGAGGCCATCGATGAATCAAGATGAATTTCATAAAAGGATTTGAAAAGAGTGTTTAAAACGGTTTCTAGGTTTCAAAATTGTGGGAAAATAATCGTGAAGGTAGTGAGTGAGTAAGTGAGTTATGGAGTTTACGTTAAAATGTTTAAGTTGCCAAAGGAAAGGCAATAACTACCATGTGTTGGAACCAAGTTGATTTGAAGAAATAAGCTCCTCACTTGTTTTGATGATAACAAAATCATTTATGGGAACAATTTAATGCTCTAATGTTGAATTTAAGTGCGCAGGTACGAATCCAAATGTTCGTCAATAGACTCCTAGTGTATCGTCTAATAACTAGATGAAGACAAAGATACAACACAACTTGTCCTCTCTTTGCTAAGTTTGATAGGCGAATCAGCATTGCATTCTAGTGCCTCTGATAGTGCAAAGCAATGCCACAACTCATTTGCCTCTAATGAATTCAACATGGATTATGCCTCTGCCTCTGATAAGCGTGACAAGGATTCTTCTACCTCTGCCTCTAATAAGCGTAACGAGAGTTCTTCTGCATCTGCCTCTTATAAGCGTGACAAGAATTCTTCTACCTCTGCCTCTGATAAATGTGACAAGAATTCTTCTACCTCTGCCTCTGATAAACACGCCAAACGTTTGATCGTCTGACTCTAATCTTTTATCCTCTGATAAACTCAACGCTCTAAAAAAGTCAATGCTCTAATAAAATCAACACTCTGAAAAAGCCACCGCTCTGAAGAGAAAGCAATTGTGCATCTTCTGATACAAATCATGAATCAGCTACTTGTCTAATGAACTCAACACTCTTTGATCATCGCTCCCTCTGTTTCCCAACTATTTCAAACAGATACCCGAAATCAGTACAAGATCAGTCTTTTTTGAAAAGTCTCTTCACCAAATCAATTCCACAAAGATATGATGTGAAACTTCATGGATTACCCTGATTTTCTACAATCAGTACAACGACCATAAACCCTAATTGTACTCTATAAAGGACGTGCTTCCCTCAACCAAAAAAGACACAACCACGAGATACACAGCATACAAGCAACAAGCAAAAAAGCACATCTGCACTCTTGCTCAATATCAATCTATTTTTTCATTAGTGCTAAGAGAATTTCTGAATTAATACTTTTGGTAGCACTAAAACCTTTTTGTTGTAACCTAAAACCTTTTTGTTGTAACCTACAAGCAACCTAAAACCTTTTTGTTGTAACCTAGCCCAGTAGAGGCTACCTTTCTCAACAACTTGACTGTACTAAGCTAGAAGGTTGAGAAGATTGAACATTGTTGGTGTGACTAGTAGGTGTTCAAGTGTAGGTCTGATTCGGTGATAATCTAGTGGGTTAAATCCTTCAGGTTGAAGAGACTAGACATCGCTATCGTGTTGGTGGTGAACCAAGATAAATTGTTGTGTCTCTCTACTCTGTTTTCATTTACTTGCATTACCTTCTTTAATTTAAGTATAGCCGCGTAAAAAGTTTTTTAAGAACACAATTCAACCCCCCATTTTCTTGTGTTCTTTACGATCTACATCATGCACGTATAAAACAACAAATGACAACGTGATAGGAACCAAGTAATCACACAATTTTCAAGAAAAATGTTCATATAACACATATAATAAATTGAATTTTAATCAGCCAGAGGTAGAGGAAAACTCAATTTATCAAAAGTAGAACATACATGCTTAACCAATCAGTCTATTTTACCAGAGGTAGACTAAACTTGCTTTTAGAGGGAAAACAAAGTTTTTTTTTACCAAAGGTAGAAGCATAGAGAGATTGCAACATCACTCCTTTATGAATTGAATGTTTAAATTTTTCTTTATAAAATTGAATCTATTTTCTCAGCAGGGGGTTTTGTAAAAATATATGTTCATTGGTGATCAGTGTCCGCAAATTTAATTTCTTAAATAACCTTCTAAGCATAGTCTCTTATAAAGTGATGTTTAATCTCTATAGTAATTTCTCTTGATTGTAAAATAGGATTTTTGGTTAAACAAATAGCAGAAGTATTATCTCATAAAAGACATGAATGTTACTCTCATTTATTTTGTAGTCTTCTAGTTGATGTTTCATCCACAACAGTTGAGTGCTGCAACTAGCTGTTGAAATATACTTTGCTTTTGCATTAGATAGAGCAATGGTTCTCTGTCTTTTGCTTGACCAAGAGATCATATTATCACCAAGGAAAATGCAACTTCTACTGATGCTTTTCCTTCTACCTTATCTCCAGCATAGTTAACATCACAAAAACCTACTAATTTGTACTCATATGAGTGCTTATAAAACACACCAAGATTAGCGGTACCTTTCAAATATCTAAAGATTCTTTTAGCAGCAATTAAATTTGATTATTTAGGGTCAGATTGAAATATTGCACACACACACACAACAAAATATTAAATTGAGGAGAGACATCAAGGTTTTCCAAAGCATATGGATTTTCTATTTTTCCCATTTGCATCCAATTGTGGGGGAGAATAAACCTAGAGCTTAGGCGATACACATGCTTTAGAAACACGGCCTCTAGGATTCGAGTCCGCGCAAAAAAGGATGACATTTCTGCCACCAGACCATTGCAATATTTCAGTTAACGTATAACTATAACTGCTTGAAATAATAATGATAGAAACCAATTGCATAGTTAATATATAACTATAACTATTTGAAATAATAATGGTAGAAACCAATTGCATATTTTACTCAAGTGACATGTGATTTTCTATAAATTTTGGCATTACGCATGCAGAAAATACACACGAATTTTGCCATTATTATCAACCATTTTCTCATTCATTTTCTATATTTTAAGTCATCTTATCCTTCTCTAATATATGAGTGAAGTGTAGGAAGTATTCTTTTATAACATACTATTGAAAATACTCTCAGTGTGTTAGTGCAAATCACATCAAAGTTTCCCAAAGTATCCGGGATTCGCTATTCATCTCATTTGCAACTGATTGATGGGGATGAATCGAACATAAAGCTTAGTGCGATACACGCGCATTAGAATTTTTACATGCAGTACTAACTTTATCATATTATTTATTATCATCTTCTTCTTGTTCTAATTTTTGCAGCATGCCTACAACACAAGTTTTAACAGAAAATTCTTGCTTTGATGGGCTTATAAGTATCAATCAGAACTTCTATCTTAGTCACTTATTCAAGGTATTGATATAGTTGCCTCCTCAACTATCCCCAGCTTTGCTCCCAACTTTTTACAACCAACATCATTTTTATTATCCATATTGAATCACAAAATGTTCTCCAACTCAATGGTCTTTAGGTTTTTAAGATTTCACCAAATGCTTGAAATGGTGTACCGCAGTGAAACTTTATGTATAGTTTTGTAAGAAAGGATCTTACCTAGAAGATAGTTTTTGTACTCATTCAAACCCACCGATACACCATTTTCATCATAGATGAAAAGATTATCTTGCTCACTATCAACTTGATTCACACTTTAATCTTGAGAATCTTGCTTGTGCCAGACTACATACTTTTATGAATAACAATATTAGGTAGCTAAAATAGGCCTGTTTAAATCTTTATTTTATTTTTTTCATACATTTATAAAGTTTAAAAATATTACAAACTAATTTTGAAAAAAAAAATTATGTAAGTGTTTCACAAGGGTAATTTGGTCATTTAAACAATGTTACATGTTTGTTATTTTGTGCACATCAAACACGTAATATGATAAGTGTTATCTTGTCCATATCATATCCTAATTTTATCCAACTCTCTATCATGTCTTATTTCTATTCTATCATGAACATCAAGTGAACCCTTAAAGTATCTATCTTGTGATCCTAAATTTTGGAACAAAGTTTTTAACCAACTATGTGTTACCAAGCTACACATATATGATAACCTAAAATTAAATATTTTCTGGACTCAAGCCTAAAGCCTAATAAACAGTGGCCATTGGGCCTTAGCCCAATCCTGCAAGTGTCGAACCTCATATGGCTCTGGTGCCAAACTCAGGAAACGATGTTAAATTTGCACTCAGTTGATTAGAATTATTACGCGACGATCGAACTTACTCGTTTTTCGTACTGATTTTCTACAATGGAATTACCGTCGTCATGTCATCACCTTTGGAGAACTTCTATAAAAAGGATCTAGCCTTTAGAAATATTATACGTATTATTCATTTCCTCTCACTTTCCTCAATTTCTAATGAGTTTGACGTCATAATACTTACAAATACCTCCATCGAAAGTTGAACGACCAACGACTTTCAACCATCTCCATTGATCCAATAGAGATCAAAATGACTTAGTATTGAAATAAATAAATAAATAAATAATAAATAAAATTACACTTTAAGAAAACTATTTAGTTCAATGAAGAGTTTTTTTTTTTTTTGGAAAAAAATGGATAGAGGTATCAAATAGGTTCACCTTTTATTTAAAATAAATTAAAAAAAAGGTTCACTTGCATAACGTGAACAGCTGCCGCATAAAGTTTGACATCATGCCATGTCTGCGGTCACAAATGTCTAGAATGTCAATTTAGATTCCAAAGTGACCAACTATATTGCCACCAATTTAAAAAACTCTAATCTTATACTTTCATTTTTTTAAATGTATATCGTTTAATATTTTTGAATATATATATATATATATATATATATATATATATATATATATATATATATATTAAGAGATATAATAATTAAAAAATAATAATTATTTTATTAAATTATTTTTATTAATTATTGATGTATTTTTTTATTATTATAAAGATAAAGTGAAATTAATATTTTAGATGTATGGTAAATAATATTAATTAAAGGATACAATTAAAAAAAAAATAGTTAAAGTAACTTAAAATTTGACAGTAATATTTATTTTTAAATAATTTTTTTTATTAAAGATACGATATATGAAGAAATTCTAAACAAGTTTAATATAACACACAAACATTATAATTATTTTTTGGTGCAACAAACATTATAAATTTATTTAATATATTTTTGTTGTTGCAACAAATACTATAAATTCAACATATATTTATAAGATATTTTTATATTAGGGTTTTACTCGTCCAATAAACTTTTCATATGAATGATACATATCCTTAAAATTTTTTTGAAGTTTTATCTCTTTTCAACAAGAGATTTATCTTTTTCTCAATAGATCTCTCACATCAAACACAATTAATTGGTCTTAAGGTGTATGATTTGATGGATGACCCAAATGAGTACACTCTAATATTATATCAATATTATGTCATACAATATTATGGAAGGTGATGAATACCTCTCTTTACACCCTATCTTTTTTCTGAATAATTTCATATGTCAGCTATATGTATATATTTTTTAAGTATTTCAAACTAAATCTCACAAATATGTTATATAAATTTTACGTCCTAATAAAATATAAATAAAAATATTTATATTATATATTTATATTTTATTATATAAGGTGTCTAAAATATTTGGTCTAAATATATATTTTCCTTACATTTTGTTAAGAGGGGTATAATATATTTTTTTTAGTTTTCTGATTAAATAAAGTAGCTCTCATATCCAATATAAATATATAATTTTTTTATAAAAAATATTTTTTTTCTAAAATTGAGAATAAAATTAATACATTAATAATATAAAATAATTCTATACTATCATTCAATCAAATAATTAAATAATTATCGTTAATTTAAAAATTATACAATATAATATAATAAATGAATATTTAAAATTAGATGATAGTAAAAACTTATTTAACACCCTTCAAATTTAAAAATTTATGTAGATGCAATCCTATCAATTCTTTGGAGTGACGGTTTTGGATAACGACGTTGCTAAAAAGAATTCAACTGTTGCCATTGTTATCTATCTCACTTTATAATGTAAAATAAATAACTAAAGATAAATTAGTTCATCACAAAGATTGTGACGACTGAAAAGATTGGTGAATGGTGACTCTTCCCATAAAGGGAAAGTCACCTAACAATTTTTCTATATCATGATCACCATGCATGCACCCTTAATATTTTGCTCTTTACACGTTGGAAGTAAAATTGAAAATTCATTTTCATTGTCAACAAAGGTTGATTTGTTTGACGACGATTAGAGTAATTTAAAATAGAGAAAATATTATGCATGTTGATGTGGTGTAGTTCTCATCTAATAATTCCGAAATTTTATATCATATTCATTTTATTAATTTATAAGAGAATACTTTCGGTTATCTATTTTAATTGTTATATTTTTTTTATAAATTAACAAATAGAGGGTGAGAGTATCACATATCACATGACTATTTAGATATATCAATTATATTATGACATCTTTAGGCATTGCAACATCTAAATTAATTGTATTAATAATGATAATTAAAATAAAATTTGAGGAGATTAAGTCAATACTCAAGAAAAAGTTAAAATTTAAAAAATCGAATTGTTTCGTTAAAAACCCTTTCCTAGAAAACTCCATTGGATAAAAAAAGTGCAGTAATTGACAACCATTAACAGACACCAAGTCATGAGCAAAATCGAAAATTAGGAAATTCTATTCTATTACGGAATAAGTCTTGTTTAATACGAGACATAGAATCTCACCAAATAAAATTAGTTACAAAAAACTGCATTAGCTAATTTATTTGCACAATTGTTACCATCTCGATAAATATGAGTGATTCTGAAGCGACGATCTCTGATAAATTGAATACAATTACTCCATCTATTCCTGAGATGTGAAGGAAAAATAGAGGAATCATTAAAAGCTTGAACAATTATGTTAGAACTACACTCCAACCATATATTCGTCTAGCCCTTTTTTGGTGTCCACTCAATACCCAACATGACAGTAGTCAATTCAACATGAAGAGCAGTTGAGACTCCTAAGTTAGCTGCAAATCACCCATAAAGGAGCCATAATGATCTCTAAAAAAATTTCCACAAACAACACTATCAGGGAAACCCCAAGAAGTACCACCAGTATTGCATTTTACCCAAGACAACAGAGGAAATTGTCATATCACTTCTTTAATCAACATAGTGTTTGGTGCATGATAAGCAATGTTGAATTCTTTAAGAACCCTAAAGTCACGAATAGAAGATCTCATGCATCCTTTAGAGTTAGTACCTAATAAGTAAACATTTACTTTGATAATATGAATGACCTGCTGCAAATTCATGTGATTGTTTTTCAAAACGAATCATGTTCCTACAAAACAAATACTCTAAACAATATTAATAGTAAAAGAAAGCACAACATCCTTAGTTTGCGTTTCTCAAACCATACTACAAGTGTCTAGTCAAGGGAGAAGTGCGATTGATCTTGCAACCTAGAATCACTTCAACCTAAGTCCAAAAATGTTTTGCAACCTAGAATCACTTCAACCTAAGTCCAAAAATGTTTAACAAATGAGGATTCTAAGAAAATGTGTTGAACATATTTTCCAAATTATGTCCACATAGACTATAGCAAGAGACCTAGAGAAAGTCTCTTTTAGCCAAATTATCATCCATGCCAAATTATCATCCATTGTGATGACATTTTGAATAATTCTCTAAAGCACCAACGAGTTTGCAGTGCGAATAATGGGACTCCAAATCAATTTTCTTCATATATGACACAATATTTTGATGACTAACTTGAGCATTAATTATAAACATCATTGAAGGTTAACATACCAGAAGCAATATCATTCCAAACAATACATTAAGGACTATGGACAATAAGAATAATAGTATTTTTGATATCATTAGGTAGAGTTGGATATCTCAACTCAATGTCAATAAAAATTAACCACTTATCATTATGAATAAAATTAGTCACCTTACTTGTGAGTAAAGAAACATCTTCATTAAAAATTTACAAGAAATAACAAGTCTTGTATCCAACCCAATTATTTGATCAGAAGTTAACAGAATCACCATTCCCAAATTTCCAGGTTGTATTATACTCAAAGCTATCATACATACTCTTTATGTGCCAAATGGAATATATCATCTAACTAGAGTATTTTTCAAATTTTATTAAAAAAATATCATATGTATTTATTTTACTTTATTTTATATATACTAACAAAAAATTTATGTAAATTCTTTTATAAAATCTTGAAAACAGAAAAATGAAGATATTTTTATTATTTTAATATTTTTTTACACTATGGTAAGATTCCACCTTTTTTAGAAATTCATGTTAGACAAACTAAATAATGATATAATTTTAATCGAAAGGTATGGTGGAAAAATAAAAGATAAACAGAACATTCTTTTCAAATAGTTGCTCCTTTTTTTATAGCTTTCATATTCTTAAGATATGATCTTGAAGACTTTAAAGTATACTATAAATAAATAAACAATACAAGTAGGTGCTAGCAAAACCAGAGGCAAAAAGCATATATGCTTAACGTGAAAGATAGAAAGTTCCATTAAATCGGAATAAATTCAGGAGTGCCAACTTGTTTAAACCGTAGATTTTTTTTATTGGTTTACATTTTTCATTTTATCTACATTTTAATATTTGATTCAGCATGATTTTTTAATTTAAATAGTTAAAGTACTCAAATTTTGAATCGAACACATTCACAAGGAATCACGTGTTTGTTCTTTTGGAAGAAGAATTAAAAGTAATTCCAGAATGTCATGCTGATTATATTTTTATAATCATAAAGGAGAATATTTATGCTAATTAAAAATTCTAAACTTTTGCTAAGAAATCTAACTCGAATTCAACATTTGGCCGATTTATAATTTAATTATATTAAGGATATTAGTTTCTTAATTCTTATTATTCCATTTGGTAATCATACTACTGTGGCGATTAAGGATGGCAACACAACCTCCACATGGATTATTCATCCAAATCTGCTACAATTTGGATGAGAAAATTCCTTTTGATTGAGTGTAGATGCGAGTTTCTCTGAAATTAAAACCTCGGAGCAGGGATGGATTTTCGGGTGTTGATATATCTACTCTGCATCCGTCTCCAAATCTGTCTCACTTGTAATATTATTGTTATTTTTAAATTTTATATACATGTATATGTTCAATATATTTAATATTTTTTAAATATTAAAAATTAGAGTATCTCGTCTATAGAAAATATTTTTTTTAATATTTTTTTAATTTTATTATTGTATAATAATTATTATTTTATTATATTATTTATAATAAATATCACTTTTAAATTTTATCATTTTATATATGAGTAGGTGCATCTGCAGGACAGAGAACCCTGAACCCGTCGCGGGTGGGGATGAAGACTTAATAAAGAATAAGATATATAACTAGTTTTTCTTAGAGGGTTTCAAGTTTAAAACGTTTTGGATGAAAAGAGACAAATTGGTTTAGGGGAGAAAAGTTTTTTTTCTCCTTTTTAAACGAAAATGATGATTTTGAAAACCATTAGAGGGGGATAGAGATTTAAATAAGCATTGAAAAAGGATCAAAAACATAGATTTTAATGAAAGTGAACAAATAATAATTTTCAAAAAGAATACAGGCGATATGAACAAGGACAAGACAACACGAACCCAAACAGAACGGAGAACACAAACACACGATAAAACAGATAGGAAAACACAAGCATGCAAAAGAAAATCATATAAGGTAAGACCAACAAGGGCACATAAAATAATAAAATAAAGTACAAGGCACCTGACGATGATAGACGAAGGTAATTTGGAAAATTTGTTCTTTCACTTATCTTACCAAAGTTGGTTGAACTTTTCTATCAGATGATCTTGGTTATGATCTTCCTGTTGAATCAGCAGATGCAGTCATTTGTTCTAGTGCTTTAATTTCGTATATATTAGTCTAAGATGATGAGTCAAGCACGCAATACACCAGAGGCAAAAACTTTGTCATTGAGCATACAAAGAAAAGGCTTCAGACCTTGTAGTCAGAGGATTTCCAAAGTGGCTCATTCTAGGTTTTGACATGACCATGAGTTTGACCGGATGATGAAATAATTAAACTCATTTGTTGTTTCTACCTCTGGCTAAGTATGCCTCTAGTTCCAGCTTCTGATCAGGGAATTAGGATTGAATTCTTGATTCTTAACATATTGTTGAGTTATTTATAAGTATTATGGATGAATGATGCGTTGCAAACATAACATTATCAAGGTATTTCATACATAACATCTCTAGTGCATTCATGAATGGTCGTAATCATGGTGGGACATTCAAGTTTGTTTCAGGCATGGAACAACAGGTAAAGGAGACTAATCAGGTCTCAGTTATCATGGTGATCACGTTAAGATAATTGGGCGACTTTTCAATATTCCAAGGAAAAGATTTGAGGTCATGCATAGTTTTCAGAATCATAATAAAAGAATGTTCAAGTTGAGCTTTTATGAAATTGAAGTTAAGTGTTTCAGCATGAGATGCATCATATTTTCATGTTTTATGCATATTTATGAAAGAATTTTTTTAAAAAAACTACCCTCCCTTTTTTTTTTAGAACTCACTAAGATTTTATTTCACCCTTTTATTTTTTTTATGTTAGCAGCTGGATGGAACTAGGACACGAATTAAGCATAAGAGGATTGGTCCAGACTTGTTTGATTCAAAATTGGATGTATTAAATTATATGATTAAATGAAAAATTTGTGAGAGACTTAGATTAGTTCAAGTTGTAATATCAATTTATGAATCTACTAAAGCAAGTTGTAAACTATATTTTGAATGTAGTTTCAATTGTGTTTTATGATTCTAATTATTATTTTATTGTTATTTGTTTCTATTTTATTGAGGTGTATGGTTTCAATTGTCAAATTCTAGATAATTGGTAATCTGTCTTACAACTGTGAGATGACTAATTTGTTTCACGGGACCCAGTAAAAATCATTTTTCATGTCTATTCTTCTCTTTAATTATTCACTTGTCTCAATGCAGGGATTTTGTTTTACTACTCAACATGTCATTGAAGAGTGATTTGCATAAGGGCAACTTTGACACAAATACTCTTGCCCTAAAGCAGATAAGATACCCCTTTAAAAAATACTTTGGAAAGGAGTTGAAATTGACATTTGAGAAATAGATATTATGCTAAAACGCTTTTATCTTTTTTTTCATATAATAATTATAGTCCTTGTGGGAAGTTTTTGTCAAACTAGATTTTGAAAGAAAAAAAAATTAAAAAAAAAAAAAAAATATTGATTCAAAAGCATACATTATCTCATACCAATTCCAACATTGAGGGATTTTTGCTCTTACACGGTAAAGTGCTCAATCAAGACATCAAGCTTTGATACCCGTCGTGGGTGCTGGAAAACACAAGAAAGAGAATTTGAATTGTGTTTGCCATTTCCAAAAAGTACCTCGATTTTCTTTAAAAAAACTATTTTTTTTTATCAAAACGTTCAACTTACTTTTATAAAAGAAGTTTAAACAGAATAAAGTTAAATCATAAAAATTTAATATGTAAGAAATAGAAGAAGATAAAGGAGACTCGCAATCATATTTGTTGAACATGAGTTGCAATTTTTGAATTATTTGTTGAACATGAGTTGCAATATCAAGATAGACTTGAATTATTGAAGCAAGAAGAATTCAATTATTATTCTCAATGAAATCCTTCACCCTTCCATTAATCAAATGGTGGACATTGCTAAGAATACACGTGTCCACCAAAGGATCACCACTCTAAGAATCAGGCTAGAACTTGATAACATTACCAAACAACCAATTATTGTTATCATAAATGATGTGCATATTCTTCTTGATATTAGACCAAATAGTGGAATCAATGTTGTAATTTATAGGGCCATAATTAATATCTATTTAGAAGTTTGATTGGCAACCTTCTTAATCATATTTTTTCTATTTACAATGTTCGAACATAATATCTAACTTAAAATATTTGAGTTTAATTCTATTCAAATCGATAGATATAATGTTGATTTATCATTTTGAGATATATTGAACTACCTCTTCGATTTCTCTTATAGTGTATAATGTTTTTATGCTATTTAAAAAATTATTCTCTATTATTTATTTGTAAGTTTCTTAAGAGAGAGAAAGAAGAAAATCAATTAATCAAATTTAGAGAAGACATTTGCATGAAATCTAAGCTAAGTTGTGCATATTGATATTTTCGGTACAATTGTTCCTCTTTTCGAAATGGGTTGAAATGCAAGTTTGGGCCTATTAACTTGAAATGGCCCAAACAAATTAAACACAACATCATGAGAAATGCTATCAATTTTATCCCAAAAATAAAAAAGAGAGAAATGCTATCAATTAAAATCACATTCTTTTCAATATCAAAAAAATATAATATCACATTCTTTTCACAGCACACCTTTTTTTGGTACAACTTTTCAATAGTACACTACTATTCAAAATTTATATAGATGTAATAAAATTTATATGGGACCAATAGAAATTTGTTAGACCCATTTTTTAAATAGTAGGACTCATTTAAATTTAAATAAAAAAAATGTATTTATAAGAGTGTTAAATAATACGTTGTTAGTATCTTTTATTTTTATTTGTCAAAAGAGTTTAATTGATAAATGAACACTACTAATTTAAAAAAA
>JBBPBQ010020322.1:40641887-40653642 GCA_037974755.1 Cicer yamashitae | reverse complement strand
AAAATTTTAAAAATAATAATTCAAAACAAGGAAAGTGTGGAGTAATTAGTTTCTATATTTTTAAACTTTAAAAATATTATCTTTCAAATTATTTAATGAAAATATTTGGTTAAAAATAAAGGATACCATAGAAGAAAAGTAATAGAACGTGGAAACACATGGTACAATAAGGAAAACAATAATAAATTGGAAACATTCTCTTATTGAATAACAACCTGATTCATTGTATAAATATAACCCAAAAAACTCAATGT
The DNA here is from genome assembly GCA_037974755.1 of Cicer yamashitae. Classification (NCBI taxonomy): domain Eukaryota; kingdom Viridiplantae; phylum Streptophyta; class Magnoliopsida; order Fabales; family Fabaceae; genus Cicer; species Cicer yamashitae. Next base: position 40,653,388 of record JBBPBQ010020322.1, on the reverse strand, counting down.
ATAATAGTTGATGTATATTTTAAAAACAGAGAATGGTGGTTTGTCAAAAAAAAAACAGAGAATTGTGAAAAGATAATTCAATAAATAGATAGTTGATACTAATTATAAACTCAAGTAATAATTTTAATATAAATGAATATATTATTTATTTATTTTGATTATTCATAAACAACAATCAATGATAGTTAAATTTAGATTTAGTTATATTGAAGATCGTTTAACTATTTAGAGAATTTTAAAAAGATATCTGAATTAAAAAGTTTATAACTAAGTCTCAAAACTTGTCAATAATTTATAATTGGATCTCTGTATCAAAAACTTGTCAATAAAGCTCTGTATAACACATGCTCATGATATGAGTCTAATATTGATGCTTGTCTTTTTATAAAATTTAAAATTTTGAAATTCATTGTAATTGAGTTTCTGAAATTAGTTTCTATAAACGAGCACTTTGGAGAAAAAGTAAAAGAAAAATGATGTCGAAGGGAATATATATGGGGGTGTAAAAAGAAACCTCCATGTCCAAAGTCTTAATCCACAAATCCTATTCCTAATCATCATGTATTAGCCCAAAGTCCAGTTGAACAAAAAATCCCGAAGCCCATTTGACCAAAAAAATTCAAAGCCCATTTGACCACAAAAGCCCAAATCCCCAAATAAACAAGTTTTGGAATAGGATTTGGTGTGTGGATCAAGTTTGAAGATTAACCATGCTAACAAATAACCCAAAGAATGACCAAGTTAACAATTAAGTATTTTTTTTTATGTCAGAAATTAACAATAAGTCTTGCTAGAAAAAAAATGGGATTAACATTGGGGAATCAATAGATGGATCTGTCCAAATCCATTAAGAAAATAATAAATACGCACTGACAAAATATATATGGGCCAGGTTAGTTACGAATGGATACTATATTTTAAAATAATAAATCCTTAGCATATTAACGTACACATTTTTTTACAAATATTAAGGATATTATATATTAAAAAATATTTAAAAATTTATTAAAATATATTATTAAAGTTTAAATGAAATTATTTAAATATAATATTTTTTACACTTATAAATAAAATATCCATTTAAGTATACTATTACTTATCTATAAAAAATATTATATTAATATTATACTGATATGGGCCAAACAAATCGAGATTAAATGATCTGGCCCAAGTCATTTTGAATGTTGAACTTGATCTAATGGATAACTAAAGAACAAAGAAGCAAAGATTGTGTTTTTTATATGAGCCATCTATTTTCACTATATATATATATATTGTGTGAAAATCTGTTGACTCCAGAAATAATTTTTATAATAATTACTACACTTTATAACTCTCTATAGATATTATATTTATTTCTCTCTAAGAAGTGTTAGCAATACACTCTCAACATAAACATTTGAACACATTATCTTATATTGGTTAAAATTCAAATAGGTCCCACCAAATTGTTTGAGTCCCATTTAATTTTGGTGGGACTCATGTGAGTTTTATCCAATAGAAAATAGTGCGTTAAAAAATGTGTTTCAAAGAGTGTGTTGCTAGCATTATTCATTTTATGAATCCAACCATAAAATTAATAATTTTTATTTAGTAGATCAAATCTATAAAGTTTCATAGAATTTTAAAAATATATGACATTAAATTCAATGTACAATATATTTTTTAAATTATAAGTAAAATATTGACTATAAGATCTTATAGTTGCATATATCTAATTTTTATAGTTTCTTATATGCATGATCGATAAGATAATACAAAAATATTCAATTGTTGAATTTGTGAAATTTAAAATCTACGAATTATGAAATATAGTAAATATGACAATAGTTACTCATTGAATTAACGAAACTCGTGTCTTATATATTTGTTAAATAATATATGTGGTGCGATAAAAAGTTACATGTGTCTTTTATAATATAATAACAATATTAATATGTATGTAATAGTAAATAGGAGGGGGCAAAAGCCTTTACTAGCCACTCCTTCTATCTGTATCTGTTAGTAAATAAAGTGTTGGAACTAAATTGATTTTATACTTAGAGTTTTGATGATAACAAAAGTATTTTATCAGAATAATATATTTGACTTCAAAGAGTAAGAAAGAAGATTCATGTTTTTGAAGAAAATATAAAATAATATTTGATTGAAATTTATAATTCAAGAAAATCTAAAATAAGATTTGATTCAGATTTATAATTGAAGAAAATCTAAAATAAGATTTGATCCAAATTTATAATTGATGAAAATCGAAAATAAGATTTGATTCATATTTATAATTGAAGAAAATCTTTAACCAAGTTGAAAAGAAGATATGATCAAGATTTGAAGAAGATTTGATCAATATTCGAAGAATATTTGATCAAGTTTTGAAGAATATGTGATCAAGATTTATCTACAATAAAATTTGAATAGAATCAATCTGAAGAATTTACAAAGGCAATCTGAACAAAATACGAACAAAATCAATCTGAAGAATTTACAAACTCAATTTGAACAAGAAACAATTCAGAATTAAACAATGACTAAATTGAAGCTCGAATTTTAACTATAAATGAATACTCAAGGCTGAAGAAGAATATCATCAAAAAGCAGAAAAGAGTATAACTCAAGCTCAAAATTCCAAATTCATCTTAGAGTTCAAAGAGAGAAACACTTGTTCGAATGAGAAATATTATCTAAGTGTTTTTTCATAGAGTGTTAGAGTTATTATTATTATCAGCTTTATTATAAGCAAACACTTAAAGTTCCAATCTTTTGTATCCAACCAGACGGTGGTTTAGTTCCTTCTTCAATCTGGGGTTGTCAGGTTGTTAGGAGAAGACTTGGTTTGTAGGGTCAAGGTGGTTAGTTCCTCAAAAGTCTGGGGTTGTCAAGCTGTTTAGGAAGACTGGTTTGGAGGGTCAGGTGCTTTGTAATTAAAGGTATTTGAATTAGTGGATTAAAGCCTTCTGAATGAGGGGACTAGATGTAGCCAAGTTAGTGGTGAACCAAGATAAATCTATGTGTCAAAGTATTTATGTTTTCATTGCTTGCTACCTCTAAATCCGATTGCTTCTTATCTAAGTAAGTCATAAAAACCAATCAACCTTCATCAAATTAGCAAAAAGTTATCAACTTTGGCAAACACAATTCAACCCCTTTTCTCGTGTTTGCACTTTCATAAAGTTGTTTACAAATAATCAAATAAATCTTTTGACATAAAAGAAACTCAACATATAACGTCATAGTTCTAGACTTTTGACATGATCCAACTCTTACTCGTAATTCATTGAAAGACTGATGAGAAATTTGGATATACTATTCATCTTTTCAATGCAAGATGCTACTTGAAAACATCACCCTTAAACATAGTGAGTTTAAAACTTACTATCATAGAATTAAATAAAATAGTTTAAAGATATTTTCAGTCATGTCAATGTGCTAAGCATGGAAAATCCTTCAATACAATTATTCATTATCTTTAATCAAGTTTCAAAACTAGTAATACTAATATTTCATAATGGTATCCTAAGCCATGAAACCTATTAGGTCTTGGTTTAAATGTGAGCTTCTAGGCCACCGAGTGTGAGAAATTATTCGAAGGTCTAGACCTAGACGACTAGGGTTATCAAAGAAAATATTAAAATTACAATAGAAGACAAATTTTTTGTTCCAGGGACAAATGATGACAATCTTTCATCCCTGTCTGCTGAAAATCTTACCTCATAAAATATAAATAAGTTGTATGTTGGGCAAGAAAATGTTGTCCCTTTTTGAATCATAGAAAAAATAAAATGTGAATATAATTGTGTATATTTTGAATGTCTTTATTTGCCTTTTAAAATTAATAGTAATATAGAAGACGAACTAACATTTGTTTAACTGTTACATGGATATATTAAAATCTCTCTCTCTCCTTCCCACTCCCTCTACCTCCATCCTTTTAATTCACAATATTAGCAACATAAATCAACTTCTATAGTCTAAAATATAAATAAATCTTAATTAATTTACATTATTTAATAATGTAGAATTAAATAAACAGAATCAACTCTATTATTTAAAATATTCAATTAATTTAAATTTTTTTTCATTTAACTTCTTTATTCATAAAGAATATTTTAGAGAATACAATTATTTTATTATTATATTAAAAACTAAATGAAAATAAGTACTATTTTATTCAAATAATATCCTTATATAACATTTTTTTATCTAAATTTAAAAATTGATTTGTAAACTTTAATCACCTCACCTTTAATAATTTTATCTAGTGATAAAAAATAGATATTAAATTTAATAGATTTTTAGATTTAATCATTGAAGAAAAATAAATATAAATATTTTTATAAATATTCAATCAACCTTAAGTTTTTTACCTTAAATGGGGTACTATTCTCTCTCCCTATATATTTTTTCTATAAAAAATAAATAAATAAATAAAACTTCATTCCGAATTCTCATATCAGCTAATGAAAAGGTAAAAGTAAAATAACAAACCTCATTGGTAAGGCACATTGATGCTTTCATAAAGTTATGAGCATTATTAAGCTATACTTTATTACAACTATGTTTTTTTATTTGTTCATGTGTCATTCCCCTAGAGCATTGCTTTCTTCAGCATTTCCACATTACAATAATCACCTAAGAACCATATAGTATACGATGATTCAATATAGCTACGACAAATGTAAGATAATTCATATATAAAATGCTACCCTATAATCATGACATGAATTATTACATAGTTGCATTGGACATAAACAAAGCTTTTTCTTCACTCCTCTATGTTCTCGTGGCCTTTGCTTAAGGCTAAAGAAGTGAAGTTTTTTCTTTTTTTTCAACTTTCTAAATTTGAAAATTTATGTACGGATATAATATTATTAGAAAACTTACTTGCTTATAATTAGAAGTTTCTAATCCATTCTTGATCATTTCATGTTGTCTACTTAATTTGAAACACTTTTTAGATTTGTCTTTCTATCATTGGAGGATTCTTAATTCCATCAAATGGTAATAAAGCACACTAAGAGATGTGTGTCCTTTTTGTTAATTTGTAGCCCCCACAATAAGCAAAGGTAGTGATTTTTTTTTATCAATTAGTAGTATAGCTTCACTAAGAAATACAACAGAACCTATTATAGCATTGAGTGCATCTTTGGAGGGAAAGTTTTGGGCTTCTCAAAGCCAAAAGACACGTTTAATTAATTTTTTTTTATAAACACGTTTAATTGATTTTATTTTACCTCTAAACAAAAGGTGATATGATATTAAAAGTGAGAGAGGAGGGGAATTAGAAAAATCGCCTAATGAGATTTTTTTTATATTGAACGATGAATACTTCTAATGCTATGTAGCATATTCTTCTTCTTTTTCGTGCAATATTTACCTAAATTAATTATTCAAACTAATTCTAAAATATACAAGAGGTACACATAAGAGATGGAAAAAAAGTATATATATATAGGATAAATGGTCAACCTAGAATCGAAATAGATATATTTTTGTAATGAAATGTATGAAATAGTAACGATATATATGTAATAACACACGAAAATTTCACTAGAAAAATTAAATAACTTCAAGTACAACAAAATGTAAAAATTAATGTGATCTCACATTTTTACACTAGATCAAAATCAATCTAATTAAATTAATTCTACTAAATCAATTTTATTGAAAAGAAAAAGCATAAATATATACTACCACAATTCCACTAGCTAAATTGGTAGTGGAAATGAATGAACCGTTGACTTAATCCCTAGGTCTCGAGTTTGATTCTCACGAAAGGCAAAATCTCACTAATTTTCAATGATGGGAAATGGGGCGAGAAGCTCAATTGGTAATGGGAATGAATGAACCATTGACTTAACCTCTAAGTTCAGAGTTCGATTTCCACATAAGACAAATTCTCTCTAATTTCCAATGGTGGGAAAAGGGGAGGGAGAATATCGTGAGTACAGTGTCGGCCTATTTTTTCAAGAAGGGTTTTACGCCAGGGTGACTTACTTCTTTCTATTTGTTTATTATTTGTGCAAAGGGTTTTTCGTCTCTTATTTGACATGTTGAAGTGCATGGAGACATTCATGGAACAAAAATATATTGCAATGCTCCATTTATTTCATATTTGTTATTTATAAATGATTGCTTCTTATTCTTTGGATTTTTTCTGCACCAAGAACACCTCATCGGTGTTAAAATTCAATTGCAGATATTCTTGGGGTTCAATTAGTTATTAGGATAGGAAAATATTTGGGATTCCCCTCTTTGATTGGAAGAGGTAAAAAAGCCACTTCTAATTTTATCAAAGTAAGAATTTTGAGGAAAATCAATTTTTGGAGTAGTAAATGTTTTTCAAAGGTCGGTCGTGAGATTCTTCATAAGTCTCAATTGCAAGTGATTTCTTCATATGTTATGAGCATCTTCCTTCTTGCCTCATCACATGGTGATGAATTCCTTTTGGTGGGGCCATAATGAGACCGTGTCAAAAGATATTCATTGGTTTTCTTCAAGCAAACTCCCAATGCATAAAAATGATAGAGGTGTGGGTTTCAAGAACATAATTGCTTATAGTTATGCTAATCTAGGAAAATAAGGTTAACGCGGGAAATCGAATCTAAATAATTTTATTTTCGTCTTCAAAGTTAAATACTTTCCTCGAAATGATTACATTGGTCATAATCTTAGTTATGTTTGACAACGCATTTGGAATGCAAAGTTTGTTGTCTGAGCTAGTCGCAGGTTGTGCATTGGTCCTGGTACGAATATACCTCTTTAGAATGAGAGTTGGAATGCAAAGGTGTAGTTTTTTCACATAATGCAGTAAGCGGTTTCTTCACATAATGCTTCCGTTTCGAACCTAATTTTTGAAGTTTTAAGGCAGATTTCTCAGTCTAATGCATCAAATTTTACTATTGTTCTTTTGGAGCATTTGGAAGCAAAGAAACAATGAATTATGGAATAATTTTGTTGATATGCAATATGGTATCTTTAATTGTGCAATGGAATTATTATCAAATTGGATCAGCACACGCTCGATACAAACACGAGTTATATATGTGAAGGTGCAAACACGAAAAGGGGGGTTGAATTGTGTTTTCCAAAGTTGATAACTTTTTGATACTTTATATTTAAATAAAAAAAACTAGTTCGATTTTGGTGACTTACTTGGTGTAGAAGCAATCGGATTCAGAGGCAGCAAACAATGAAAGCATAAATAATTTGACACGTAGATTTATCTTGGTTCACCACTAACTTGGCTACATCCAGTCCCCTCATTCAGAAGGCTTTAATCCACTAATTCAAATACTTTGAATTACAAAGCACCTGACCCTCAAAGTCAATCTTCCCAAACAGCCTGACAACCCCAGATTTTTGAAGAACTAACCACCTTGACCCTACAATCCAAGTTTTCTCCTATCAACCTGACAACCCCAGATTGAAGAAGGAACTAAACCACTATCGAGTTGGATACAAAAGATAAGAACTTGAGTAATTGCTTCTAACAAAGCTGATAATAATAATAACTCTACAAATAATAGAAAGTAGTGTTTGTGGCAATGAGTATAAAACATTTCTCCTAATGTACTATATAAAAAATTAATGCAAGAGAATGAAAAATAATGTAATATTTAAGCATTATTAGCCACTAGCAACAAGTAACTAACTCCCAACTAACTTGTTATAGAAATTAACAAAAACAATATAGAGAACTAATCCAATCTATAGTTGATCATATTTGACTAAGAGCTGAAAATTTAGAGAAGTGAATTCTCTTTTTTAAGCAGAGATAAATATTGAAAGTGTCCAAGAGTCTTTAAAACCATCAAGTAAATATCTTCGCTTTTTAAAAAATAATTGACAATATATTTATTTTCTCGAAAAAAATGGTTATCATTGAACCGCCACATATATAACACACTCGTTTCATGTAGTGACATATACTCTTCATTTTGGTTAGGATATTTGTCCTCCCTCAAAATCCGACCGATGAACACCCCTATTTAACAATCTGCCTTTTCCAATAACAAATCTACAAATACACACAATTTTATATATCCATCAAAAATATGCTAAAACATTTTGGTAAAATGAGTTCAGAGGACATCATAATCACATAAAAGTAACTTTTTATGATACTCACCGTCATAGCAACCCCATTTATTTCCAAATTAAATGACAAATTATAGGGGTTGCTAAACAAATCTAAATACACAAAAAAATATGTAAAACATATAACACTCCAAGTGGAATACAAACCCAAATCACATCCACACAAATTGCAAACATGTGGTTATAGTAATTTATCAATCAAAGAATTCCCAATTGAACTTAGGAGGAGTTGAATTATTATTGGTCATTGAATGATTTGTTGATGTAGATGGCAATGTGATCAATGGTGGCATAGAATCAAATGTCTCCCATTTAGTAGTAACAACAACTCCTGAAGTAGAATTATTTGAGGGTTGGTTTTGATGTTCCTCAAATACAAGTGAAAGTTCTTTTGAATTGTTCCTAGGTTGTTGTTCTTGTTGTTGCACTTGAATTGGTACTATTGACCCATTTGAATAAATTTGTTGTGGTTGTTCTTGAATTGTTTCCATTCTTTTTCCATTTGAATTCTTTTGTTGAGGTTGAATTGGTGCATGAACTCCATTTCCAATCATAGAACTCTTAACTTTAAGCATATCCATTGTTTCAACATATTTTTGAACTCTTCTTACCTAAAAAAGTATCAAAAAAAAAAAATTTGTCTCAAAAAATATCAAAATTAAATTAGGATTTAATTCATATACACTATCAGTTAATCGCAATCGTTAGATCATTAGAAATGTTTGACTTTTATCATAACTACTTATGAATGGTTGTTATGTGCTGACAATATAAAACTTTTTACACTGACAGTGTATGACAATTAAACTAATTAAATTAAATAACTAGTAAAGAAAAAAAAAGTAAAATGCATAAAAATTACCTGCATTTTTCTTTGCAATTTGACATCTCCATCAGCAATTATACCATCTAATTTAAGCAATTGATTCATCAATAGCTCAATAAGACCAAGCATATCTGTTTCTACAACTTTCCCACCTTTGCTAATTATTGACTCAAAAGCAGATACCTAATCAATTCCAATAACTAATTAGTTCTCAATTCTCAACTACTACTCAAGCATTTAATACAAACACACCTCACTCATAATTATTTTCAAATGAAAATGCAAAAAAAAAAAAAAAAAAAAAAAAAAAAATACTAAAAAACCAAAACAAGTGAATCACACATTTAGTCATCAAAAGGTATTACCTAGACAATTTGACTTAAACATATTAGAATTCAAAAAAATTATAAAATTAAAATCATCGTTCACATTAATCATCTAATACCATCTATTGCAAATTATCCAAATAATTAAGTTATATGACTCGTACAAATTTAAGATTAAATTGGTGATTCACTCGAATAGATAAATACGTACCCGTCCGGCGAGCCTATCGACTTCCAAACTAATTTGTGAGATAGATTTTGCAGTTTTCTCCATCTTAGCATTCTTCCTTATCTCCAAAACCCTTTTCTCTTGACTAATAGGGTCTTCCACTAGAACTATCTTTGATTTGTCCTTTACACCAACTATATCAAGAAAAACCTTTGAATCTCTCTCTTTGTCTTTGTAAAACAACTTTTGATCTTGATGGTGTAAACCAGTTGGTCCTGTCAACATTTTCTTCAAATCCCCTAAAACACCAACCAATGTAACCAAAACAGCACTTAAAATAAAACAATGAATAAATAAAAATAAACAAACATCAAAAGAAGAGAAATTACATAGAAAGCAAATTATCTATGTGTATCTTTGTGTAAGCAACTTTGACAAAATCACATTACTGTCGTGATTTTATTGAAGCTTTAAAATACAGTTTCTGTCAAAATTACGATATCAAACTGTGATTTTGTCAAATTCATTACTTTTATGATTTTATTTTATTGAAGTTTCAAAGTATAGTTTCTGTCAAAATCATGACAGCAAACCGTGATTTTGTCAAATTCACTGCTGATACGATATTATTGAAGCTTCTGCCAAAATCACGACAGTAAACTGTGATTTTGTCAAATTTACTAATGTCATGATTTTATCGAAGCTTCAAAGTATAACTTATGCCAAAATCACAACAATAAACCGTAATTTTGTCAATTTCACCACGAATTAAACATGTGGTACTATAAAACAAAAAACAAAATTGAAAAAAAAAATTGATAAAAGAATTTACCAAATGTAGCTTGAGAACTAATGTTGACTTCATGATAAATTGAACCAAACTTGACCCTAACTCTAATTGTTGGAACCAAAACAGAGTTTCGATCTGAGCTATTGGTTCTTGTTTGGACCAACATTCCACCTGGCCTCATCTCCCAATCCATTGAACCTTGTTCAGTTCTACAACCACCAATTGAAGACACTCCATTTGTCTTATTATTACTGTGATTATGATTGTTCTTCATTCTCATCATCTTTTCTTCAACAATCTCTTTCACTTTCACAACTATGCAACAAAAGGGGTAGAGAGAGAAAGAGAAAGAGAAAGATAGAGAGAGAGGGTTAGATCTCTGAAAACTGAGATTCTTTAGAAAACTTGACAGAAAATTCACCGACCCAATTCACCAAAAGGCTGCTAGAACATGTTACAGAAACCTCTGACCCCAGCATTCCACAAGTCCAACCTTACAAGAGAGAGAAAAAAACAAAAAAAAATTGTTTTTCTTTTTTGGTACAACTTTGCAGAAGAATATATAACTTTAATAACAAGAACAAATCCAGCCCAATAAAAATTTAACTTCACAAAGCTCAAAACAAAGATCTTTACAGAAAAATGTGGATGAAATTGTAATGGGTCAGAAAATTTTTCTAAGATAGAAGAAAAAAAAAACTCTTTTTTTTTAAGGGGTTTGAGGAAATCAATGAGAAGCTAAGAATTGAGAGATAAAACAATTCCAATGATGAGGAATTGATTCTCTCTTGTTCTTGAGAAAATGGAAGGGAGATGAAAATGAGAACATAAAAAAAAATATTATTATTATGAATATAAAAATGAGTGGCCAGCTAACTTAGATGACACCCTGTGATGTTCATATATACTACATTAAAATAATTTATTTAAATAATTAAGTGTTTTTAGTAGTTGTCATCAGAAGATCAATTATTATTTTGTTTTTTGTGACCATATGTAATAATTATTTAAATAATTAAAAGAAGCATTCCATGAGCAGTAAGTAGAATCAGATTAAAGTAATTGCTTTTCAAATTTGGATTATTTTGATTTAATTAGACATTTATACAATCTAATTATGCAAATAGCTTTTAAAAAATAGTTAACATATTTGAATTTTTTTTTCTGTCTGTAATTGCATATACATAGAATTGGACCTTTTTCATAAACAGTATACTTATAATATTCGGATCTCTTTCGAATACAAATTAGGAAAAATTAAAAAAAAAAAATCAATATGTTTTAAAAAATATAATG
>JBBPBQ010020322.1:40601972-40636146 GCA_037974755.1 Cicer yamashitae | reverse complement strand
GACAAATAGAGAAATAACTAAATTAAAAAAAAAAACGAGCTTACATAAACAAAAATTAAATTAAAAAATATATGTTTGGTATTTGTAAGTTTGCGATTTTTTCTAGTCTTCATAATACTTTTTTTAATTTCGTCCCTTCTTTGATTACCATCTCAATTTTTTATAACAATTACTAACAAGATAATTTAAAAAAAAAATTTAAACTTATAAGATTAAATGTAAAAAAAAATTATGATTAAAATTAAAAAAAAAAGGCTAACTTACAAAGAGTAAATATATATTTAAATCAAAATTAAAATATATTTGATATAAAATTTAAATTAAATATATTTTAATTCTTATTATATATTTGTGACTGAAGTAATTTAAAGAAAATCCTTATTCAAATCGGTCAAATTGGTGGTAAATGGAGTTGGTGACTTGTTATTACTAGGGAGAATGTAGCTGTATAAAAAAGCATGAAATCTCCTAGACTAATATTATACTTAAACATTAAAAAAGACTTAGTGTACAGTTAGGAATGTTTAATTATTTTAACTAACTAGTTTCTTTTTTTTAATGATAATAGTTGTATTTACTTAATTGGTACCATGTGATAGAATCGGAATTTGTTGATATTCTTAGGATGAAAGCAATTATTTTATAAATCATGATTTAGTTTTTTACCTTTAATTGTTGACTTCACAATTTTTTTGTACGTAATGAGAACAAGTAGAAAAAAGAAAAAGAAACTACTGTGTTAAGAACCTAATCCTCCATGTTTTTTACCTAGCAAGTTAATAATAATTTAATTAATTTAATGGATGAATTACCCTTTTAGTCTTTGGTATTGCAATTATGTGATTTTAGTCATTCATGTTTCAAATATGTGAATTGAGTCTTACAAATATTCCAATTGTTATCATTAGATTTACTGTAGGAATCAAAATTAAAAAATATGATATTTATAGGAATTAAAAAGTAGAAACAAATTTTATAGATACTAAAAATAAAATACAACAATTTTATAAAAATTAAAAATTTATTTAACTCTTTATTAAATTAATTCTAAAGATGTTGCTTCTATGACATCACCAATGGAGCTTTGTAATTATACCAAAGACAAGTATTTGTTGAAACTAGAATGAAAGAGACAAACTTGTGGCATCAAATCCACTAAGCAAGATATATTAGACATGAATTTAACAACATAAACAACAAAAGTCAATATTTGCAAGAATTTCATGCTTAGGAATTGAGACTAATTAAAAATTTGTAAAGCAATATATTTCGACTAAATGTACATTATCAATTGTAATTCCATAGTAAAATATTTCCTTTTAGATATAAGTTTGTAAAACATTTAGAGCATAATAAATTGATAATATTTTTTCATTAAAACTTTTTACTAGAAGAAGCATATAATGATTGCAGATAACGAAATATTGATTAATTCTATTTAGCAATAATTGGAAATGCACAAAATAATTACATCTTCCAATTCCTCCCACACCAAATTACAACTCTCAATTCATCAAGTTTTTTTTTGAAAATGCACAAGTATGCAGGAAACCAATCCATTCTATTCATAATACATACCAGCATATTCTTCAGTATTAAAGATTAAAATATATAAAAAATCAATATACTCGCATTCAATTTAGTTTAAATGACACCATTAAAAATATCTTATCTGAATTAATGCAATTTGAATCGGATTCACTTTCAATTTATTCAAATTACAATTGAAAAATATTATTTTTGAACTAACAAGATTGAATCATAATATAACATATAATATACTAAATATTAAAATTATAGAATAACATTGATTAATTATTTTTGAAACATATGAAATAATCGTACAAATATATTAAATTAATATAAAAATATTATTATAAAAAAAAACTAAAAAATAATTCGTTAAGATAATATTTCATTCTAATAAAGAAATAAATAAGTATTAAAATTTAGGTTTAATTTCAATTTTAGTCAATCTATTTTCATCAATTTACAGAATCGGTTCTCCTATTGTAAAAGTTTACAGTTTTTGTCTATCTCTTAGATTTTTGAACTAGAAAAATGACAATTTGACATATTTTAAATAATGCGGTATATGATTTTATGATATACAACCATCTAGATGTATTAATTATTCATATGTCATTAATTAACTTTACAAAAATAAAATTTTCTGAAATTGTAAATTAAATTTTTAGAGGATTTTATTGCAATTTCATAGTTGTTAACCATTCCACATTATCGTATCATATACCACATACTTTTACAACATGTCGCGTCGCTTTTTTTAATTTAAAATCATAATAAAAGATTAAAACTGTCAAATTTTAAATAGGAGGATCAATATCTCGCGTCGCTTTTTTTAATTTAAAATCATAATAAAAAATTAAAACTGTCAAATTTTAAATAGGAGAATCAATATCTCTTTTGCATATACATTTTATAATTTGATGCAAAGAACTTCACATTTGAAAACCACCGGAATGATGATGAGGTGAATAGAGATAGGGATCATTATAGAACTTAGTTCTGTTTTTTTTTCTTCTTATATATATATATATACATATATTTTATTTTGAATTTATTTTTATTTTGTTATGATATTTGAATTTTTAATTAGATATATTTTTTTTGTATTGATTTTTTAGAATACGATATGGTACATTTTCCGAGAATTTTTGAACGTTTTCGACGGATTTGGACCCTCAGAAATGTTAATTTTTCTTGTTTTGTTGATTGTAATAATTGAGATACTTAGAAACACAATTCACTCAATTGAAATTTAGAGGACCAAAAATTGTACAATGATAATGCTCTCTAACTGACAAAAAAGTGCAATTAAACAATTTTGAAACTTTTTCCGGTAATAATAGATTTTAAACGATTTAGACGAATTGTTTCTTGTAAAAGGTACATTTTCTGTTTTATAATGAATAACTTATTTTATTATTTTACATATATTAAAAAAATTGTACATTAATACCATAAATGCCAAGGTAAAAATAATGATATCAAAATAATACAAGTAATATTAATTAGAAAATACAATTGATAACATTGTATTTAAAATTAAAATGGTCATTTATTTTTAGATAATTATTATTTTTAAATGTATTGCTCATTATATAGGATAGATTAAATATTTATAAGTAGTAAAAAAAGGTGTCACACGTCTTTAATTCTTATATCAAATAATAAATGCCAAAATTGTTAGGGTTGGACTTCGTATTTTTGGTTCGAACATAGAACCTTACAAATGTATGTGGGTTTATGACCTAACCAACTACGGGATAACCGAAAATGCCAATTTGATATGCGGTCAAGTTATAGAGGTTCATGGGTCACATAAATTCGCACATGTGGGTATATACGAGTTTGAGTGGTCAGATGCAGGTGAAAAAATAATAATAGATTAACGGTATCTAAATCCAACCGCTTCACTTAAAGCTCTAGATATAAAATTCAAATTATATGCTAACGTCTCTCGGTCTCACTTAGTCATCACACCGTCAATATGATAAATGTGTTGTTTGATAAAAACATATTCAAACATTGACAAAAATATTGAAATCCCAATTTTTTTTTTTCCTTATGAATTTGAAAATAAAATCAACAAAAAGTTAAGGATAATAAACATCCTAATAAAAAATAAAAAATTCATCTCCCGAACTAACTCATCCGCATGATCCGAAAATACGCATTAATTGAAACCCGTTTAAACCGATGCAAAAATTAATCGAAATTTAGTCTGTAAATTGCATGTTCAATTTTAGACGATTTAACAAAATTAGATCCGAATTTGTCCTAATCTTATGCTCAGTTCTATAATCTATCAAAAGAGGACAATGAAGAGGTGACAAGGATAATAACAAGTAGGACTGTCTTAATATTTTTGGAGGTCCTGTTTGAATCTAAAAATTGAACCTATAAAGTCACAAAATCTTAACATCAAAATTTTAACATTTGATGGTGGATGGTGGCGTCTGGTATACTGCAGCCACTGTCAGTGGAAAACTGACTATTTATTTTAGACATAAGATTCAAATATAAAATTTTAAAGTGTTTAATGTATAAAATTAAGGATATCAATGTAATTTTTTAAAAGTTAGAATATATTCAAAAAATATTATGACTTTATTAATTAAAGACCCTATACTAATGTTATGGTTGCACGAGTTAATCGATGGTCCTAGACACAAGTTAGGTAGAATGTTTGTATAGAGTTGTTGTGGTATGGTATATTGGTATTAGTCAGTGTTCTAAGCCATATGCATGTGTAGGCATATGAGGGTGGACCTTGGAGTGCGGTCAAAGGGAAAACCAACAGAGTCTTATAATTTAAGACTCTACAAAGATAACTCTGCACAATGTATAGGGTCAGTGTATTATACCCTTTTTAGAATGTGTTCATGTTTTTTTAATAAATAAATTATTAAATTAGTTTTCACGAGTTTAAACTTGAAATCTGCTTTTTATAATGTCCTTTGGCATGTCTTGTTATAGGCTTATCTTTTATAATATTTTTATTAAATAATTGTGTATTCATTATTATAGGAGTATAAAATACTAGTAGAAAATATTGAATTAAGGGAAATGCATATAATATTAGTTGAAAGATAAGATTAAAATAATATAGTTAATATTATTTAAAATTTGAAAGTGATCATCATTATAGAACAATTTCTTTTTATATATAAATCACGTAGAATGAATGAAATGTATATTATTAAAAAATTGAAGTTTAAATAATGACATTTGAAAAAAGATAAATTTTATTTTTAACTCAAATGTTTAAGATGTTATTTTTCTTTTAATTGAAAAAGAGATAATTTTTATTAATAACAGAGACACTAATAATTATTTTATTCGCAATATAAATTATGTTATGTGAAATTATAATGTTAAATTTAAAGATTAATTTTATTCTTTTTGAGTAGTGATCTTTAAATATTTTTCACTATTTCCATTTTTTTTAGTAAATTGAACCCTATAATTATATAAAGCTTTGGAATGAATGCTTTTCACATTAATGTTCCTAAACTATATATATTAATGCTCAAAGTAACATCACGGACATGTCTAGATTTCTTAGTCACAACTTTGTCTATTCTTCCTCTTAATTATGTGATTAAGGGTGAGTAATACTGTAATAGGTTTTATTTTTTATTGTTTATGGAGTAACAGTGTATTTTGTTGTCTCTATACAGTTATAACATACCACATGCAACAACTTGTTTTATATATTAATATATTGGTTCTCTAGCATTCTTCCAAATAAAAAATAACAGAAACTTTTTCACGCAAAAATTTTAAGGTTTGAAAATAATGTTTCAGTCCTAAACAGATAAAATTTTAAATTTATTAAATATTTATAAAAAATTTATATTTGTCTTTTAATATTAAGAACGGTGATCAAACTAAATAATTTTTATTTTTAAAATTAGTCTTATCAAATAATAACATATTAAGCTTTGGACATTGTAAACACTATGGTCACTACGAATCTCTTTGGATAGATGTTTTCTCTTTATCTCTATGAGTTACTATTTATGCCAAAGTTGATTAAATTTATATTATAATCATTTTTTAAATAGTTAAATTAAAGCATTTGGTAGAGTGTCTTTGTACTTGCAAGTGGTACTATCACATTTGAAAAGACCAATCTAACAACTTTTACAACGAAATAAGCAAAAAAAAAAAAAAGAAAAAAAAAGAAAAGAAAAGTACCCCAAATATAATCATATATAATTAATAATGGGTATTTTCATTTATCTTTATATTAATTATTGTAAAGAAGAATGTATTTAGACACGTTTCATGTTTCTGCCGTACCTAAACAAACTGTCGGTAGAAAATATGATGAAAAAACGTAAAAGAAAATCCTCCCTAACTTTTCCGAAGAAAAAGAGATGTTTTGGTTTGATTTGATAATTCCTTCCATTTGTGATGAATAAATTGATATATCTATATATAATGAGAATATATTATTTTGAAATGATTTTTTTTCTTCCAATTGTATTTTTTATTTGAATTATTGAATTAAATATGTTTTTAGTTTTTATACAATTTTAACATTTCAATTTTAATATATGTAAAATAAAAATATAATTTTTAGTCTTTACAATATTACCGTGCATTCAGTTTTAGTTTTAACGGTTAAGTTAACATATATATTTGAAGGAACTTTTTCAAGCTTGTTTACATCATTATAAAAAGTTTCTCTACAAAAAATGATATCATAATTCGACATTTAGGTCCACATTTTTGTCACTTTTATATTTATATTTTTTACATTTAAAAAGTTCATATTTAATTCATCTAGAGTTAAAAAATTTTGAGTTTTTGTTGATAGACTTTTTGTAATAGTTTAAACATGTTAGCAAAAAATTATTTAAAAAGTTTTAAGTTTAAGGGTCATTAAGCATGTTCCGTTTTAACATGGACTAAAACTGTTGTTGTATAATTTTGTAGGACCAAAAATTATTTTTATTTTACTAGAACTCAAATTAAAATGTTAAAATTTTATATTGACTAAAAACATATTTAACTCTAAATTATTTTATTTATAATTTTATTCTTCTATATATATTTAATTAAATAACTAAATTTTTAAAAAGATTTATGCCTATATATTAAAGGATACCGAATTTTGACATACATTTTTTCCTTTCAATTTTACCTTTCGTTTAAACTAATTTATTTATAAGTTTATCCTTTTTTATTTGTTAAATAACTAAATTTTTAAATAATCGTATAAATGTTTAAATTTTTATTATTTTTATCAAGACAAACAGACAGATGAGCACGACAATATCCTAGTACAATTTAATGGGTCATACTAATAAGTGTTCTAAAGGCACTTGTTAAGTAACTAAAAAAATAAAAAATAATTTTAAATAGAAAATATTACTTTTCAAAATTTCAAGACTTAATTACACAAGTTTCAAAATATTACTTATTTTTTAGATTATTTAACAACTGCCCCAACATTTCCCAAATTAAAAAAAGGCATTCACAACACACCATTTCCAAGTGTGTTATAACTTGTCATGAGATACTTCAAAATTAACAATGACCCCTAAGTTACAAACATGTTTTTTTTTTCTCTCATAGGTTTGCTCAAGATTCGAGACACGTCAGACACTATATATGACTATCTCTTTCAAGATTGTGATAGTCTAACATCTTCTACTAGACCAAACTTCATTGGTTGCAAAAATATTTTTATTTAATAAAAATTAAAATTCCATTTTTAATGCTATCTATACCAAATACCCCAGCTGCTATGAAAATGAAAGAACACCATAAGGATGCATGCAATTGGAAGAGTCATAAGCTTCACATAAAGGCAAGGGTCTAAAAAATAGGCATATCAATACCATTATGAGTTTTGTGTACACAAGTCAAACAACCACTCGGATTTGATACTCACATCCATTTTGCATAAATTGACATACCTTTTTTGCTAGAAATTGACACATTGGACAAAGCTCTTTCAGCTACTATAACCATAAATAAATAATAAGTTAGGATCACAATTTTGTAATTTATCATATGTTTCTTATTTATCTTGAATAAGGAACTAGTATGGCAAATTTGTTGAAATAAAAAAAAGGTATACATTTTTTTTATCATATTTTTATTATCATACGTAACTTTTGTGAGATACAGAAAATATAGTTCAAACATCATCAAGGCCTATAGGGCCATCCCAAAGAAAATATACCAATTAGAAGGAGATAAATATTTTGTCTGTTAACGTTAGATTTTTGGTTTTGACACCAAATATATCAAAAACATCAACAAATGAACCTATTGTATGAAGTCTTTTATTTAAAATAAAAATTGAAGGAAAATTTGTTTATTAATTAAAGTTGCACTAATAATTAATGTACAACTGTTCTCGAGAGAATTAAGGAAAATTTATTTATGAATTAAAGTTGCACTGATAATTAATGTATAACTGTTCTCGAGAGAATTTAAACTTAGTACCTTGAAATTATAAGATTAAATAATTACCAAATAGACGTGAATATATTATGCAGAAATTGGATGAATTAGATGTGAAGAGATGAACATCAATGAATATGATCGATGTTAATAAAAATATATTTTTTTTAATTAAAAACAACTTGGAAATCTAGGAAACTTGATGAGAAAGTAAACAAAACTAAATTGCATGAAAATGACAAAAAAATTTAAATTGTTTGAAGATTAAATTAAGTGAAGAAAAGTTTAAATTGACTGAACACTAAATTACAAGAAAGTGTAAAGACTTCTATAGTAAATGGGCAAAAGTTTACATGCATGAATCATAATTGCAATAATTATAAATTGACATAGTTAGAAATGGCTGAATTGATAAAGATTTTGAATTAAATTGACACAAAGTAAGAGACATACTTAAAACACAAAAAATCGTATGTAATTTTATTGTATACTAGGATTTTTAGAATCAAGAAGCCTTTGTTATAGAGCCTTAGACGAGTATTTATAGAAAATCTAATTTTAACTTTTAATTTGTATGTGTGCTACGTATCAACATAATTGTTGTATTTGTGACATATTTCATTTTCTATTGAACACTTGATTTCATCTATGTTCGTCTAATGTTGGTTAACATATTTCTTTAAATTTATAGACGCACCTAATTGTCAACCCTCTTATGTGTTTTGACTTAAACATTATTTGTCAAAGTTAACGCTAATGATACTCATACTTCAATAAAACTTAAAAGTTATCATCTAACATATATTTAGATATAAAAAACACCCATTCTTTCCAGTCACTTATGAAAAATTCAAATGTAAGAGCATGATAAAAAAATATATTTTCAAACTACTTTAGCTATCTAATACAACATTTTTTTCTCACCCCTACATATTCTCCAAATGAAGTTGTCAAAAACAAAATACCAAGAGCTGCAAATTCCTCTCCAAAAATTTGATAGGTTCTTAGATCCAAATGAAGTTGACAATGGCCTTATTCAAAACAATTTTATAAATCCTTTGGATAACTTTTTTATGTAAGCCTTCTAACTGGCTTCTAAATTGTCCAATGCATATTTTTAGAAAATAAAATGTGTGATGCAATCAAAGTCTAACTTCTAACCATAACTTGTATAAAAGATCCAAGAAAATGGAGATTACATTCACTTGTTGCATCTCAAATTTGGCAAGCATAACAATATTATTAGCAAAACATAGGCGCAACAACTTTGACCCATTTTACCAAAATTTAAATTGGGCGCCAAAGTTTCTTGTTTGCTGCCAAGTTGAACAACAATTTATGGAGAGATTGGATTCCCTTGCTTAACACCCATGAGTAGGCTCAAATTCCTTCAAATTGTCATAATTCAAAAGAATAATTATTTTGAGAGAATCCACACAATATCTTACATAGTGTTGTTAACAAAGTTCCATTTTAGACCATCATATGCCTTCTCCACATTTAACTTTATCGCCACCACCCTCTCATTTATCACCGTCAGACTTTGCTACATATAGGATTGAAGATTAAACCAACCAAGTAATGACATGTCAAACTTATTTAGGTAAGATGCCACAAATAGTTACATATAGTAGATGTTGCATTAAGACGTCACAATAACGAGACTTTAACCCTACTAGTTTGAGACCATTTATCGAGACAAGCCTCTTGATATTTGATGAGTAACACTGTTGCACTTTTGACCCTCCATAGATATTCACACAAACTTTTCTCTCTTTTGCTTTGATAAGGTACGCATAACGGAGGAAATATTTGTTTTTACCTTTATCTTGTGGACCTAATTGACGTCTTATACTTATGTCAAGCAAGTCTAGATTAGCATTCTCAAAATCCTTTGTCTTGTCCAGAATTTTCCAACAAAGTATCATAGACATTTTTTATCCATATGCATGATATCAATGCAATATCTTACATCAAGACTAGATTAGTATGGAAAATCAAAGAACACTAATCTCTTCTTCTGGTTGTTATCACTAGATTTCTTTGTCTTCTTTCCAAATATAACATTGATGTTCTTATTCCATTGATAAACTTTTTCTCCTTGGCCTTAGAGTCATTCTCTTTAAATTCATTAAAATCTTTTTTCAACCGAGGATACAAGTGAAAACGTCTAAAAAATATATTATGTCTAAGTAAAAAAATCTTCCTTCCGTATTTCGATTGTTGTTAGCACATCCCTTCTTCACAAATAGGGCACTATTTATGCCCTAAATACTAAACCTATACAAGTTCATGTATTCGGGAATGTCATCGATCGTGAAAAACAACATTGCCTAAAGCTTGAAATTTCCAAAGTTGACCTGGATTCATGATTAAAAAGCAAAGAACGATGGCTTTATGGAGGAGAAGGTGGTTGCAGCTCCAAGCTCCACGTCGGGGGGTGCATCTGCACATACACACTCCGATGAGGTTTTCGGGCTAGAATTTAGTATACCTTTTTGTGCACCATATGTCATTTTTATATGGCATTCCCTAGGGTTTTTAGAAGAAATCTATTAGGGTTGTCAGCGAGAAGATATGTGATTCCCAAATCACTGTCTGATTACGAGATTGTGTCCTTGCTGATGTGAGGTGATTGTTGCCAATGAGTGGTTGTGATCTTAGTATAATTTCCATCGTGTGGCTGAAAGTGAATGCATAGGTGAACTATGATGGTCCTCTACTTCGAAATCTCTTTGTTTAGTTGTGAGATTCCCTAATTCGAGAACCTTTTGCGTTCTTGTGACATGGGTCGGGATGGTTTGAGATCGATCCATTAGTGATGAAATGGAACCATATTGGCTTGATTTGAGTCCAAAATAATTTGTATAATATTATTTTATACTAAAGCATATAAAAATAATGTTTTTAACGATTGTATTCTTGAATTTTGTCTTAGTCTCCCAAATTTTTTATTTTTCTTTGTTTTTAATGATAATTTTATTGGGATGTTGGAAAAAAATAGCATATACAAATCAAACTTAAACAAAACAAAAAAAGGAGGTTAGAATAGGAATTATGAATTACAAAAATACTGCCCAATATACAGGAAAATGGCCACATTCATACCCTGTTTGTTCTGGGTTAAAAGATAATTGATTTTGACTTTTAATATTTTTTTATAAAACAAAATAGAATCCATTTTATATTTATTTATCGTAATTAAAATTACTTATTTTAAAAAATCAATTATAAAAACAATGATTAGTTTGAGAAGTTAAGCAATTTTTTTTTCTTTAGATTTTCATTTTTTAGATAATGACAAACGAACAATTCTAAAAGTGATTATTATTTTTAACAAAGTGATTTTTTATTAAAAGGAAATTGTTATAAATGGGGTGTGAAGGTTGGCCCAATATAAGCAGAAACAAAAGGTAGCATTTGTTACTATACGTGGGGACGTTTATGATTAACATGTGGGAATAATATGCTCGCAAACAAAAACAAATAAAAACTGTTTTTAAGTAGCATTTGAAAAGTACATGAATTTAAAGAATACAACGACACTAGCTAGTGTTACTATTGTGTGTGACCTAGTATAATATTACTTTTATTATTAAAATACCGTACTTTGGATATTTTTTAATTATTATTCTATTACAAGTGAAATTTATATATTAATATAATATTATTTGTGAGTTTATTTGTTATTTCAATTGAATATGATTTTTGATTTTTTAAATTTTTATTGTGATTTTGTATTTTGAATTGAATAATTTACCTCTCATAGTTAAATTTATAAAAAAAATTCATGTTGTTTTATTGAGTTCTCGCATCTTAAATTTTTTTTTAAATATTGTATCTCATGTTCTAGTATTGTACTCTCTAGAGTCAAATATATATAAATCTTTTTTAAAAAAATGAAAAATAAAGATTTTTCTTTTATCTCTGAAGAGATGATCATTACAAGAAAACACTCATTTTGTGGCCAACTTATAAAATATTTTGTGGCTGAAAAAAGCCCTCACAAATTACTGACCGAAAAAGTCCTCACAAATTCTAAAATTCAAATTTGTTGTTATTTGTGGCGGAAAAATCCCTCACAAAGGATTTGAATTTCAGTAGAATTTTGTGAGGGCAAAAGCCCTCACAAAATTACACTGTTGGGCCTTTGTGAGGGCTTAGACCGCCACAAAATCATACTTTTGTGAGGGCAAAGGCCGCCACAAAAGTCACTCGTTTGTGACTGCATAGGCCGCCACAAAGCACTCGTTTGTGACTGCAAAAGCCGCCACAAAGGGCGTAACGTACCGTTGGCATTTATGGCTGCATAGGCCGCCACAAAGTCCATGTTTCTGGGTGCAAAGGCCGCCACAAAAGCCCACATTACCATTGGCATTTGTGGCCGCTTTGGCCGCCACAAAGGCCCAATTTTGTGGCTGCTATGGCCGCCACAAAGTGTCATTGTTCTTTTATAAATATAACCCTTCCTCTCATTTTTCATTTCTACCTTCTCTCTAAATTTTCTCTCCACCTTCTCTCTACAAATATTTTTTCTCCAACATTTCTTTTAGTTGTTAAATTTCAGTAAGTTGTTAGTTTATATTTTATTTTTTAATGTTATTTTTGATTTGAAGTTAATTTTTTAATGAATATTATTTAATTTTTTTTTGACAGTGGTGCTATTGTGGTGATTGCGAATAGCTGTTACTTGTTTGTAAGCGTCAAATCAGACACTACTCGGCATCAAATATGTAATGCATTTTAAATATAGATTATTAATTATATAATTATTATTGTTATATGGTTTTTAAAAATACTTTTAGACTTAATATTTTATTTTAGAATCTAGATTAATATATTATTTTTAAACTTTAATATTAGTAAGATAAGTTAAACAAATTACTGGTAAAATATTTAAATTGTAAAATTTATACTCAAATTAAAATGTAGTAATTTTTTAATTGTTGATGAAGTGCTATTTTTTTATTATAGTTATTATTGGTATTATGATTTATTATGTTAGTAAAATATAATTATATTAAGAAATTGTAATTTTTTTAGCAACAAAATAATCCTTATGAAAAACAAGATTTATAATAATGATCTAATCATAAAATATGTAATATCATAAATATAAATTATTTTTAAAATACATAAAAAGTTCATCATTCGAAATGTTGGTATATTTGGCCAAAAAAAAATTAGAAATTATGTTGCTTACATAATATATGATAAATAAAAATTTGAAACATAATAAAAACATTATCAAAATTAATGATATTAATATTTGTTGTTAGTAATTACAAAGAGTTGTAGTTGGGTACGTTCGTACAAAAAATTTATATACTTTTACGGTCTCTATTTTTGTTTATAAAGAATTATTTTATGAAAAAGTTCATTAAATATAATTTAAAATTTTATTTTAATTTATATATATATAGTCTCTATTACGATTTATTATATTATTTGTAAATGCTCACTTAATTGATATATAAAGTATGTCATAATTTATTATTTAGTAATTTGTAGTTGTTAATAACAATATATATAATGCTTTTGAAAAATAAAGCAATTTATATACAAAACATCGATCTTATTAATGATCGTGTAAAATTTATTTAATTTTCAAAATAACTATGCCAAGCAGCTCCAGCTCCATACCGACCAAGTATGCCAACAGCTGGCTTGATCAAACCAGATTTAAATCAACCTCAACCAGCTATGACTCCGTCGACTAGTGGTGGTGAACTTGAAGATGAATTGCAATTTCAAACCATGTTGTCTCCAACACCAATTAATAATACTTTTGAGGGACTTTTGTCGTCATCAAATAATGATGGAGGGAGTGGAGCTAATGATCATAGCAATTACTATGATGATTGATGTATTTGAATAATATTTGCTATTTTTATTTTTGGTTTGTATGAATTTTCTATACATTATAATTTAATTATGGTATGTTTAATTTTTGGTTTGTATGACATATATAATTTATTAATTTTGGAATGTTTTATTTTGTTTGGTATATATAATTTAAATTTATAATTTTATATAATTTATTAATATATAATATTTATTTTAAATTGAATATAATTTCAAATATAATTTATTTTGTTTGATATATATAATTTATTAATATATAATATTTATTTTAAATTTAAATTTTTAAATTTTAAATTATATTAATATTAATTTCGAATTTTATAATTTTTTTTTTTTTAATAAAGTCACACATTTGTGGCGGCCAAAGCCCTCACAAATGACTTACTTTATGTCATGTCATCCTTTGTGGCGGCCTAAGCCCTCACAAAGGATAGCTTAAGCCCTCACAAACGCTAACTGTTTTAAATTCGTAGTCCTTTGTGGCGGCCTAAGCCCTCACAAATGGTAACCAAAAAAACTGAATTTTGTGGCCGCTTTGGCCGCCACAAACCTTTGTGACTGGCTTATTTGTGGCTGCCAAAGGCAGCCACAAATTCTCCTGTTGTGGCTGCTTTTCCTCCTTTGTGAGGGCATTTGGCCCCTACAAATCCTTGTTTTTCTTGTAGTGGATAAATTCTACTATAATTAATTCACACAATTGTGAGGTCCCCCGTGTTCGAACCCGACACAAAACATTCAACCTAACAATATCGGTATAAGACTTAAGGAAGAAATAAGAAAATTTTTATTAATCAAATTTTTATAAATATTCCTAATAGAATTTGAACTCGTTACAAAACTAAAGTCTTAATTACTACTTAGCTACCATCTCAAGTATTATTTGATTAAAGTCTAAAGATATATGCAAATCTTAACTAATTAATTTTACTATATTTATTATTATCACACACACATATATTTTTTTTATAGGTAAAATTTTACTAAATTACAAAAAAAATTATATTATATTAGTTTCTGAGATTGAATTTGGGACATCCTGTTTAGAACTTCTTCAACGTCCATTAATTAATCAATTGAACTATCTTTGCAGGACTATTACTCATATTTTTCGATTGATACTTTCATATAACAAGTTTCCACAAAAATAATATGAACAGATAGGGTGATTTGAGAAATACAATATGTTTTGACCATATTAAAAAAATAAACTATATTAAAAAAATAAACTAGATTAACTAATTTTTTTATGAGTATATATTTAGTAATTTTTAGGTAAAATTACACACCATGTTCTTTATTTTATTTAGAGTAAAGGGACATTTTGGCCCCTCACAGAAAATACGTGTGAGACATATTAGTATTTGACAAAAAAAATGACATTTTAATTTTTAATAAAAATAAATCGGAACAATTTAGTATCGGAATTATTATCTGTCATAGAATCGTATGAAAGTTGATGAAGTGTATTGTTAAGTCATTAACGACGTCCATTAACTTCCTACGTGACATTTAACAAAAACATAAGAGGATAATTTTCGGCGATTTTTGACTAGACAAGGAATGGCTAACCCGACATAGCAACGATTTTTCGACGATTTCCATCTGATGTATTGTCTATTGCCATTTTTCGTTTTCTTTTCATTTTCTTTTCGTGTTTTCGTTTCCAAATTGCAGTTGCTTTTCATGATTTTGTTTCCTTTTTGTGAATTGTCACATAATCCAGTCATAATTCAAAAGATAAATAAAAAATCAATTAGAAAAAAATTGATATAAAGACTAATTTGTCCCGGTTTATTTTTGTCAAGGACTAAAAATTATCGGTTTTTCTTCAAAGACTAATATGTCCCACGTGTTTTCTCTTTTATTTATGCTCAACACTAATTTGGTCATTTATCTTCTTTTTTTTCTTTCTTGTTTAGACCCTTCACTTTTTAATATGTGCAAATTAGTGTTAAACATAAATAAATTTATGAACAAAAACAATAAATTCATTATCCGTCAATACACATACAAAGTTATCCTTTATCTTCTCCTTTTTTTCATTTAGGTCATTTGTATTTTAAAATGTTTACAAAGTTACCTCTAAAAATATTAATGTGTCTTTAAAAACACCAATGTGACAAATCAACTTAAGATTGTTATTAATAATTTTATTTTATTTAAATAATTTTGTATTAAAAATTTAGAAACCCCAAATTATTTTTTTAGGGTTCTTAAAGACCACAAAAACCCAACACCTTCATCTTCTTCGTCATCTTCTACTTCATTCAAGGCGAAACTATCATTCTTATGAGGTAACTTTGGTTATCCAAAACAATATTATTTTTTTGAAATAAGTAAGTATAGTTTTATGTTTAGCTAGTTCTGTAAAATACATGTTTTTGATGATACAAAAGACCAATGATGATAATGCTCAAAGCGACAAGCTCAAAAAGAAGAAATCTCCAAGAAGTCTCCAAACATCCTATTGATGTATTAAAATCTTCTCATAATAGATGTTTTATGTAAAGGTAAATGATACAACCCATAGTTTAAATACAAAGAGAACCTTACATCCTTACATATGCATAAACAGTATTTTCGAAAGTCAAAAATTATATTTTCAAAGTATTAGAATTAATATTTTTGACAAAATACAAAAGTGTATTCGAATACAACATAGGTGTATTCGAATACAGATGAAAAATTGCTAAGTCAGTAGTTAAAACCCTTCATCTGTATTCGGCTACATTCTGATGTATTAGAATACACCCAGCAAGTCAGTGGCAAAATTGACCAATCTGTATTCGACTACATCCAAGTGTATTCGGCTACACAGTGTTAAATTTGAATAAATTTGAACGTTGCAAAGAGGTGTATTCGAATACACCTATCCTGTATTCGAATATAACTGGAAGCAATGCAATTTTTCAGTTCTGAATCGAATCTAAAACATTGCAATTCTTCCTCAAACCTCTTGGATCAATGGCCACGAATCTGAAGAGATGTTTATGGATTATAAATACATCATAACTTCAGATTCAATAACAACAATCCTACTACACAACTTTAAAGACTTTGAACAAATTTTCTGAATTTTTCACAAAGTCATTTCTCAGAAATTCAAGTACTTGCATATCATTTTCATATCCTTAACTAAGGTTCTCAACGTACTTGAATCAATCTTGGATTGTTATCATTCTACCTCTTTCTTACTCTTATACTCTTATCAAAATCACAAGTGTTTGTAAAAGAAAGTTGTACTTTCTTTAAGTGTTTTTATCTAAGATAGTAGTGTGCTATCCTAGAAGGTTTGTTAGAAGATTGTAGCAAAGGTCCTAGGGTGAGGACTTGTACATATTCTGACAATAGTGAAGAAAATCTCTTGTGGTGAGCAAGAGGACTGGATGTACCCTTGGTTATAAGGGGAACCAGGATAAATCTGCTGTGTTCATTTCCTTATTGTTATTTACTCTTTCACCTACCATCATTAAACACAAAAATCGATCACTTAAATTCTGAAAACAACTAAAATTTCTAAACACCTAATTCACCCCCCTCTTAGGTGCACATCTGTACTTACAAGTTCAATAATATATATTTAGCTACTCCGAACAAATTTATTATTTTGATACTTTAAATCACAACTGCAATTTTAAATTAAACATTTTTAACAAAAAAAATGTCTAAGACATGATTCATAAATAAAATTGATGATGAATTTTATACAAATAGTTTAGTTGTTTATATTAAAAATGATATTATAGACATTTTGATTTCTTAAGCGTCGTCAAATGTTACTTCTCTAAAAATTTGATTTTGACTTTCTTTATTACAGTTTAAAATTACATTTTGTATAAATAAAAATTATTGTGAATTTTTTCAATCATTGATTAAATTTATATATTTGGTCCCTCATAGAAATTAGGCTAGATTCACCACTTAATTCATCCTCTTTATCCTCTTTCATGTTTTGGGTTCTTCAAATCCATTATCTTCTTCTTAATCATCTTTTGGTTGTTGCTTGGGTTGGTGTTGTCCTTTTTCTGCACTCTTTGTGGTTCTGTTGGGTCTTTTGGTTTTATGGTGTGCACTGTAGTTGGGTCTGTGTTTACTCATGTTAGTCAAATTTGCTCTGATGTTTTTTTTCTTTCTTTTTCCGGTAGATAGAATGGTAAAGAAACTAGCTCGCAACAACTACGATGACCTGAGTTCAAACTCGAGACATAATATTCAGTCTAAAAATATCGATTTTTTTCCGTTGAATTTGGTCTTACGAATAATTTTCTCTCATGATTTTGATAGTGTGTATTTAAGTTTTGTTAGGTTTGAAGTATTTTTTTAAATAACTAATATTAATAATAAATTGTTAATTTTATTAGATGGAAAAATTGAACGACTTCCTTGTCAATGTAACTATTCCAAATTACTTTATGACTCTCTGAATAGGTTTGAAGTTAATTGTTTTTTTAGCTTCCCTCTTATTTGTTCTTGACAAATGATTATTCATATATTGATTTTTTTAGTTCTCTGGGTCTTCAATTGAGGATTTTTGGGATTTTAATATCAGAATTTTTGGATTTTTCAAATTATTTGATTTACTGAGTTATTTATTTGTTATTTTCCAAAAAAAAATAATTTAAATAATGACTCGGCCTCTACATCAACATTTTTAACAAAAAAAAAAAATAGTTATTATGTTCATGTTTTAAAAGATAAATAATCTAAACGAAAAAATATATATAAGGGATTTAAGTGTTATATATAAATAAGATAAATGATTTGTAATATACATAATTTTGTCTTATAGTTAAGGAATATTTTGGTCCATCACAAAAAATATATAGACAAATTAGTACCCAACAAAAAAATAACTTTCTAATCCGTGATAAAATAAATCGGCACAAATTAATCACTATAACAACTTTTTTCTAACAGTTTTTTTTTTTTTTTTTTTTCATTTTTTGAAGTGTAACTGAATTATGTGATAGTTCACATGTCATATAATAGTCCACGAAAAAGAAACCAAATCATCGCAAAAAGATAAGAAACCGCAATTTGAAAACACAAAAAGAAACTGCAATTTACGTTCAGTTGTAGCTAGATGTTTGCGTCGATTCTTTTTTATATTTCTTTTTTTAATTGGTTTTCAAATAAATGACTAAACTATCCTTTTATGTCTTTGTTAAAGACCTAAAAAATTCATAGACGTTGTTAATGACTTAACGGTATAAGTCATCAATCTTCTATATAGTACAATGACATGTTGTGATTCAGAGACTAAATTGTTTTGGTTTATTGTTATCATAGATTAGAAAAAATTGTTTTTTTGTTAGAGACTATTTATTCTGTGTATTTTTTATGAGGGACCAAAATATCCTTTTTACTTTGATTTATTTTTACTTCTATGGTTGTTTTTTAAACTTTTTATTTATTTATTTATGTTTAAGTATGCTTTTGAGCAGTTTCAAAAGTGGTCCATGGGAACCTCTAAATCAAAATGCTTTCCCATGAACCTTTACTCTTCCTTACATCTTCTATTAGAATATGACAACAAAAATTGGGTAGGGTTGGACAACATCCGTTCATTGGGCCAACTGACCCATCACAATTGGAAACACAATTATATGGTTCGAGTGTATGGCATCCAACAAGTAGGAACATAAGGTGGAAGTATTTTTTAGATAAATTGGTAAGTTTGATTCATAAATAGAAAAAGTTTGATTCATAAATAGAAAATTTGCCAATGATAAACTCGGTTGTAGTAGATGGTGGCGAGTTGGAACGACAAGACCATGTGAGTTGCAGACGAAATGACGAGAGTGTAAATGACAAGAATTAGTGACTGAAATGGTTGAAATTGATACGATGGTGTGAAGTGAAAAATAGATTATCAATGACCATTATCAGAACTAAATTTATTATCGACGAAGATGAAGCCATAAGTAGGTTTGAAATTTGTAACGGTTTATGTTCAGTCGGTATAAACACATATTTTTATCAACGTTATTGATGACTAGACAAATCTCAATAAATAAAAATAGAAATAATCAACATGTCAAATCTTTTGTCCATGTGAAGTAAGTGAAGTGAAAATTTGAATGTTTTTATTCAATTGGACCAATATTTTTCAACTTGGTGCAAAAACTACTTTTTATGACTTTTAGTTTGACCACTATTTGATGGAAAAATTATGTTTGGATGTGAGACTAACATGTTTTTAGAAAACAAAATATATTATTTGATTCAAAGTTGATAGAAATTATATCAATAGAGACTAATACAACTCAAAGTCTCTAACATTAAAAAGAATAAATCTGCGAACCAATTCATAACACTCAATTTAATAGTATAAAATAGTAAAATACCTATAAATGTGATAAATCATATAAATATGACAAAAATAAAGTGCACAAAATATTCATGTCTGCAGAGTTGCAACGTTAAAGATGCTAAAGTCATTGATTGAATCTGCACCAACACTAGATCAAAGTTTGATCAGTCAATCTAAATCAAACGAACACCACAATAAAACGGAAAAGCAAACCGCACCGCGCTAAGAACAAAGCAAACGTCATATGACGAAATCACAAACGAAATATTAAAAAAAATTAGATATGAGTGAAAATCACTTATTTAGAATTAAAAGAGATAACAAAATGATTTAAAAAAGTGATTTTGAACTACTAAATTCACCTTAAACCACCTCTCTTTAACGGAGGAAGAAGAGAAACGAGAGCTATGTCGGCTAAGATTTGTTGCAGACAAAAGATTTTGGTCATTATATATATATATATATATGTTTGTGACACTAACCAAACCTATAATTTAACTAAAATCACATTTACAAAAGATAAAATCAAATTTTAAACTCAACTTTATAACCAAAAATACACTTGGTAAATTGCATGACAACAAAAGGTCATAAAAGAATCTCTAAGACCCATCAATGCACTAAAGACCAAAAATGAAAATGGGGTTTCCATTATTGATGCATGTAAGATTAATTATTTCCATTGAACAAGCACAAGTTGCAACATATTTATTTGTTCTTCTTCGTTTATTTCAATAGACATCTGCTCAATTTTCAATAATTTATATGTTTGTCCAACTTAACTCTGAGAATTCACAACAAGTTGTTTGTAAAGTGAAGCGTCTTCAATAAAATTAGCAAATTAATTTTTTTTTTGACTAAAAAATTCAGCAAATTATTGTAGGTACAAAAATCACCAAAAAATTTAAATGAGTTTTTTTCCAATGTCATAGTCTTTTTTAAATAATTTTAATGCGAGTCTTAGTTGAAACAATCATTGATCAAACTTTAAAGACCGTTTGTTTAGTAAAAACATTTTATATTTTCATTTTCTAAAATATGTGTCATTATTCCTTAATGAAAAACTATTGAAATAAATAATTATCATGGAGATAAGATGAAATGATGTTAATGAGTATGCATTTTGAGAAATAACGAAAATAATTTTTTGACATTTTCATTGTGTTTAGAAATTTAGACAATTGTTCACTTTAAAAGTCTCTTATCTTCTTATTGAGTGAAATTAAATCAAATTTTAGAAGAAGAAAAATGTTTTTACAAAGTAAACGACTCTTTACATACCTCATAATCAAAATTCAAATTACCAGAGTCATTTTTTTTCGAGAATTTAAAATTAAGTATTTTATGGGTCCTTTTCTTCATTTAAAATTAAGTATTTAAAATTAACCACAATCTCACATCACATGTTTTTCCCTTATTATAAGCAAAAGGGCACATGGATGTCTCATTGATTTATTACACATTTGGTCACACATGGACCACTTGGCATATGCAATTCAAGAAAAATCCCTTTATGGAAAAAGGGTGGGGAGCTTATGTTATATTGTTGCATAAAAGTAGTTAGGCTAATGTTCTTGGTCCTATGTTAGCATATAAGCCCTATCATATATGCTATATGGTCACATGAAAATATCTATGCTAATATTAAACAGCCATTTCATTTTTTTTAAAGTACAATGTTGATTTTCAATATTGAGCTTATAGATTCAATGCCAACAATTGTGATAAATATTGAATGCTTGTAGTAAAGTACAATGTTTATTTCTCATTAGATGCATTGAAGCCAAACCGGTTTTTTAAAGTTTGCCTTTAAATCTTTATTAGATTGAATTCTATTATTGTTTGAACGAATCTATTTTTTGTCTATAGACGGAGTGACAAGTGGTTAGTATCAATTAGTTTGGCATGTCGTTGCAACTAAATATCTCCTTTTAGTTTGACATGTCGTATCTCAAATCAAAGTGGTTGGTATCAATTAGTCTAACAGTGTATGGCGTGATAAATTTTGCCTCTTTTGAAGCTCATAATTCGTTTGAGTCAACTAAAATTAGGCGTGCACTAATCTTTTAGGGTTCTATCTTTCTATCCTATATGAGGAGTACCCGAGCATGAGGTGTGATAGTTGTAGTACTAGATAATAAATAGTTTGTATGTGCTCTTTAGCTAGCCTTTCGTTTAGTCCACATCAATAAACTTCTAATTATTGAAAAGAAAAAAAAATCACACACACAAAGTAAATCTTGAATTCGAATTCAGATCACCACAAACCTTTGATACGTGATAAAAAATAAATCGCCACAGAATACTCTAGAAAGTATGGCTTAAGATACACAACAAACAAGTTGTTAGTGAAACCTGTGATAGTACCATCAATTGGAAGGATGTGAACTTGCTTATCATACTTCACAGCTGCACCTTGAAAGCATCTATTAGCTTGGAATCCCTTGCAACAGCAAAGTTTTTATCACCAGAGCTGTGTACACAATATTCATTATTGTCTTAAAATTTGAGTTGGACCTATAACAATCCTACAAAATCAAAAGATGTTTTCAGCTTATAAACACATATTCGCCATACCTCATCCAATGTGGGACTTTCGAAACACATTTCACATTCATGACTGGACATCTAAAGCGTAACCAAAATGTCTGGATAGCAGATAGCCAGATAGTCCAAAAGATCTTCGATATGATTATCTTAAAATGTAAAAAAAACTATTTTCATTATTTCAGGAAATGCATCTTCATTGACTAGCATTTTATCTTATCTTAATGACAATGGTTTACTTCAAGAACCTCTCATCAAAGTAAAATGAACATACATTTAAAGAAAAAATAAAAACAGAAAATGTTTTGACAAAAGTAAACCACCCTCCTTTTAGATGTGTAAACAAAAATGCATGTGCCTTAATTTTCTTGACACAATCTAAATTTAAATAGGGAAAATATGAAACAACTAAAGAAAGCATATAAAACAAAGTATGATTGTAATACTTTAGTCATAATAAATCTAACCACTACCTTACCTCTTTCTCTAATTTTGATTTTCTCTCATATCTCAACTAGTATGATACATTATATTGTTAGTACAAATAATTTTAATAAAATTTGTGCAATGTTATGATTAATTCACACTGCAACGACCACAATCTGTAATGCAACATTTCTAATAACCGATATCGTGAAATCCTTCATGCAACCACAACTGCTATTTAAAACCTTGCATGTAATAAAAAAATATTGTAGATCATCTATTAAAAATACTTATTGACTACACCAATAAGTCATGCACCCTCTACCAGATTCAACAAGATAGTACCAAAATAAGACAATGTATCAGAACCACCAACACCAGAGAAGAACTAAAAGAGAGTACCTCCTACAACTATTTCCATGAAACAACAACAGCAATATTCGGTATAAGTCTAAAACAGGACAAAGTATCACAGTTGGATTGCTTCCAATACATTTCTTTTAAAACAGCAAAGAGTGATATTTTATAGAGAATGAACTACATGAGGTACTCTAATCTAAATAGTGTCGTTAAATGACGGCTACGGCGCTGCAATATAGCAGAATGGCATGGCAGATTTTTTGACAACTGTCATAGCCAATTTGTGAAGGTATGCCTGCCATGCAAGCGCCATAGGCTGCAATGGCGGGTTTATATGGCGGATTTTTTGCCTTCCACCGTATGCCATCGACAACATTGAACCCAAATACAATTGAGAATAAGGACAAACCAAACCACAACTGAATATCTTTTGAAAAAGGACAAGTGACGTGAGCTACGCATGCTACAGTTCCACGCACCCTGTACGGACGAGCTACATGGAAAAGGGGCAACCAACTCCACGCGCTTTAGTACTCGTACAGAAGTGTGGATCTCAGAGATGTTACCTAATGGCTTGGACGTCCAAAGGGTCAAGAAGTGAGGACTATAAAAGGAGACGCTTAGGGAGAAAAAGAGGCATATTCATTCTAGTTTGTAAGGGTCTTTTTAATCATTATGAATGATATTATTCTTTGTATTGTTACTACATGACAGCTACTTGAAGTAATATTGTTTTTCCTTCTGCAGCAACATTGACAAAATAACATGACACATGACTTGAGAAACCAAATTTAAACCAATCTGATACTAAATTTTACTCTTCTAATTTATATTCCAACCTAATTCACTGTGACAACAATATTTTTGGTCAATACAAATATATAACAAAACTCAATACAATTGGAGAATCCAAATATGTTATCCTACTAAACTAATTAACTGAATATTTGCAAGTGTGTACACTCTTTCACCATGAACTTTACTGATGTAGAATGTTCTCCTTAACAACAAAAATACTCAATGTTAAAAAATTTATCATGACAACTTAAAAAGGAATACAAGAATACTTTCAGCAGAATGACTTAATTTGTAAGTCTGTTGATTATTGAGTTAATTGAGATGATGCATGCATTCCTGCAATAAGCATTCCAGCAAGTTGAGGTAATCTAAATTCAAATACATAAAAAAAGTGATTCTTGTTATACAACAACCTTATTTCATACTCACACACAAAGCACTATGACATAGTAATATAGAAAATGAGAGAAGCTAGTATAATCTGATTTGTTATTTCTGAATTCATTCAAAGCCAAGATGAGAGGGAACATGAGATACTTGGAACCTTCACTGCCATCCACTTCCAAGTTCTGACTTTGGCTTCTTCCAAATTGATCATCATCTTAATGGATGCATGAACAACCAATAACCACAGAAGAAAAAAAAAACAGAAAATGCAGAACAACGATGATATCTAGACACCCCTAATTTCTCAACACTCATTCAACACCTCATTTTCTCTCTGTCTCTCTTAATTCACCGATTAAAAATATTTTTCCCTTGACTTGTAGTTTCTAGTCTCTACTCTTTTCTGTTATTCAATTTATTTCCTTGGCAATAGTGGCAGTAAGTAAAAGTATAGTATTGATGAGTCAAGTATTACTGTTACCCCAAAAATGATCATAACTAAACTAGAATATAAAATACAAGGCTTCTAAATGATCCAATACCTTATACCTGTTCTCCTCATTCTTCTGTAAAAGTATATATTGAAGAATCAAGATTATCAGTAGAATACACACATTCATGTAGTAATCAACCAATATATCTTTTATCATCATAGCCAACACATTCATAGCTTCTTTCACCTTTCCTATCTTGCATAAGGAATCAACCAATATGTTAAAACTACAAACATTTGGGTAGATTTTTTCAATACCATTTCATAGAACAAACCAAATGCTTCTTTCAATTGACCAACAATGTAAAATCCATATACTAGAGAATTGAAAGCAACTACATTAGGATAAATTCTCTTTGCAATCATTTCAAAATATAAATCTTAGGTATCAGTTACAAATTTATCTTTACACAAACTATCAATAATTGTGATATACATTACCACATTGGACTTAACCAACTTCCCTTCGATCTGTCTCAGCAACTGCGTAGCTGCTCTTGTTTCTATCCATCAATTTGTTGTATTCAATTCAAAATTAGGCTTAACATCGCATGAACAGTCAAAATCCTCTATATTTTCTCTCTATTTTTTATTTCCATTACTATAGTTTTCAAAGTTTTTGAGATGTATAAAAATATCAATTTTGCTACTCACACCCATAATTTTTTTATAAAATTGAAATACCTAAGATACTCTTTCCTTATTTGTCTCATTCATTAAACTACGTGAACTGAATTCACGCAAACTATGTGAACTTAATTGATCTGGGAATTGCACACTTTATTAGAACGTTAATGCTTTAAATTGTTTCCACAAAATGATTTTGTTATCGTCAAAACAAGTAAGCGTTATAGTTCTTCAAACCAACTTTGTTCTAACATCAGAGACTAAATGAATGATGACTTAAGTTGCTATCTCAGCTTCTTGGCGAGGGGATTCAAAAGTATTGGTGAGGTAGGGTCAGATCCAGGGGTGCATAAGGTAGGTGTTTGTGGAGTGTTGGAGTTGGAAGGTGTTTGTGGAGTGTTAGTTTCAATGGTTGATGATGTTGGGTTCTGAGTGTTGGTCTTGAGAGGGAGAGGATGAGTGCTATATTAGAGGGTAGAAAAGTGTTCGGTTAAGGTTGCCTCAAACATATCATCTAAGGTGTCGGAGTCAGAGTCAACTGGGGTAATAAGTGCATGATCAAAAAGGATGGACATCTAATTTTGTATTTTGGGTAGAGGGTGTGAGAGGTTCTAGTTCAGGTTGTTCATTACTACTCATATTACCAAAAATAGCAAAAGGAGAAGTTTGCTTATAATTGGATTTTACCTTATGTTTCTTCCTTAGAATGAGGTTTGTTTTGTCGTTATTGGCGTATGTTTCTTCTTCCTCATCCTTTTCTACACAGATTGTCTTGGCAACCCTTTTTCTCTTCTAAAAAACTTGAGCAACTTTGGGCAGTGGAAGGCAAACTAGAGCCATCTCTTGATTGAACTAACACACCTTTAGGTATTCCAGAACTACTTATTTATTATCTTCCTCAAATAAAGGAGCATAAGAGTCCTCAACCAAAGAGGGAATGGCCTGAGATCCACTAGTTTGGCCATATATTCTTCTGGCATCACCACTAGGTTGAATGCACTACTTAGAAGAGATCAGTCTCATTTTAATGACGTCAGATTTATTGAACAAGGGTGCAACAAGCTAACCATGTGTTCTTCTTGGATAGTGACTCCTACTTCCTCTAGAGCCTTAATGGGGGAGTTCTCATCAATACTACTGTGATGAGTCTAAGGTAGGGCATTGTCCTTATCTTCCCTGACTTAGAGTTGATAACACATGACTTCATGTGTTCCAAAATCAAGTTTAGAAGATTGTTCTTGATCCTTTGGGAGATATTCCAAAATCAAGTTTAGAAGAGGCACAAGTAAATTCAATTTCATCAAAGGCAGAACATATATACATTTAACCATTTACTCTGTTTTACCAAAGGCAAAGATATGGAGACTTCAATATCATTCTTTTATAAACATAATATTTAGATTTTTCTTTATAAAAAAGTTGAATGTATCCACAGTAAGAGGTTTTGTAAAATATATGCCCACTTATGATCAGTGTCAACAAATTTAATGTCTAAAATACTCTTCTGGGCATAATCCCTTATAAAATGATGTTTAATATCTGTATGTTTTTCTCTTGAATGTAAAATAGGGTTTTTGGTTAAACATATAGCTGAAGTATTATCACAGAAGATAACAATGTTACTCTAATTGATTTTGAAATAATCTAGTTGATGTTTCATCCACAACAGTTGGTTGCTGAGATATATTCTGTTGTAAACAGAACAATAGTTTTTCTTTTGCTTGATCAAAAGATTAGATTTTTACCAAGGAATGTACAGTTTCCACTAGTGCTTTTCCTTTCTAGCTTATCTCCAGCATAGTCAGCATCACAGAAACCTGCTAACATGTAATCAGAGGATGGCTTATAACACATACCAAGGTTAGTAGTGCCATTCAAATATCTAAAGATCCTCTTAACATTTGTTAAATTGGACTCTTTAGGACCAAACATAAAAATCTGGCGCACACACACACACACTATACAAAATATCAGGTCTAGAGGCAGTTAAGTAAAGAAGAGAACCAATTATTCCTCTATACACCTTCTGATCTACGTTTTTACCTGATTTATTCTTATCAAGATAACATGTTGGATGCATAGGTGTAGACATAAGCTTACATTCATCCACTTTAAATTTCTTAAGCAATTTTCTTATGTATTTGGCCTGATGAGTAAGTACACCATCTAGGCTTTGATGAATTAGAATTCCAAGAAAGAATTTTAATTCTCCCATCATACTCATCTCAAATTCATTCTACATTAACTTAGAAAACTCTTGGCAGAGCTTGAGGTTAGTAGAACCAAAAATGATATCATCAACATATATTTGGACAATGAGAGGGTTATTCTTAGATAATTTTCAAACAAAGTAGTATTAACCTGACATCTCTCAAAATCGTTCTTTAATAAGAAATTGCATATTCTATCATACCAATCTCTTGGAGCCTGTTTTAGACCATACAAAGATTTGTTTAGTTTGAAAATATAGTCTAAAAATTCATTATTTTCAAAGCCAGGAGATTGTTTTGATATGAATTTCTTCATTTATGTAACTGATAGCATTTTAACAAGTGTACTGAATCGTTGCAAGTAATAATTAAAACGGCAGTACCGAGTGTCGAACTCAAGGATTGCGTTTTACTATTGAATTATATTTAATTACTAAAATTGAACAAAAAGTTTCCGAATTGATTGAAATAATATTTAAACCTAACAACGGTAATAAAATTGATCCTTTATAATAAGAAAAATGTCAGGGATGAGTTTCACTTTGAATCCAACCTTGGTGTCTAATTTGATCCTAGTTACTGAATTCCTTTATTGAAATATTACCAAATTATTATTGTTGCCCTAATGTCTTAGTGACAGAACCTTTAATTTCAAAGTAACCCCTAATTCCTTAGTGAATTTAAGATTAGAATTAAGCTTTACGGTACAAGAATTCTCTTTTTTAAACTGCTGCCTTTGCAACAAATTTAATTGGTTTCATGACCTACATCTATCCCTAGACTACAGTATCATGAATTTCTCATCTCAAGTATTCATAAAGTCCACTTCCATTTCAAAATACGAATCGTAGAACATTTTAAAGTTGATCAAGCAATAAAAAGCATTAAGCACAGAGATGAGAAAAATAATTCAATAAACTCATTCATATAACTTGAAATCAAATCAGAAAAATAAGGGTTTCATCTTGTTACACTCATCCCTAACAAATAGGGTTTAGTTACTCATGAAAGAGAGAGAAAAGATAGATATTAGAGAAGAATTACAAGAAATATTCATGAATGATTCTTGATAAAACTGCTCCAATGGTGTTAGAAACAGCCGTCTCTGAGTTTCTCTGCTAGGGCATAAGTCTCCAAACTTCCCAATAGTAAAAAAAGATCCCTCAAAAGTGAGAAAAACGTGTTTTATTGTGTTCAACTGCGCGCCGCGTGCTTCAGGTGCACTTGGACAGTGTCAGTGGTGCAGAAATGCGCCCCAGGCGCAGGTTTTTGTGCTTTAGGCGCAAAACCTCTTCTATCTGACGTATACTGTATTTTCCTCCTCTTTTGAGTCTGAATTTGGCTCCAATGTCTTCATAAAAGTTGTAGCTATGGATCTTAGCTTTTATTTGCATTTGGTGTGACTCCAATTGGACATCTAAAACTCCAGATATGGCTGAAATACTCCAGATAGGTCATGTTGATTTCTCACCATAATTCAGCACTGCAATAAAACAAAGAAACAACGCAGAACTACGAAAAATCTCTACTTAATCAAGGAAATAAGAACATAAACATTTCATTAAATACAAGAACTAAAATCAACAAAATATATCAAATAACTCCTTAAATTAACTAATGATTGAAGATAGATAAGACTAAAAACAATGAAAAATATGCATATGACGAAGAGTCATCATTAACCATTCAAGAAAGCACTTTTCATATCCGTCTGATATAAAATGATTTTATTAAAAACTGCAAATGAAAGTAAAATTCTGATTGCCTCTAACCTTGCCGTAGGGGCAAAAGTTTTAGTGTAATCAATACGTTCTTGCTGATTGTATTCTTGAGCTACAAGTCTAGCTTTTTGTTTTTTGACCACTTCACATTTCTCATCCAGTTTGTTTCTAAAAACCCATTTGGTTCCTATTGACTTCTTTTCTTTAGGCTTGGGGACAAGATCCCATACGCCATTTCTTTTGAATTGATTCAAGTCTTCTTGCATAACCATTATCCATATATTATTTAATAGAGCTTCGTCTATAGTTGTAGGTTTAATTTAAGATAGTAGTCCTAATGTAGATGTTTCTTTAAAAGCGTGTTTGGTTTTCAGAGGATCATTTGCACTTCCTATGATCAGAGGGATGAGAAGATTTGTACTTCCATCTAGGTTTAGATTCCTGATGATCTTGA
Source organism: Cicer yamashitae (assembly GCA_037974755.1). Classification (NCBI taxonomy): domain Eukaryota; kingdom Viridiplantae; phylum Streptophyta; class Magnoliopsida; order Fabales; family Fabaceae; genus Cicer; species Cicer yamashitae. Next base: position 40,605,995 of record JBBPBQ010020322.1, on the reverse strand, counting down.
TTTGTGGGAGATTTATTATTGCTTGTTCTTGAGTTATCAGGCATATCTTCTTATTGATTGCAGGTTGGTTTTGTTGGTTCCTATAATATATTTGGTTCCTATGATATTTGTAGATCTATTGTGTTGTGCCTAATGATCTTATCCTTCTGATTACCTCCAAAACCTACGAATCATCCGTTCTTGAAGGTCAAGTCTTAGAACATAAATTTTTCTCAATTTGAATTTCTTCCTGTCAATACCTCTTTCTTTGTTCTGGTAATTGTTGAATTCTCTTTGGGGAAATGATCTCTTCTTATGCCACATGCGTTGAATCTTCCTGAGATAATCATAATTCATCAGCCTCTGATTCTTCACTTTGATCATCTGAATCATCATCCTCTAATTCTTCATCCGCTTGTAGAGCCATCTTGTCTTTGGATCTGAGAGCCAAAGAATTTTGCTTTTTATTGGGCTCATCCTCTGTTAGTTCAATCTTGTGAGATGAGTTGGAACTAATTAGTTCTTCTCGAAGAATATTGTTTAGATCATTTGCTTATTAGATTGTAATGATCTTGGGTCTCCATTTGCTTGGAAGACTCCTGAGATTTCCTTTTACATGATCTGCAGTTGTATAGCTTTTCTGAAGCACCCTAAAGCCTAAAACCAGAGTCTGAAATATGGAAAATATCTTCTTGATGTCTTCATCTTCCTCCATTTGAAATAACTCGTACTTTCTGACCAGAAGATTGGCTTTGGCTTCTTGCACCTACTTTCTTCCTTCGTAGGTCATAACTAGAGCATCAAATATGCTTTTTGTCGTCTCTTTGTTACGGCACTTGTCGAATTCCTTGAATGCAATTGCATGCATCATAAAAGTTCTGGCTTTATGATACATCTTGAATTTCTTCTTCTAATCAACATTCGTGTTTTTTTTGGATACTTTAGTACCATCATCATTGGTAGGAGTAGTGTGTCCATCTTCAACCAAATCCTAAAGTTCAGAATCTTGAGAAAGGAAAAAGCTGATGAGTTTGTCATTTTAGTACTCAAAACACTCTCCATCAAAAAGAGGGGGTCTATTGATGTTTCCTCTGACAACTTCATCACCAAGGTCAGACATTATAGAATAATGGATCTTTACTCAACACGTAAGGTGCTTAGGCCTTGAGACCGAGCTCTAATACTAATTGAAGGTTAAAAAACAAAGAAATGGGGGTTTGAATTGTGTTTTATAGTTTTTTTTAAATTTATTTGATAAACTTGGTAATTAAAAGCTTTGAATGAATAAACAGAGGAAAGAAGTTAATCAGAAAGAGATTTATACTAGTTCACTACCAAATCAATAGCTACGTCCAATCCCTTCACCCATAAGGATTTTCTCTAATTCAAACCGAATTACAACACTTAACCTCAACCAATTAAGTCTTCTCAACTTCCAATTTGCATCTACAAACTGTTGAGCAAAAACAACCACTACCGAGCTAGGTGAAAAATGAATAAGTTTGGGTTTTTATGAAAAATCTCTCTCACAAAAGGTTGATTACAATGTAATACTTTTAGATTTTGTTTCTCAACACTTAGATAAAATTTGAATAATTCGAAGATGTTGTGTTGCTTGATGTGTTGTGTATAGTTGTTATTAAGTTGTTGTGCATTGTTTTTGTTTATTTATGTAAGGAATCATGTCCTTTTATAGAGTTATTCACCGTAAGGTATGTGTCCTTAAGGGTAAGGCTTGTGTGCTTTCTTTTAGAAATACAATATCTTCATGGGTTTCAACAATTGAATCGTTGAAGATAAATGTATCCGTGTAACTTATAACTGAATCTTAGAAATCGCTCCTCGTAACTTGAATGAGAACAAAGGAAGCAGAGGGTACGAGATCAAATGAGAGGATAATTTGAGCATTGTCGTACATATCATTAGAGCATGTAGATTCTGGATGAATATCAGATGATGCACACAACTTGTCTTCTCAGAGGATTATCTATCATCAAATTATTTACTCTCATTATAGCGTTGACTTTTTTCAGAACGTTGACTAAGCATTGACTTTCTTCAAAGGTGGACGAATCAAACACTTGATGTAGTCATCAGATGCAGCTTAGTCAGGCGCTTGCTTGCATTTTTAGAGGCAACTGAGTCATACACATGCTTGCATCTTCAAAGGCAAATGAAGCACAAACTTATCATATGCGCGTATCACCCACTTAGAGATGTAGAGCATATAAGTGGAGTGTTGGCGTTTCTTTGTATTGATTTGATAATAAGAGGATATGACATAATATCCTACACAGACAATTGATCTTGAAAATGCACACTTAATTAAAACATTAGTACATTAAGTTGTTCTCACAAAATACCTTTTGAAGGTGAAAACATGAGAAGGGGGTGGGTTGAATTGTGTTTGACCAAATTGATAACCTTTTTGCTAATTTGATGAAGGCTGGTTGGTTTTTATGAATTACTTAGATAAGAAGCAATCAGGTTCCGAGGCAACAAAAAATGAAAGCATATATAATTTGACACGTAGATTTTTCTTGGTTTACCACTAACTTGGCTACATCCAGTCTCCTCAATTAGAAGGCTTTAATCCACTAATTTAAATACCTTGAATTACAAAACACCTAACCCTCCAAGCGAGTCTTCCCAAATAGCCTGACAACCCCAGGCTTTTAAGGAACAACACCACTTTGACCCTACAAGCCAAGTCTTCTTTTGACAACACCATATTGACGAAGGAACTAAACCACCATCGGCTTGAATACAAAAGATTGGAACTTGAGTAATTGTTTCTAACAAAGTTGATAATAAAAATAACTCTCACACTCTAAGAAAAAAACACTTAGAAAATATTTCTAACTTGAACAAGTGTTTTTTTCTTTGAACTCTAAGATGAATTTGAAATTTTGAGCTTATGAGTTCTTCTAGTCTTTTCTAATTTTCGATGATCTTCTTCTTCAGCCTTGAATATCTATTTATAGATAAAATTAGGGCTTTAATTTATTCCGTGTTTAATTCTGAATTGTATTTTTATTCCTAGTTTGGTCAACAATGATCCTATTCAAAAATAATTCTGAACAAGATGCTTTTTGATAATATTTTCTTTAGCCAATTCATTATTTCTCAATCCTATATGAGCAGTTCTTCTAGATTGATTATGTTCGTATTTTGTTTAGATTGTATTTTAAAAATTCTTCATATTGATTCTATTCGTATTTTATTGTAGATAAATCTTGATCAAATCTTAACCATATCTTCTTTTCAACTTGGCCAAAGATTTTCATCAATTATAAATCTGAATCAAATCTTATTTTAGATTTTCTTCAATTATAAATATGAATAAAATCTTACTTTAGATTTTCTTCAATTATAAATTTGAACCAAATCTTATTTTAGATTTTATTCAATTATAAATTTAAATCAAATCTTATTTTTGAATCAAATCTTATTTTAAATTTTCTTCAATTACACAAATCTTTTTTCATACTCTGTGAAGTCAAATATATTGTTCTCATAAAATACTTTTGTTATCATCAAAATTCTAAGTATAAAATCAACTTGGTTTCAACACCTTTTGTTATTATCAAAACAAGATAAGGAATTGTTCTTCAAACCATCTTGGTTCTAACAAGATATTCTTAGTTGTTTCTTTGTTGCTGCATTTTTTGAACTCTTTGATTTTGATAGCATTCATCATTAAAGTTTTGGCTTTATGATGCATCTTTTATTGTTTCTTTTGATCAACGTTGAGATCCTTTCTAGATATTTCAACACCAGCAACGTCTTTTGGAGTCTCATAGCCATCTTTGACTACGTCTCAGAGTTCAAGATGATGAGAAATGTAGAAACTTATGAGCTAGTCTTTTCAGTACTTGAATCTTTCTCCATTAAACAGAGGAGGTCTGTTAACGTTTCCACTTGTAATTTCATCACTAGCGTTAGTCATAATAACACAGATCTTTACTCAAACACGGTTAAGTGCTCAACTTTGAGATCGAGCTCTAATATCAATTGTAGAATGAGAAATACAAGAAATGGGGG
>JBBPBQ010020322.1:40551578-40601885 GCA_037974755.1 Cicer yamashitae | reverse complement strand
GGGGTTTGAATTGTGTTTTATTTTAAAACTGTGTTAACAAGATTAAAATAAAGCGATGAAAATAAATCAAATAAACAGGAAAAATAGAACAACACAACCAATTTATCCTAGTCACCACCAACACGGTATTTACGTCCAATCCCTTCAACCTAAATGATTTAATCCACTAATTCACTAACTGAATTACACTTCTAGCTTAGTACAGTCATGTTGTTGAGGGATATAGCCACTGGGCTAGGTTGCAAAGGAACATGTTTAAGGGTTTTCTGGATAACTCTCACAATAGGGTGTTTACAATATTGTACTCTTTGACAATATTTCTTAGCACTTGGACAAGACAAAAGATTGTGTCTAGAATTCTAATTCTCAATGATAGGATTTTACATATCAAGTCCTATATCAGTACAAGTGTGTGAAAACACTTTGACTGATTTACGTCAATTTTAATAACTTTCTATTGAAAGGATTTTTCATTCATACTTTTCTTTTGATGTGTTCTTGAATTTTTATGAATTTCTTCTTTTCACATTGTCATTTTCATTCTCTCTCTCATACCCACTATTGATTGAACGAGTTTTTCTTAAATGGAGAGAAAAAGCGTCCATTAAGAATGTAACTGTTCGAGATCTTCAATCACCGTTTAAGGTAGTTTAGTCTTTAAGATGTATCCATATATATCTTCATGATTGATTACGCGCATCTTTAATTTTAAAAGGGCATATCTTAGAGTATGTTACATAGACTTTCAGACAGTTTAACAGATTCAAGATGTTGACCAGATGATAAACAAATTTGTCTTCTTTAGAGCCTTGACTATTCAGATCTTTGAATTTCCAGGGCGTTAACTTTTAGATCTTTTACTTTCCAGAGCGTTGACTTTCATCTGAGTCAGACGATACAATACTTGTCACAGTTATCAAAGACAGACGATCATTTTTGTTGACACACTTATTAGAGGCAGACAATCATTTTGCTTAATACGCTTTTAAGAGGCAGAACATACATATCATTGCTTGTATTAAAGGATTCACTGGAGGCGCGTTTGAGAGCATGTTCATTAGAGGATCTAGCTTATATCAGAACACATACTTGTAACGCTTTGACGTGAACTACATATCACAATACCTCTTATTGCTATATTACGACTTTCTCTATTATTAGACATAATTACTTGCTTATTAGGAGATAATATTATTTGTATTTAGAAATACTTAGATTATTATCTCTAATTTACTTGTAATTTATGCTACCTTAAAATAGATAGTCATTAATATAAATTTTTGTCTTCTAACTTAATTTGCACATTAGTAAATATAATTAGGGGATAATTATTCTTTTTTTTTTCGTTATCATCAAAATGTCATCTAAAGGATTGTAGCAAAAAACTCTTTTTCACTAGCAAGATTATGGTCTTCCATAAGAGAGTTTTGGTCCTTTACTTGCATTTCAAGCTTTGCAGTTTAAACTTCTTCGAGGATAATCTTGTTTCATAATTATTTCAAATATATCATCTAAAGATCACATCATATGAAGATATTTGTTCCATCGGAATAATGAACTTTCAACTTACTCCGACATTGAACTTATGCTTGCTTTTTCCTACAGGATAATGATTAGATGATTGATTGTGTTTGATCTAATCTTTTTAGGAAGTGTTGGTTTTGACTTGATTTTATCCAAGGATGCTTGAGTGTATCCTCCAACCTTTGTTCTGATGAGTATTTTGACTTGTTGCCACTCAACCTTCCGAAAATATGGTGTTGATTGAGAGGTTGCATTAGCCATATCTTCTAAAGGCTTACCTGCACATTTGAACATATATCCAAGATCATTGAAGTTTTTAGAAAACTTCTCCCTGACTAGTTAGATTAATTGTTGAAACGTATTATAATGTTTCCACACGATGAAGTATTTCTTTATATAATTTTAAACTAAGATAATATCTCTCATATAGATATGACTTTGAGATGTTTACTTTGTTTCAAATGACATATTAAAAATCCTTTTTCATGTCTAATTCTTCTCTTTGAGTATTCACTTATCTCAATACAAAGATTATGTTTTACTATTCAAAATGTCATTAAAGGGTGATTTGTATAAGAAAAATTTTAACACAAACACCCTTGCCCTTAAGCAGATAAAATACCTTCAAAAAAACTTTGGAAATGAGATAAAATTGACATTTGAGAAATAGATGTTATGCTAAAGCGTTTTATCTATTTTTCAGATAAAAATTACAGCCTTTGCGAATTGGTCTTTGTCAATCCAAGTTTTGAAAGAAATTAAAAAAAAAATATTTAAGAAAGAGAAAACAGGATTGATCCAAAAACATACACTAATTCAAACAATTTCACTAGTATTTCTAGCAGTAAGGGATCTTTACTCTTACACGATAAAATAATCAAAAGACCGAGCTCTGATACCAATTGAAGGTGCTGAAAAACACAAGAAAAAGGAGGTTTGAATTGTGTTTCACCATTTATGAAAGATACTTCGATTGCTTTACATAAAACTGTTCTTTATCAAAACAGTCAAGTTATAAAACAAGTTTAGTCAGAATAAGGTTGAATCATAAAGAACTAAAATGAGAGAAATAGAGAGAGATAAAGGAAACATATATATTTTTATACTAGTTCACAACAGATTGTTGTTACATCTAGTCATCCCCTTACATAGAGATTTTTCCTTCGTAAAGTCGAGGACTTAATCCACTATTTTAATTAATAGCATACAAGTATTCTTTACTCTGCCTTTTCAAACTTTGAGTATTTTTCTGTAGCCTATCTAGGCTATCATCGTTAGAACCATTCTTCAACTTTATGGCAACCTACAGTTGAGATTCATGAGTGTTGTTGTACCTTTTTAGGTACCTCTTAGGGGTGAGAGAGTTGTTTCCACTACGGGATGATTTACATCCGTTCTAGTTTGTGTCAGAATTGACACAAAGTTTGTTTCTAGGATTCTAACTCTCATTGAGAGGATGTTACATATCAAGTCCTATATCTGTACAAGTGTGTGAAAACACTTTGATTGATTTACATCAATTCTAATAACTCTCTATTGAGAGGATTTTTCATTCATAATTTTCTAACAGAGGATGTCACACATATTTTTAGAAAATTTAACGAATTCAAGATGTTGACCAAAGGATGAACAAATTTGTCTTCTTAAGAGCATTGACTATTCAGATCTTTCAATTTCTAGAGTGTTGAGCTTCATAAGAGTAAGATAATACAATGCTTGTCATAGTTATCAAAGGAAGATGATCATTTTTCTTGACACACTTATCAATGGGAGACGATAATTTTGCTTGACATATTTATCAAAGGTAGACGATCATTTTGCTTGATACACTTTATCAGAGGTAGAACATTCAGATCGTTACTTGTATTAACAGATTCACCGGAGGCACGTTTGAGAGTGCTTTCATCAAAGTCAGACACAACTTTAACAACTTCTTTAGAGTCATTGAGAACTTTGTTTAGAAAATTATCTTTTATTTGTTCATAAAAGCATCTAGCTTATATCAGAACACGAACTTGTAATGCGTTGACTTGAACTACATATTGCAATACTTCTAATTGCAGTATTATGACTTGCTCTATTAGTTGACATAGTTACTTGTTTATTAGGTGATTATATTCTTTTTTTTTAGAAATACTTAGATTATTATCTCTAATTTTGTTGTAGTTTATGCTACCTTAAAATAGATAGTCATTAATATAAATATTTGTCCTCTAACTTCATTTGCACACTAAGCAAATTTAGTTAGGGGATATTTGTTCTTTATTTGTTTGTTTTTGTTATCATCAAAACATCAACTAGAAGATTGTAGCTAAAACCACTTTTGCACTAACAGACTTTTCTCCTGTCATGTGTCGTGAGCATTACCATGACTCGTGTTTCAACTTTGTTGCTAAGGATATCACAATTTCCTCATCTAAAAATTCGTTGTCAGAATCATTACAAATATCAGCTATCAGAACCATGTTTGCAGGTTCTTCATCTTTATCAGAGGATTCATCAGAGTCATCGCAGGTAGCCATTCAACTCTTCTTCTTTATATTGAAGTCTTTTCATTCAGATTTTCCTTCTCATGCTTAGGACCCTTTGATTTGAAATGTCCTTGATGATTTTCTTCTTTGTTGATTTTTCTTTTTCGGCTATTTATGGGTTTCCGAAAGCTTGTTTGGGAAATGATTTCTTCTTGTTATTGTACATGCGCTGGATTTTCTTTGAAATGAATGGTAGCTCTTTATCATATGAATCTTCACTCTGATCTTCTAATTGACTTTCCTCTAGGTCCTCCTTAGCATGTAAAGCTTTGATTTTGGTTTGTTTCCTTTGGATTTTAGAGCCAGAGACTTTGATTTCCTTTTTGGTTCATCTTCAACTAGTTCAATCTCATGGGATCTGAGTGAACTCATCAGCTCTTCTAGAGGCAATTTGTTAAGGTCTTTAGCCTCTTGAATTAATATTACTTTTGGTCTCCACTTGTTAGGTAGACTTCTCAAGATATTTTTGACATGATCAGATATAGAGTACCTATTTTGGAGATCCTTTAGTCTGAAGACTAGAGTTTAGAATCTAGAAAACATTTTCTCGAATGTCTTCATCCTCTTCCATATGGAAAAGTTTGTACTTCTCGACAAAAATATTTGTCTTAGCTTCCTACACTTGTGTACTTCCTTCATAGTTGAGGATCGGGTTGTCGAAGATGCTTTTTGTTGTTTCTTTATTGGTACATTTTTTGAAGTCTTTGAATGTGGTAACATTCATCATAAAAGTCCTAGCTTTGTGATGCATCTTGTATTGTTTCTTTTGATCATTGTTGAGATCCTTTCTTGATATTTCAGTACCAGTAATATCTTTAGGTGCTTCATATCCATCTTCGACTATGTCCCAACGTTCAAGATCACATGAGATGTAGAAATTTCTTAGCCGATTCTTCCAATATTGAAATATCTCCCTATCAAACTGATCCGCTGTCGCACACGAGTCAAATACAATTGAAAATAAATGTAAAAAGGTGTAATAACTCGAGTCGTTTCGCAAGGACTTCTGATATAATAATATTAACCTAATTGAGAGTTCAGATTCAGAAAGGGGGGTTTTTATAATGATTTAGTTTGAACAGATGAGCAAAACGATTAATCCACTTATTCGAGTTTCGGACCTATCACAGATTTTATCAATGAGTTTAGTTTCTAATTTGTGATTCTATTCTTATTTGACTATAGAATTGATCAAACAAGCGTAATCAATCCTATGTGAATTCGGTTTCGTTAACTGGATTAAGCATCACAATCATCAAAATATTACAATTAACGATCAAGTGTCGCAGAATTATAATTCAATTAAATTAGAGATTGAAACCAAATTCTGTCAAATAAATTTAATCGATCCTATTGAAATTCAATTTAAGCAATCAGAATATCAATATATCAAATAAACGAAAACGGAATCATGAATCAGAATCGACGGTGTAACCTGAATCTCCAGGTGTGATGAAACTCTGAACTCGCGGATTAATCTTATGAAATTAGCCTTCCATGAAAATAAAAAAGTGTTTATATAATTTTCTGGTCTTTAATCCGAAATCAGTACAATACAAGAAAGGAAAGAAACTCCAAATATATAGTGCTCAGTTTTGGGCTATAAAAACAAGTGGCCTGCGATGTAAAATTATTACAAAAGTCCATATTACGAAATATGCAATTTAGGCCCAGTAGAGTTCGAAATTGAGATTTTATTCCAACACAAAACTTGTAGCTCTGATTTTTAGCTTACCAACGACTGCTCGCATGCTTTAATATGATATCCAGAGCTCAAGTTATGGCCTACAGAGCGAGCAGGGGTCAAAATGCAAATAATAAAATTATAATTCAATTTCAACCCAAAGTTTAGAAACAAGCTAAAAAATTATTCTAAGCTATAAAGAGATTTTAAAAAAACCAAATTAAAAAGCTAGAAACATGCACCCAAGTGCTATGATCACAAACAAAGGAGGCTTGTTAACGTTTCCATTTCTAGCTTCATCATTAGAGTTAGTCATAATAAAACAAATATTTTTACTCAAACATGGTTTAGTACTCAGCCTAGAGATCGAGCTCTAATGCCAATTTTAGAGAGAAAAACACAAGAAATAGAGGGTTTAAATTGTGTTTTGTTTTAAAAAAAAAATAATTCAACTAAAAACAAATTAAAAACTAGTGATTTTGAAAGCCAGAGTAAGTAAACCGATAAGTAAACAGAAAAGGTGAGAAACACAAACCAATTTATCCTGGTTCACCACAAACGCGGTAGCTACGTCTAATCCTTCTACGCTAAATGATTTAATCCAGTAATCACCAACACTATCACACGTCTACTAAACACTTTCTAGTAAAACTAACTTTGTTTAAGTCTTCTCAACCTTCTAGCTTAGTACGATCTGAAGGTGCAAACACGAGAAGGGGATTAAATTGTGTTTGCCAAAGTTGATAACTTTTTGATAATTTGTAAATAATTAAAATTAGTTTGGTTTTGGTGACTTACTTAGAGTAGAAGCAATCGGATTCAGAATCAGCAAACAATGAAAGCATAAATAATTTGACACATAGCTTTATCCTAGTTCACCATTAACTTGGCTAGATCCAGTCCCCTCATTCAGAAGGCTTTAATCCGCTATTTCAAATACCTTGAATTACAAAGCACCTGATCCTCCAAGTCAGTCTTCCCAAACAGCTTGACAACCCCAGACATTTGAGGAACTAACCACTTTGACCCTACCAGCCAAGTCCTCTCCTAACAACCTGACAACCCCAGATTGAAGAAGGAACTAAACCATTATCGGGTTGGATACAAAAGATTGGAACTTGAGTAGTTGCTTCTAACAAAGCTGATAATAATAATAACTCTCACACTCTAAGAAAAGAACACTTAGAAAATATTTCTCATTCGAACAAGTGTTTCTCTCTTTGAACTCCAAGATGAATTTGGAATCTTGAGCTTGAGTTCTTCTACTCTTTTTTACTTTTTGATGCTTTTCTCCTTCAGCCTTGAGTGTCTATTTATAGTGAAAATTTGGGCTTCAATTTATTCCTTGTTTAATTCTGAACTGTATCTTGTTCATATTGAGTTTGTAAATTCTTCAAATTGATTCTATTTCTATTTTTTGTAGATTGAGTTTGTAAATTCTTCAGATTGATTATGTTCCTATTTTGTGTAGATTGAGTTTGTAAATTCTTCAAATAAACTCTTTTTAAAATTATGATCAAATCTTAATTAAGTCTTCTTCAAATGTTGATCAAATATTCTTCAAATCTTCTTCAAATATTCTTCATATCTTGACCATATCTTCTTTTCCACTTGGTCAAAGATTTTCTTCAATTATAAATATGAATCATATCTTATTTTAGATTTTCATCAATTATAAATTTGAACCAAATCTTATTTTAGATTTTCATCAATTATAAATTTGAATCAAATCTTATTTTAGATTTTCTTCAATTATAAATTTGAATTAAATCTTATTTTAGATTTTCTTCAATTATAAATTTGGAATCAAATCTTATTTTAGATTTTCTTCAATTATATATTTGAATCAAATCTTATTATAGATTTTCTTCAAAAACATAAATCTTCTTTCATACTCTTTGAAGTCAAATATATTGTTCTCATAAAATACTTTTGTTAACATCAAAACTCTAAATGTAAAACCAACTTGGTTCCAACACGATCAAGCTGTTGAGGGCAACAGTCACTAATGTGCCAAGTTACAACAGGGTTTAAAATGGTTTTTTTTTACAAACTCTCACACAAGAAATTTAGTGATGATAACAAAACAAACAAGTAAGAACAATTATCCCTTAACTGTATTTGCTAAGTGTGCAGATTAAGTTAAAAGACGAAGAAGTATATTAATGACTATCTATTTTAAGGTAGCATAAATTATGAGTAAGTTTGATATAATAATCTAAGTGTTTCTAACACAAATAATATTATCACCTAATAAATGAATAATTATGTTTACAAATAGAGCAAGGCATAATATGAAGGTGCGCAAACACGAGAAGGAAGGATTTAATTGTGTTTGTCTAAATTAAAATTCTTTTCTTTTCTAAATTCTAATTTTTGTTCTAGTTTGGTGACTTAACAGAATTTGAATAATCTAAGGCAGCAACAAAATAAATAATCTAGAAGTAAAATCAACACACAAGATTTTATCCTAGTTCACCACCAACTTGGTAGCTACTGTTGGAACCAAGTTGGTTTTCCACTTAGAGTTTTGATGTTAACAAAAGTATTTTAAGAGAATAATAGATTTGGATTAATGGCTTCATTAAGTATGAAAAAATTGGAAGAAGAAAATTGGAGGAAACAACCAGAGGATACCCACCAAAGGATCCCACCAGAGGATACCACTAGAGAATACCACCAGAGGATATCACTAGAGGAAGTGACTGGAATAAGTCACTAGAGGAAGTAAAAAGGTCAGAGGAAACGAAATCAAAACAGTCAACGAAATCCTCAAATTTAGACAAATGTACGCTTAGGAAAAGAACGCGCATCTGCCTCCGATGGTTGCCTCTAAAGACTACCTCTAAAGAATTCATCTGCCTCTGAAGATTCATCGTACTTCTGGAAGCTTAGCATGTTTCTGCAGTTTCCGTGTCTTTGATGAACAGTTATTGTAACACCCCGGCCATTCCCGTTACTGGCGATGCTACCCCACGGTCTTCTCGTCCCCCCTCACCACCTAGTGGAAATAACGAGTTTTTGCCTTCCGTGGGATTCGAGCCCGGTACCTAGGGGATAAGTACCGCCTCCACACAGTCCCACTACCAATTGAGCCAGGTAGTGGGACTGTGTGGAGGCGGTACTTATCCCCTAGGTACCGGGCTCGAATCCCACGGAAGGCAAAAACTCGTTATTTCCACTGGGTGGTGAGGGGGGACGAGAAGACCGTGAGGTAGCATCGCCGGTAACGGTAATGGCAAGGGTGTTACAGTTATTTTTGCATGCTCTGGTGTACAGTTATTTCTGCATGCTTTGATGAATAGTATTTCTATATGCTCTGATGAACAAAAACTTAAGCATACCTCTAATGAATAGTAACTTAAGCATGCCTCTGATGAACAATATTTTTAAGCATGCCTTTGAAGTCTGAAGCCACTATTCGAGCCTGCATCCGAAGCATAAAGTCCGCTGACTCTGAAGAAACAAAAGTGAAGTTGCCCATGCCACTAATTCTAAGTCACGCAACTTTACACGTGCCTTTGACTGTGGTTATTCAAGCAACACATCATCTGACTCCAACAATAAAAGTCAATGACTCTGATCAAAAAATTCAACGACTCTGATGGAAGGTTACAGGTTTTGATAGATTGAAAAACACTGAATTGAACTTAGCCGTATCGTTACTTTGAAGTTCAAAGAACAAGCCCAGATTTGTTCCCGTCCAAATCTATTCAAGCGTATAAAGGAAGACTTAGTTGAAGAAATTCCAAATGCAATCTGGAGAAAGTACGCACAATATATTTCTAGAAGAATTTCTTAGATCAGATTTGGAAATAAACATTTCCTAAAGCTCATATTTTCAAAACAAATCTTTCAGAATTATTTTTGAAGAAAATCATTGTTGACCAAGCTGGAATGGAGATACGATTCAGAATTGACAAAGGACTAAATTCAAACCCTAAGTTGATCTATAAATAGTGGATCAAGGCTCAAGAAAAAAGTAAGTGCTACAACATACAAAAAACCCTACGAACTCAAATTTCTCTAAGTACTCATAATTAAAGGTTTCAGTTTCAGCAAAGGCACTCGTTCAACTTTATATTATTTAGTGTTTAGTGCTTCATTGTTAGTGTGAGAAAACTCTTGTAATAAATCTGCTTAGTAGAAGCAAAACCAAATCAGTCTCAAACTCTTTGTAACCCAGCTCGATAGTTGTTTTAGTGTGCCTCAAGTAATCTGTGGATCTCAAGTTGTGTTGAGAACACTTGACTTGTAGGGTCAAGTGGGTAGTTTTTCTTCAACAATATGGGATTATCAGATTGTGTGGAGAATACTTGGCTTGTAAGGTGAGGTGATGTGTAATTCAAGAAGTTGAATTAGTGGATTAAATCCTTCTTAGTGAGGGGACTGGACGTAGCTACCAAGGTGTTGGTGAACCAAGATAAATTGCTTGTGTCACTTTACTTTTGCATTCTTGTGTTCTGTTATTGCTCATGCTCTAAGTCATCAAATCTGAACTAGTTTTAATCAAATAATCAAAAAGAATCCAACTTTGCCAAACACAATTCAACCCCCCTCATTCTCGTGTTTGCACCTTCAATTGGTACCAGAGTTTGGTCTCAAAGTTGAGCACTTTACAATGTTTGAGGAAAGATCCAAGAATGCAACATGTTTGGATTCAGTGAAGAAGCTATTGGAGGACACACCAACAGAAGAAGATGTACAAGATGCATCATAAGTCTAGAGCATTCATTATAAATTCAACCACTTTCAAAGAGTTGGGCAAGTGCACCAACAAGGAGACAACAAAAAGTATTTATGATAGTCTAATTCTGACCTATGAAGGAAGCAAGCAAGTTCAAGAAGCAAAGGCCAACCTTCTAGTCAAAAACTATGAGATGTTCAAGATGGAAGAAGATGAAGACATAGAAACAATGTTTTTCAGATTCCAAACTTTGGTCTCAAGATTAAAGGTACTTGAGAAGAGTTGTACTACTGCTGATCATGTGAAGAAAATCCTTATGAGTCTACCAAGCAAGTGGAGACCTAAGATTATAGCTATTCAAGAAGTTAAGAATCTGAATACTCTTAAGTTGGAAGAATTAATCAGCTCTCTCATATCACATGAAATTGAGTTGGCAGAGGATAAGCCCAAGAAGAAGCATCCAACTTTGAAGGCAACAACAGAATCATGGAATAATGATTCAAATGATCAGAATTTAAGCTCAGATGATAAGGAGTTGGCTTTCATATCTAGAAAAATTTAGAAGATGTAGCACAAAAGAAAGAAGAAATTTCCTCAAAGATATTCCAAGCAGTCCAGTAGAGGAATGGATGAAAAATATGACAAGAAAAACATCATATGTTATAGATGCAATGAACCTGGACATGTCAAGTATGAGTGTCAAATTCTGGAAAAAGGGAAACATCAGGGGAAACATTCCAAACCCAAGAAAAAGGTTCTGATGGCTATATGGAATGATTATGATGAATCCTATGATGATGAAGAACAAACAGATTTGGCTCTGCTGGCTCATACCACATCTACCTCTAGATCCAACACAGACATTGATTCTAACATTGAAAGTGAATTAATTGATGAAGAAATCAAGGTATTTTCTTATTTTATCCAATCCGATTTAATCAATGTCATAAATGATTTCTGAAATAAAAACAACAAGTTGTCTCTAAAACTGAAAGGATTTAGGAAAGTAAATGCAAACTTAATCAAAGAAATCAATGTCTTAAAAACTGAAAGTGTTGAGGTTACACATGAAAATAAAACCTTGAAAGATACTCTTGTTTCAAAAACATTCAAAAAATGTCACATGTAATTATGATAAATATGTAGAAGCATTCCAAGACTTTCTAGCTAACAGTATGCAAAGAAGCAAAGATGCTTATATGATTTATGGAGTTGGTAGAAATAGTAAAAGAGTTCTAGAATTTGAAGAAACAGTAATTGAACCTAAACCTATTCCCTTTGTTAAATACAAGGAAAAACAAGAAAAGACAAGAAAACTTTCAAGACTAATAAACCAGGACCACACCAAATTTGGGTACTTAAGAACAAAATTATCTATGTTGTAGATATCCTCAGCAACGAAGTTAAAACACCATTCATGATACCTGGATAGTGGATGCTCGCGACAAATCACAGGAGAAAAGTCTATGTTGCAAGAACTAACATTGACAAAGGAGGTACAATAACTTTAGGAGGAAAGTAGAGAGGTCAGATCATGGGACAAGGCACAGTTGGTAATGGCACCTCTCCTTCTATTAAAGATGTTTTGTTTGTTAAAGGTCTTAAACCTAATTTGTTAAGCATTAGTTAGTTAAGTGATAATAATTATGATATCATATTTAATCAAAAAGCATGCAAGGCAAATAGTCTGAAGGATGGATATGTACTATTTGCAGGTCATAGGACAAATCACATATATAAGATAAATATATTTAATCTAGAGAAACATGATGTTAAATGTCTATTGTTAGAAAATGAAGAGAAATTAACTTGGCAAAAAAGGTTAGGTCATGTAAACCTTAGATGAATCTCAAAATTGAATAAAGTTCAACTAGTTAGAGACCTACCTAAGCTTTGCTACAAAAATGAAGTTATGTGTGAAGCTTGTCAAAAGGGAACTTTGTCTATATCTCAAAGCCCTAAGAACTTTGTCTGTATCTCAAAGCCCCTTGAGCTCAAATCCCCTGGAGCTCATACATGTAGATCTCTTTGGGCCAGTGAAAATAGCCTCTTTAAGTGGAAAGAATTATGGCTTTGTGATAGTAGATGATTATACTAGATGGACTAGGGTAAAATTCTTAAGATATAAATATGAATGCCACAAAGTGTTTATTGCATTTTGCAAACAAGTGATGAATTAGAAGTGATCATGGAGGAGAATTTGAAAACAAGTTCTTTGAAAGTTGTGTTGAGAATGGAATCTCTCACAACTTCTCCTCTTCTAGAACACCCCAAGAAATTGGAGTTGTAGAAATAAAGAATAAATCACTCCAAGAAATGGCCAAAACCAAGTTAAATGAGATGAATGTTGCAAATCTCTTTTGGGCTGAAGCAATTAACACTGCATGTTATATTCAAAATAGAGTCTTAATTAGGACTATATTTAATAAAACACCATATGAATCGTGGAAAGGTAAAAAAGACTAACATTTCTTTCTTTAAACAATTTGGTTGTACTTGTTATATGTTGAACACTAAAGATAACCTTGGTATATTTGATTCTATATCTCAAAAGTGTACCTTCATTTGATACTCTAAAAGATCTAAAGCTTGTAGAGTGTTTAATAGGAAAACTCATATTGTGGAAAAATCCATACATGTTAAATTTGATGATAAACAACTTGCCATTGAAAAGTCAAAGCAAAATGCTGATAGTGCAAGTTTATTGGAACCAGAGAAAGCATATGCAGACAAACCAAAAGAACCTGGAAAATCAGAGGATACAAGTAAATTAGAGGAAGATGAAAAATCATCAGAGGATGAATTTGACGAAGTCTAAAATAGTCAAGATAAGTAAGAAGGAAGACCAGGATGGAAGTACAAGTCATCTCATCCTTAAACTCTAACCAATGGAAATGCAAGTGATCCTTTGAGGACCAGATCATCACTAAAAGATGCCACTTTGTTTGGCTTACTCTCATCAATTGAGCCGTCATTTATTGATGAAGTATTGGCAGATGATGGATGGATTCTTGCAATGCAAGAAGAGTTAAATGAATTTAAGAGGAATGATGTTTGCGATCTAGTTCCTAGACCACAGAAAAACATTATTGGAACCAAGTAGGTTTTCAGAAACAAGCTAAATGAAAAAGGTGAAGTGGTCAGAAACAAGCAAGACTTGTCGCACAAGTCTACAATCAGCAAGAGGGCATTAATTAAACTGAGACATTTTTTCTCGTGACCAGGTTTGAAGTTATTCGTATCCTACTTTCTTTAGCTACAAATAATAACATTACATTATTTCAAATGGATGTTAAAAGTACATTTCTAAATGGGTATATAAGTGAAGAAGTCTATGTTAAGCAACCCCAGGTTTTGAAAGTTTTGAATTTCCAAACCATGTATCTAAAGTTAGGAAATCACTGTATGATTTAAGACAGACATATAGGAAATGGTATGATATAAGTAACTTCTTGCTTAAAAACAATTTTGGAATATGACAAGTAGACAACACCCTGTTTAGAAAATCAATAGGAGATGACATTCTTATCATTCATATTTATGTTAATGACGTTATTTTTGGATCTACTAATGGAACTCTTTGCCAAGAATTTTCTAAATTGATGCAGCTTTAATTTCAAATGAGTATGATGGGAGAACTTAAGTACTTCTCAAGGATACAAATTCAGAAAAGTAAAAAAAGTTTATACATTCATCAAACTAAATATACAAAAGAGCTTCTCAGGAAGTTTAAGATGAGTGATTGCAAGACTAAATATACACCAGTGCACTCTACCTGTTCACTTGAAAAAGATGATTCAGACCAAAAAGTTGACCAGAAAACCTATAGGGAAATGATAGGATCCCTACTTTACCTTACCACTTCCAGACCTAACATCATGTTTAGCATATGTGTTTGTGCAAGATTGCAAGTTGACCCTAGGGAATCACATTTAACTATTGTTAAGAGAATTCTTAGATACCTAAAAGGCACTACCAATACTACCTTGTTCTATAAGAAATCTTCTGAGTACAAACTAAGTGGGTATTGTGGTTCTGATTATGCTGGAGATAAAATTGAGAGAAAAAACAAAATTGGAAACTGCACATTTCTAGGTGACAACTTAATCTCTTGGTCAAGTAAGAGAAAAAGCAAAATCGCTATGTCAACAGCAGAAGCTGAGACATTTCAGCAGCTGGTTACAGCTCTCAACTACTTTGGATGAAACATCAACTACAAGACTACAAAATCCTAGAAATCAACATTCCCATTTATTGTGACAATACTTTTGCCATTTGCCTAACCAAAAACCCTATACTTCATTCTAGAGCTAAACACATAACAAAACATCATTTCATTAAGGACTTTGTTCAAAAAGGTTTGCTTAATATCCAAATTATAGACCCTGAACATCAATGGGGTGACATATTCACCAAACCACTAGTTGAGGATATGTTTGACTTCATCAAGAAAAACCTAAACCTCCTTCTTTTACCTAATTGATGTTGTGTCAGCCTTAGAATAGTTTAGTTTCATACTTATGATAAGCTTTATGTTTATGTTATTTTCATTATGATAAAAAAAAATACAAAAAAAAAATCAAAAAAAAATTCCAAAAATAAATAAAAATAAAAAAGAGGCAAGTTTCACTTTCAAGTCTTTTTGTCTGATGACAAAAGGGGGAGAATGATTTTTGATAATGTGGCGAGAAAAAAAAACATAGAAATATACCTAGACTTATGGGGGGCCTTAAGTAAGGGGGAATCAAAGTATTTAAAAGAAAAGTTGTTATAAAAAATACAGTTCTGTCATAATCAAAAAGGGTAGCATTGTTGGAACCAAGTTGGTTTTATACTTAGAGTTTTTATGTTTACAAAAGTATTTTAAGAGAATAATATATTTGACTTCACAAAGTATGAAAGAAGAATCATGGTTTTGAAGAAAATCTAAAATAAGATTTTATTCAAATTTATGATTGAAGAAAATCTTTAACCAATTTGAAAAGAAGATATAGCCAAATGTTTTTGAAGAAAATCTAAAATAAGATTTGATTTTGATTTATGATTGAAGAAAATCTTTGTCTAAGTTGAAAAGAATACATGGCCAATATTTGAAGAAGATTTGATCAAGACTTACCACAAGAAGATATGAATTATTTACAAGAAGATTTGATCAAGATTTATGTCGAAAAAAATATGAATAGTATCAATCTGAAAAATTTACAAACTCAATCTGAACAAAATACGAACAGAATCAATCTAGAAGAACTACACAGATTGGATTCATAAATAAAGAATTAACTAAAGAAAATCTTATTAAAAAACATATTGTTTAGAATTATATTTGAATAAGATCATTGTTGACCAAGCTAGGAATGAAAATACAATTCAGAATTAAACAAGGACTAAATTGAAGTCCTAATTTTATCTATAAATAGATACTCAAGGCTGAAGAAGAAGATCATCGAAAAATAGAAAAAGAGTAGAAGAACTCAAGCTCAAAATTCCAAATTCATCTTAGAGTTCAAAGAGATAAACACTTGTTCGAAGGAGAAATATTTTCTAAGTGTTTTTCTTAGAGGGTGATAGTCATTGTTATAATCAGCTTGTTAAAAGCAACTACTCAAGTTCCAAACCTTTGTATTCAAACACGATATTGGTGTTAGTGTGCCTTCAACAATTTGGGGTTGTCAAATTGTGTGGAGAAGACTTGACTGGTAGAATCAAGGTGTGTGTGTTCCTCAAAAGTCTGGGGTTGTCAGGCTATTTGAAAAGACTGGCTTGGAGGGTCAGGTGTTTTGTAATTCAAATTGTTGAATTAGTGGATTAAATTTATCTGAGTGAAGGGACTAGATGTAGCCAAGTTAGTGGTAAACCAGGATAAATTACTTGTGTCACTTTATTCCTGCACTCCTTAGTTTTGTTATTGCTTCTACTTCAAGAAAATCATCAAGTCTGAACTAGTTTAATCAAAGGATGAAAAAGTTATCAACTTAGCCTAAAACAATTCAACCCCTCATTCTCGTGTTTGCACTTTCACTTGAGTCTTCCTTCATACGCTTGGTTGGATTTGGGGCGGGAACAAAATTGGGCTTGTTCTTGGACCTTCAGAATTTCTATTATGGCTACGTCCTTTTCAATATTTTGACAAATTATCAGAGTCATTAACTTTCCATCAAATTCATTGACTTTTCTCCATTAGAATCATTGACTTGATTGTTGGAGTCAGATGTTGTGTTGCTTGAATAATTCTATCAGAGGCAAAACTGTGTGACTTATAATTAGTGGCATGGGCAACTTCACCTTTGTTGAATTATTAGAGTTAGTGCAACTTCAGAGGCTGCTTATCAGAGGCAACAATCTAGAATATGTTACAATTACTAGAGTCAACGGAACATGAGCTTTAGAGGCAAGCTTGAACAGTAGCTTCGAACTTTAGAGGCATACTGGAAGAAGACTTCAGAGGCATGCTAAAAATATTGTTCATTAGAGGCACAGAAACTCCAAAGGTACAGAAACTCTAAAGGTAGAGAAACTCCACAAGCATAGAATCTCCAGAGGCATGCTGAATTTTCATAGGCACGCTGAATCTTCAGAGGCATGCTGGATCTTCAGAGGCAGGCACATAGACTCACTAGAGGCATCCTAACTAGAAGCACGCTTCAGTCTTTTAGAGGCAGACACGCATAAACTTCAGAGGTAGATGTGCGCACACATCAACACGTGCATTGACTGGGTTTGACTTCTCTTCCTCTGATCTTTACTTATTGTGATATATTTATTGATTTATCACTTCTGATATCTTGCTTCTGATGTTGTTTCTTCTGATTTTCTATTCTAATTCCTGCACACTTAATGAAGCCATTAGTCCAATGAATTGTTCTCACAAAATACCTTTGTTAACATCAAAACCACACAGATGACTTGTTAACATCAAAACCACACATACTCAAAGTTAAAGAAGAATATCATTGAAAATTAGAAAAGAGTAGAAGAACTCACAAGCTCAAAATTTTAAATTCATCTTGGAGTGGAAAGAGAGAAACATTTGTTCAAGTTAGAATTATTTTCTGAGTGTTCTTTTCTTAGACTGTGAGAGATATTATTATTATCAGCTTTGTTAGAAGCAAACACTTAAAGTTCCAATCTTTGGTTTCCAACTCGATAGTGGTTTAGTTCATTCTTCAATCTAGGGTTGTCAAGTTGTTAGGAGAAGACTTGGCTTGTAGGGTCAAGGTGGTTAGTTTCCCAAAAGTATGGGGTTGTTAGGCTATTTGGGAACACTGGCTTGGAGGGTCAGGTACTTTGTAATTCAAGGTATTTGAATTAATGGATTACAGCCTTCTGAATGAGGGGACTAGATGTAGCCAAGTTAGTGGTGAACCAGGATAAGTCTATGTGTCAAATTATTTATGTTTTCATTGTTTGTTGCTTCTGAATCCAATTGCTTCTTATCTAAGTAATTCATAAAAACCAACCAACCTTCATCAAATTAACAAAAAGTTTTCAACTTTGGCAAACACAATTCAATCCCCTTCTCGTGTTTGCACCTTGAAAGGCAACCTACACCTTGACCCTACAAGTCAAGTCTTTTCAACACAACCTGAAATCCACAAATTGCTTGAGGCACACTAAAGCCAAAATCGGGCTGGGTTACAAAGCGTTGGAAACTGGTTTGGTTTTCCTTCTACTAAGAAGATTTGATATAATAATTTTCCCACACTACAACACTTAGAATATTTACTTTGAACTAGTGCCTTGCTAGAACTTAAAACCTTAAACTCTGAATACTTATAAAACTTAAGCTCTTCAAGTTTTCTGAATAACTTTGTTTATTTTTTGGAACATTCAAAAAGTGTTTACAAAAAATTTTCTCAGAAAATATTTTAGATTTCTTAGCACTTAGAGCTAATACAAGGGTTTTCACGAGTTTGTATCTATGCTTGCTAGAGCTAATACTTTTACAATTATAATTTGTGTATTATAATTTTCTTTACTTTTACGATATGAAAAATATTCAAAAGATATACTAATAACTATATGTATATTTATCATTTAACTAATTGATTCGTGAATGATCATATTTTAATTAATTGATTAGTTATTAACATTTGTAGTGTGTATGATTTGTACAATAAATTAAAATTATAATTAATATAGTAATTTTCTGCACACTTTTACCTAGAAAATATTAAATAGGTCCACTAATAATCAAATAAATATTTTTCTTTTAAAAAATCGATACGAGAATAGCACTCTTATTTAGCTAACTAGATCTTGGACCTTTTGTGATGCACGGAAAAATATATATATCATAAGTAATATTTTTTATTATTTTGAAAACAAAATTTATTTGAAAATAGAAAACTAAAAATATATTTAGAATTAACCAAGAAAATAATTCTATTATCATAATTTCTAAACCAAAACAAAAAAAATCGAACTAATATGCATCTAAAAAGTGTAATCTAGTAGTATGAATTTCAACGCTAATGAAGCAATAAGAAAGAAGTCTATAATTTGATTCGTGTTTCTAACAATTTTTCTCTCCCTTGATAAACTAACTATTACAATTTTGGTTACATAAAAACTACTATTTTTTTTCTTTCTCACTTCTGTTGTATGAATTTTAGACATAGTCTCTAGCGAGAATAAATGTTTTCAATAAATTGTTGTGTATAATTATTGGTGCAAAGTGAAAGACATTGACTTGATAGTAGTCCAAGTAGTATTAATTAGATGATATAGTGGAAACGATTAACTAATATTACATTTAGAATTGAAAGACTTGTTCATTTTGAAACATTTTTTTTTTTTATAAATTGATCATTCATTGTGGCTTGTAGTAATACACAGAGTAAAAAGTGTAAATTGTATATTAAAAATTGTAACACCAAATTCTAAAGTCACTAATCTCTACACACAAAAATCTAAAATATAAGAAGAATCTAAATCTATTAACCGTTAGTTCAAAAGTATTTTTAAATACAATCCTCTGTTTGATGTTTTGATGATAACAAATACATATAAATAAAGAACAACTATCTCCTAACTCTATATGCTAAGTGTGCAGGTTAGAGGCAAAAGTAATGCTAATAACTATTCAAATGAGCCTAGCTAGATTACAAGTATTTTAGAGATCTTCCATCGGAGCAAAGAGCAAAAGATATACTGCAAAAACAAGCGCATCATAGCATACATTGCATTATAAGTTATATCCTATGATGACTAGACGAAGGCAAAAGAAACCAAGACGTCACTCCAACTACATCGTAAGTCTAATGACACGCGCCTCTATTGTCGCAAGCTTCAGTTGACTCTGAGATGCGAGCAACATAGTATCTCGGCTGCCTCTGATGAACCCAACATGGATTATGTTCCTCTACCTCTGACAAGCATAACAAGAAATATTTTGCCTCTGCCTCTAATGAGCATGACAAGAAACAACATGCCTCTGCTCTAACAAGCGTGACGAGCAAGTTATTGCCTCTGCCTCTGATAAACACACCAAGTGTCTGATCGTCTAACTCTGAACTTTTCTGTATCCTCTGATAGAGTCAACACTCTGATAAAGTCAACATTAAAGATTGATCTGCCATGAATAGTGTTTGAAGATCTCCAACTGTAACATTTTCAACGAACATTTCTTCTTTGTATTTAAAAAGAACTCAGTCAGTCCTTTACGAAGAGCGAATGAGACCAAGCAAGAAAGAGAGAAAATAAAAAAGGATATGTCTTAAAAGAAGAAAAATTAGAAAAGGCCAAGAACACGTCAAACCAAAAGAATGAGTGAGTTATCCTCTCATAGAGATTTATTAGAGTTGATGTAAATCAATCAAAGCATTTTCACACACTTGCATTAATATAGTATTTAATCTGTAACATCATCTTAATGAGAGTTAGAATCATAACTACAAACTTTGTGTCAATTCAGACATAAACTAGAACCAATGTAAGTCAGTCTGATAGTGTCACAACCCTCTCTTTCTCAAAGAGGTACTGGAAAATGTACAACGACCCTCGTGAACCGCAACGACAGGATGCCAGAATGTTGAAGAATGGTTATGGGAACGACAGTCTGGAGAGGCTATAAAAAAATACTCAAAACTTGAAGAGACAGAGTAAAGAATACTTGTACAAATATTTAGGGAAATAATGGATTAAGCCTTCGACTATACTGAGGCAAAATCTCTCTATAAGGGAAAGACTAGATGTAGCAACAATTTGTTGCGAACAAGTATAAAAATATCAGTGTCCTTTTACTCTCTTTTAATTATTTTATGTTAGTTTTTTATGATTCAACTTTACTCTTTCTAAACCTCTTTCAATAGTAAGTTGAATGTTTTGATAAAGAACGATATTTGTAAGAAAAACAAATAGTTACTAAAAAGATAAACACACTTCAAACTCTCATTTCTTGTATTTTTCAACACCTTCGTTAACTTCTAAAAGACCACCAAATAATAAATCCGATAATTATATCAAAGCATTTATGCATTTAAATTTTCAATGGTTTATGTATGTTGAAACTTAATTGCAAACGTGTTACGAAGGCATTTAATTTTATATCAATTTAGATCGATCTTTTTAAGTTAATTTATGTGGATTTGTTTGACAAACTACAAACATGACTTAAATATTAGAAAAATAATACTAATGACTATTGTAAGGGTATTGGTTAAGAGAATAAATATATAAATATTATGTTGGAAAGTGGTCTATTCAATTTTTAACATATCATCTACTTGTACTACAAAGTAAACTCATTTCTCCACAATTATTATTAAATTCATATATTATTTTCAAGAAGTTGAATCAATGCAAAAACTACAACAATTAAATGGATTATATATTAATTAAATTAATATATTATATTCTACAATTCCAAAAATACCCTTATTTTAATAGGAAATTTTTTTCTTCAATGACTTACCAACTTTTATGTCCAAAGGTTTATAAGTGACAAATATTTTTCTTAAGTATGATTTATACACTAATTTTTATTATCAATAGATTACAATATTTATCACTTTTATCTAATTTTTTTTCTTTTAAAAAGACACCCTAATAATAAAAAATACATTACTCTCAACAAATTAATACGTGAATGATCATATTTAACTAATTGATTAGTGATTAAGTATTTGTCTTGCGTATGAGTAATTAGTTGGTGTTGTTGTTGTTGTTATTATTATTATTATTATTATTATTAGTTTAATTGCTATGCACTACCAATATAAAAAGATTTACATTATCAGCACATCATAATCATTCATGGGGATTGCTTTATAGATAATTCGGGTAAAAATCAAATATTATTATTATTATTATTATTCGGGTAAAAATCAAATATTATTGTTATTATTATTATTATTATTATTATTATTAGATTTGAATCTAAAAAATATTCAATATACACTTATAATCAACCACACATTTGTGTCTTAAATGTTGATCAACAAAATATCATCTTTTAACTAATTGATCAATGACCAACATGTTATTAATATAGAGAAAGAAGATGAAAAATATAGAAGAATAAATAAAGGAAAAAGAAACAAAATAATATAAGAGTGACACGTCTTCTGAGAAAGAAGATAAATAGTATAAAATTTAGGTAAAATAAATTTTTTAACAAGTTAGTCTTTTATCTTTATTTTAATGTTAAGTTTATCATTTATGTTCGTAAATATTTACACCAACAATCCTAATTTCAAACCACCACAATTGAAATCCAAAATTATCTCAATAAAATCATGTAATCCTTAAAGGGTTTTGATTGCATTAATCATAAGAACATAAACACTCAATCAAATTTTAGAAAAAATGATTAAACAAGAGAGAATTCGAGTGAGAAAGATTTTAAGGTTCTTGAAATTAAATGCAAAATCATCTCAATTCATGTTATGACATCACATGAAAATTTATTATGTTGTTCTTTATATGATTAATGATAAAAATCATAGTACCATTTTCAGGGCCGGCCCAACATGTTATGAGGCCTTAAACGAAACTCTCATAGATCTTTTCAAAGTTAATAATAAATTATTAATATTTTATTTAATAACTATAGAAATTTCTTTGGCTGGAATCATGACATTTTCAAATCCATTTTCTCTATATATTTCAAAAAATGAAATATGACATTTCAACTGTTCTACAGCAACATAAGAACTCATGTAGAATTTTCTATTTTTTAGTTGAAGAAGAAAATAGTGTGTATGTACGTTGTACTACTCCAAGAGCTCATGTTAGAGATGTGCTCACTACTTGTCTCATGATTTCTCAATTTATAACTAATATTTCTCATGTTAGCACTGTGTTCACTACTTATATTTCTCAATTTATAACTAATATTTTTCTCATCCCTACTACCATCATTAAATAAGAAGAACATTAAATAATTTACTTGTACTAAGAAGAACATTAAATAATGTGCAACAAAAACAAACTAAGATTCAATTTTAGTAAAATTTATATCAATAAGTTTAACGGAATGTGAGACATTTTTATTAAGTAAAAAAAATTTTGACACCTTTATATTAACTAAAAAATTTGTATTTTACGAACACATAAAACGGTTGCTTTATGGCCTTAGCCCCGACTCTGACCATTTGATATTTTTGTGCAACTTAAATTATTACATCATGTATTTCACCTAAAATTTATAAATACTTATTCTGTTTACTGACTCACTTGTAAAAACAAACGACCCTTTCAATTTAAAGTATTATACTATGTATTTTGCCTAACATTTATGAATACTTATTCCGTTTCACACTTACTGACTCACTTGTAAAAATAAAAATTGTTAAAATGAACTACCCTTTCAATTTTAGCGTAATATTGATGCATTCCATAGTCATCGAGTGGACCACAAGTTGTTTTGTGCATGCATCTTTGGTTGCATTAACTATAGGTTTTTTTAGTTTTATCTAATTTTTATATAAATTAGATAATTGCAATTGGCATTTACTATTTTATAGGAATGAAGAATTTTAGTGTCAGAACATGGTTTGGATATTATAGTTTCAAATTGAAGTCATTTAGATGCAATTCAAAGTGTCGCGTGACATGAGCATGTTTCTTGTTTTGATAGGAGTAAACACGATGCATCATCTGACATGATAGTGTTCAGTGATTTGAATAATTTTTTGAATTTTTTTCAGTTTTATTTTAAGTGGGCTTGCCCCATCCCAAATATAAATAAGACTTACCAACACTGTTTTAGGGTTCTGGAAATCATAGTTTAGACATAACCCTTATGTGTTTATGTGATAAATGAATTTGATACTTTAACACTTTTTTGATTCAATTCTTATTGAGGTTTATTCATGTGAATTTGCTTAAATAATGAAAAGAAGAGCCATTGAATTATCACTAAACCCAATCCTAGTAGTTATAACAACCCAATTCAATTTTCTTACGATATTAACCAATTTATTCGCAACTCAATTTGGTATTGTTTCTTGGTCACAACCCTTATTTGAATTAATTAATTTGATCTATGTAATTTAATTGATTTATAATTAATTGATATAGTTTATATGGATTCAATATTTTCACTATTTGACGCAAACCGTAAAACCTATTTAACAACATAAGTTGATACCAATTAAGATAGCTTCAATATTTGCATGTAACACATTCGACCAATCAACACTCACATATAAGCCAAAGTGAAAATTTCCCGCATGATTTGTCACTAAGCCCCAAATCCTAATTGCCCTAGATTATTCAATGCATTACCATCTACA
Source organism: Cicer yamashitae (assembly GCA_037974755.1). Lineage (NCBI taxonomy): Eukaryota > Viridiplantae > Streptophyta > Magnoliopsida > Fabales > Fabaceae > Cicer > Cicer yamashitae. The sequence continues at coordinate 40,577,723 of JBBPBQ010020322.1, read as the reverse complement.
TTTAAAACCATAGCATCATGGCGTCTACTTCGCCAACAAACATCACAAATAGATCGAGGAATAAGAAGAAAATATATTGCGAGAAATCCAAATATTTAACATAATCATAAGAATGAAAACCCCAAAATCAAATACTAAAGTAGCAATAAAACTCGATGTTTTCCACAAAGTCTGCCGACAAAGATTTGGACCTCGACGAAGTCCACAAACTGTCAAAAAATAACTTATTCAAAAGAAATAAAAACAATAAAAAGAAAGTCATTAATACAAAACTAACAAGTCAAAGAAACATTAATATCTCAATAAAAAATAATAGATCAAATAAGTAAAGAATTATGACAAATTTGTCAAATATTAATCATTTATTTTTATAAATACAAATATATCAAATAATACAATTTACGATATTTACTAGTTTCTTTTATAATACTAAATGAATATTACTTTTTCTTATATTCTAAATATTACATTTTACAATAATTAAATACTTTCAAAAAAACATTACTCCGCGCTAAATGCAAGATATTGTACTAGTAAACGTAACATGAATAAAAAACCACAAGTTAAAAATTAGAAAAAAAGAAAAAAAAAATTCTCAATTAAAAAAAAGATTTTAACCCAATGAAAAAGCGCCGCGTACACAATTTCCATCACCGACTAAACCCCAATGTCACACGCTCGACACGTGTCCTAATCACAACCGGTCATAGCCAGTAATACAAAGTCATACTACCGGTAAAACAAGTCAGACCCATTTAGCTTCATTTATCACTTTAGCTACTACTATATATATAAAATTTCTCTCTGTATAATCACTTCTCTCTCTCTATCTCTCTCTCTCAAACACTGTTTCTTTTTATTTTTAATTATTTTTATTTTTTTTCGATTTTTCTTAAATTACGAGTTTCCCGAAAGTGACGTTTCGTTTTTCTCAGCTCTGGGTTTCGATGTGAGTAGCTCCCAAAACGATTCGTTTTGATTCTCTTTTGTTTCGGTTTCATTTCATTTGATCATTGTAAACAATTTTTTTTTTGTTTTTTTTTTAAATTAGTTAAAAGTTAAAATTGAAAAGTTTTGTTTTGTTTTGTTTTGGTGTGATGAATTTAAAGATTTTGTTTTTAGTTGTTTAGGGATTTGAATTTGTACTTTTTTGTTGTTAGATTTTAGGATTGTGAGTTTTTGTGAGGTTTGGGAATGGGAATTGGGGTTTTGGATTTTGTTCTTTAAAGTTTTGTAATTTGAGTTTGGGTTTTAGGGTTTTTGAATGTGTGAATTGAGAGTGTTTGATTTGTGGTAGTTATTGTTTTCTTTTAGTGGAGATTGCTGTGTTGATGTTAGTACTAAGAATAAGAATTAGGGTTTTGTGAATGGAATTGTTTGAATATGAATTTCTTTTTTTTTTTTTGAAGGGTGGTTTTTATTGTTCAATTAAAAAATGTAGATGGGGTTCTTAATTTAGTTTGTTTTTTTCATTTGGGCGAATTAGTTTTAGCTCAACTTTCTTTGGTGTTAACGAATGTTTTGGTTGCACAGGTGTTTGTAGGGTTGTCAGGAAGATCAGTGAAGTTTGGAAATATTAGTTAAAGGATAGATATATCAATCTGCCTGTTACATTGAACTTTTATATAGTTTGAGGATATTTTAAATACCTCTTAAGCCTGGATCTGGAGGGCTACCTAGATTCCAGTCACCAAGGGGGCATACCTCCTATGGCACCTTCTCGGGTGGCAGGAGGTTTAGCCCAATCATCATCAAGTTCAGGAATTTTCTTTCAAGGAGAGGGACAGTCACATAATTTAGTTAACTCTCACTTGAGCTCGTCTTTAGTTAATTCATCTAACACTGTTCCTGGGACCGGTCATTCGAACCTTGGTCCAGTTTCTGGGGATATGAATAATGCAGTTTTGAACAGCGTGGCAAACTCAGCACCAAGTGTTGGAGCTAGTTCTTTAGTCACAGATGCAAATTCTGCACTCTCTGGTGAACGCCATATGCAAAGAAGTGCAAGCATTAACGGAGATTCGTACTTAAGATTACCTGCCTCACCCTTGTCATTTACATCAAATAATATTAGTATTTCTGGGTCACCTGCAATGGATGGTTACTCTGTAGTACAGCAGAATTCTCATCAAGATCAGAATGCTCAACAATTGCAGCAGAATCAACAACAGCTGCAGGGTGCTTCAAGTTCGATGCCTCTGCCTGCTTCTCAAACTGGTTCATCTCTGCACCAAACGGGTGCACAAGTAGCAGGATCTTTCATGCAAGATCCAAATAATATATCCCACCTGCTAAAAAAACCTAGGTTGGATATCAAACAAGAAGATATAATGCAACAACAGGTAATACAACAGCTTCTTCAGAGACAAGACCCCACACAATTCCAAAGTCGTAATCCTCAGTTACAGGCTATGTTTCAGCAACAGCATAGGCTGAAGCAACAACAAATCTTTCAGTCATTGCCCCAGGCCCAGCGAGTGCAATTGCTGCAGCAGCAGCAGCAACAACAACAACAGCAACAGATGCAGAGGCAGCAAATACAACAACAAATGATTCAGCCCTCAGCTGGTGTGAAGCGTCCATATGATGGTGGTGTTGGGGGTGTATGTGCCCGTCGATTGATGCAGTACCTCTACCATCAAAGGCAGCGGCCAAATGTGAGTTTTTTTTATTTCCTTCATGTGAAGCCCTGTCTATATGATTCCTTTAGTCTATGGACCAGCAATGCTTTATGATTTGTGGATGCTTAAATCTATTTGAAATGCAGTATATCATCTGTCTATTTTTGTTTTTGTTTCAAGCATTGGCCTTTTTGCTGAAGGCATTTGAATGGATTTGAATTAATTAGTGTATATTATCTAAACACATATTTGTAATGGTTTGAGAACTTCTGAACATCTTCATTAGGTACAGCAGAACTAAAATTCAGTTGATCTGTTTTCTCAGGATAATAGTATTGCATATTGGAGAAAATTTGTAGCTGAGTATTACTCTCCTCGTGCAAAGCAACGGTGGTGCTTGGCATTATATAGTAATGTTGGGCACCATTCACTTGGTCTTTTACCCCAAGCAACTACGGTCAGTCTTTGCACTTCTCATTTATCCCTTATATCTTGTTCCATAAATAGGATGATGCTGTAATATTTGCTAATGACAATTCATAGTTTTAATAGATTTGATTAGGTTATCATGCATTTGTAGGCGACTTCTAAGATTACCTCATGATAAGAGTTATGCCAAAAATTATTTTATAAAACATGAGTTATGCCAAAAATTATGGCATTTGCTTAGCCAGTATTTGTGCTCTCCTTTTTGCCCTTTAATGTGTTGGTGATCCGACATTGATATTTCTTTCTTCAGCATGCTTGGCAGTGTGACATTTGTGGAACTAAATCTGGAAGAAGGGGATTTGGTAAGGAACTGGAAACATTATGTTATTTTATCATATATTATTTTGTTCACTGTAGAAAACATGAGACACGAAAACTGACGGACTAAAATGTGATGATAGTAAGCAAATATAACATATAAGAACTGTGTGATTGTAAGCAGGCATTGGTGTAAGTTACATGATTTTCACTTTGGAATTTGGATGTACCTGTAACTTGATTGTTAGCATATTCCCTTATTTCTCAAATTGCTAGTCAGTCTAATAATTTCTGCGTTCTGGATTTGTTTAACAGAGGCAACTTTTGATATACTACCCAGACTCAACGTAGTCAAATTTGGCAGTGGAGTAATTGATGAACTATTGTTTTTGGACCTGCCACACGAAACAAGATTTCCTTCTGGTTTGATGATGTTAGAATATACAAAAGCAGTTCAAGAGTGTGTGTATGAGCAGCTTCGAGTTGTTCGTGAGGGTCAACTTCGTATCGTATTTACTCAAGACCTGAAGGTTATAAATCTTTGCTGTATACAAATATATTTACTATTTGAATCTTTTGACCGCATTGGGATTTATGAAGTTCTTTATATTTTACAGATATTTTCTTGGGATTTCTGTGTAAGGCGCCATGAAGAACTTCTTCCCCGAAAGTTAGTTGCACCGCAGGTATGATTCTGCATGCTTTTTTGGATGTACAATGGTGCAAGTTAACAGTATTTATAAAGTAACTCTATTTGTCAGCACTTTCTTTGTGACTAGCAAGGTAGTTAGAATCGAGATCCTATGCAGGATTGGGTAAGGTTCACAAGATCGTGGATTGTGAGATCGTAACACGGATCGTAAGATCCTACCAAATTAAGAACATATATATTGCATGTAGATTCATACATATGCATGTAAAACAACATAATTTAGTAAAAATAACTTCAAATCACACCCAAAAAACTTCAATTTGGGATCATTAGATTCATAAAACAACTAAAACACCCAGAATATGAGCAAATCAAACCTAAAAACAACTAAAAACCTCAAGAACAGTCACCACAACAGTAAAAAACAACTAAAAATCTTCAAAACAGTAGCAAATACTGAAAACACACAGAATCGTGCAAGATCTCCAATTCCACCTTCTCCGATTGTGTTGGGTTTCTGCATGTCAACGAACACTAGGAAGGGGTCGTAAAATTGTGGGATCCTAGGTGCTGGATTGGGATTTTGACTACCATGGTGACTAGAGCTATTAGATTTAAGTTATGAATGAAACCTTGAGCTACATGATTCAAAACGAACCAATAACCATTCTTGAACTAACGTTACCATTTGACCATTACCATCATAGTCAACAAAGTATACTGGTAGAGTTTTGGGATTGTTACAATTGGCAGGAATCTATAACAATTTTGGAAATTTCCCTGAGCTTGAAAGTGCTACCCACCTTAACAAGGAAGAACTATAAGGCACTGAGAAATCATTTGTCTTTCTTTGTCGCCTATACCTATACCTTTATGATATAGTCTAATATGGACTCCATAGTTATGTCTATTTAATTTGAATCATAGTATAATGATACTATTTTAGAATGTAGTTCTTAGAATTTTTTAACTTTTACAGGTCAACCAATTAGTTCAAGTAGCTCAAAAGTGTCAGAGTACAATTTCTGAAAGTGGGTCAGACGGGGTTTCTCAGCATGATTTGCAAACAAACAGCAACATGTAAGTCTTACGTGTTATTGTAAGTTAATACATGGTTGTTTCCCACTGATTAACTTATTTAACATATCTTCTTCGTCAGATTTACCTTCTCTTGGTTGCATGCTTTATGTGAAGATGTTGTGATCTATGTATACTGCATTCCGGTTTTTTGGCTAGAGTTAGAGAAATAACCACAGAAAAGTTATAAAACTATTGTTTTTTCTATTTTGATTGGACACAAATTTTTGTTTGTTTGGGGGGAGGGGTTGTGTGAGAACCTTTGTCTTAGAAGGTTGTACAACAGCACAAGCATTGATGCATCCTCTTAACTTGGCCAGTATGTGGTTTTGCTTACTTTTCACACAAGATTGCTGCAGTCAAATGTTCTCTTGAGAGAAGGAACTACGGAAAAAAGAAAAAATCTGAGTGGTGTTTATTATTTTACCTTATTGATATCTTTGTGCTTTTTACTCTGGTCCGTTACAGAATTAGCCTGGTTATTATAGCATATATGCAAATGTCTTTAAAGTCATACAGGGTCAACTAATGAGAATAGTGGATTTATAGTTACATATATTTAATATATAATGGTTTTTTAAGCAATGGTTGTAGAGGTTAATAAGTAAAATGTCACTGAACTAAAGTTTAAGATAATGTTTCTTTTACATCAGGGTCCTCACAGCTGGGCGTCAGCTTGCAAAGAGTTTGGAGCTACAATCACTAAATGACTTAGGCTTTTCAAAAAGATTTGTGAGAACTTTGCAGGTAAACTGTTAAATTCTATTGCATTGGTTTGTTGAGTGTGAAAACACAGAGAAGCCTTGTTTCTTTTTCTATGTTTAATCAAGTCTTCTGTCATGCTTTAACAGATTTCTGAGGTTTGCAATAGCATGAAAGATCTAATCGATATCTGTTACGATCACAAAGTTGGACCAACTGGTAATTCTTGTGGATTTTATTATTATCGTCTACAATCTTGGGTTGAATTCATGTAATCTTTATCAAATGTTTTGGTGTAGCTGTTTTAATTTTAGGTGTTCTTATTTTTTTCTTTCAAATTAGCTATAGCGTTTGTTGTTTCCATGTTTATTAACTCAACATTTGCCTGCAGAGAGTTTGAAAAATTATTCTCGATATTCAACTGCGTCAAAGCTCCAAATGCAAAAGATGCAAGAGATGGAACAGCTAGCAAATGCTCAAGGTCTTCCACATGATCGAAACACACTTAATAAGTTATTGGCAATGAATCCCGGATCGAACAATATAAACAGTAATCACAATATGGGCAATCGCGGTGCTCTGACTGGGTCAGCACAAGCTGCTTTGGCAATGGCCAATTACCAGAATCTTCTCATGAGGCAAAACTCCATGAATTCCAGCCCTAGCTGCTCACTTCAGCGAGAAGGATCCCCTTTCAATAACTCGAACCAGAGTCCCTCATCAGCTTCTTTGCAAGGTGCTGGCGCCGCATCAATGCCGGGTTCTATGCAGAATTCACCTCGTAGTGGTGGTTTCTCAAATGCCCATCTACCCTCACAACAACAGCGGCAGCAGCAACATCTTCAACAACGCTCATTAAGTGCGAATAGTTTACCTCAACAAAATCACTCACAGGGACCTCAAGGAAATCAATCACTGCAACAGCAGATGATCCAGCAACTACTGCAAGATATGTCGAATAACAACGGGGGAGTGCAACAACAGTCTCATAGTGGACCCAATGTAAGTGGAAATATGTCAAAGAATGGGCTGGGTTTTGCTGGTCAAACTCCACCCTCAACTGGAGGCGGCTCTGCCAATGGTCCAGGAAATAATGGACCCGTTTCAAGGAGTAATAGCTTCAAAGCAGCTTCAAACAATGATTCTTCTGCAGCTGCAGTTGGAGGCAACAGTGGATTCAACCAGAGAACATCTGATATGTCACAAAGTCTCCCTTTGCAAGATGTGGCTCAGGAATTTGGCCATGATTTTGCTGATAACCCCTTCTTTAACAGTGATCTAGATGATAACATGGGATTTAACTGGAAGACATGACTGACTCAACTTGTCACTGTAATTGGAATTTCTTGTTCTATTGTTTTATCTTATTGTTATCTTTGTACAGAGGATACTTTAAAATAGTTTCTGCCTTATTTTTTTCTTTGTTTTTTTGTGCTCATTTTCTTGATGGACTTTGTCATGACTCTTCTTACTCGAGTAGGTGTTTGAGATTTTATTTGAGGGTGTGTTTTTACCTGGCCTGCAAGTGTAATCTATTTGATAATTTAAAGAACAGTTATACGGCATATTCATCACTCTATTACCTTATTTTCTTCCTGTCTCAAACTAAACTTTTGTGTAATCAAATATTTATTGCTTACAAAAATTTAGATTATTTCGATTTTGTTTTGTAAATAAACAATTAAATATAAATTTTTAAGTTTTGCATTCAAAAATTTATATTTAATTCATGTCTTTTTAAAAAGTTTTAAAAATGTGACAAATATTCTTATATTGATTTAAACATATATGAAAAAGATATTCAAATATTTGAATAAAAAATAGGAGTTGACTTGAAAATAGAGAACAAAAACAATATAAAATTTTTTTAGAGGTTAAAAGATGAATTCTTTTATAGTCTTTAAAAGCAAAACATTAAAATTTTATTACTACTAAAAATTTATAGAATTAGAAGGCCCAGTTGAGAAGTAAAATCCAAAACTTGCTGAACAACTGAACTAAGAGAAATTCAAAGATAGCACATGAAGTGACAAAAGAAAGTTAAAAGATGTTTGTGAAACTTGTAAAGTATCATTGATCTGATTAAAACTCCACTATTTATTTTGTTTTCTAAATCTTGTGTACGGAGAAAATATTGGAAGGGAAGAATTTACTTCGTGTGCCTAACAAGCTTCTTGATGGAGATTAATCATTATGAAAGATCGATAGATATTTCGTAGTTAGGGGGGTGCAAGTCAAAACTGATCCAAATCAAATATTGTAAATTGAACCAAAAAAATTAAAATTTGCACAAAATTGAATATTGTTGCATGTCTTTGAATCTCTTTTTTGTAAAAACCGCTCAAATCAAATGAAATTTCAAAATCTTTTTATACAACTGAATCAAATTGAACCAACTGCATATATAAACTTTGATACTTGTTTCTTTTTTATTAATATGAGATTATTGCATTAGTATATTATTTGTTGGTTTATAACTTTTTTAATAATACTTATAGTTTTATTTAATCTATATTTATTTTACTTTTTTTATAAGTTTTGTTATTCAGTAATGTCAAAATGTCATACTCCACTCTTTTTTTTTAAACATGCTCTTATAAAGAAAAGTTGTTCACAAAAATAGATATTGTCGTCATCAAAAAAGGAGGAGATCGTTAGAACCAAGTTGGTTTGAAGAATAATGACCCACATATTTTAAATATATATTCTTGTTTAGAATTTATTTTTGAAGGATTTTAACAAGAGAATATATGTTTGGTCTTCATGAAAATAATTTGTGTCTATTGTTGCTTTAAAACTCAAAACTAATCCAAAAAGATTATGGCATGAAAGTCAAAAATTGATACTTGAGCATTTTGAGGCATATTAATGTATATCCTTGCAAACGAGTCTTATTTGTTGCTTATTTCTTTTGTAAAAATTGATCTCAAATGTTTAAATATATTTTAAGCATAATAGATAGAAATAGCAAAAATCAAAAAGTCTCATAGAGAGAAATTATATTTAACATGATGTCACATTCATCTTATTTTGCTTCCCTGTATGCGCTCATTCTCTCTAGTTCTAAAAAAAATGAAAAATGGATCTATTTATAACAAGTTAGTATGATCATGTTCAAATCAAAATGTTGCCTCTTGTGAAAGAGGATAAAGAGCAAAGAGGCATCTTATTTGTTTTATGGAACTTTGAATTATTAAAGGATATTAATTTCATAATATTCAGGGGGAGTTTTTAGAAAATATTTTTTTCTTAAAACTGAAGTCAACTCATTTTTTTTTTAATTTTAAAAATGAGAATAATATATATTCATTGAAAGATTGTCAAGTATGTTAAAATGCTTGCATATAATTATGTCATATTGATTTTGTTATCATTATCCATATCTTGATTGCAATATTGACTAAAATGATTATTGATCATCATACATGCTATGTTCCTTGATGTTAAATCCAAACTTGCAAGTTTGATATATGAATGCATTGATCGACCGCATGATTTCTATGTGAAGTATACTCATGCTATTGCTCCCTACATTTTTACTTCAATTTTTATTCCCCAACCTTTTTGATAGATGCCAAAAGGGGGAGAGAAATATATGATGGATATAAGATGGAAGTAATTAATGAATAATGTTAAGAATTAACCTCTTGCATATGTTTAGGGGAAGTTTAATTAGAATGATATGAATTAAACTCTTGCATGTGTTTAGGGGGAGTTTAATTACATATCTATGAACATTCTTGCATTTTATTTATATCCATCCATAAAACTTCTGATTTATTCAAAAAGTTTGTCATTATCAAAAAGGGGGAGATTGTTGAGGCAAAAACCTTTTTGATGTATGTTTTTGTAACACCCCGATTTTTAACAGCGCGAGTGTAATTTTTTTTTTCAAAATAAATTGATAAAAATACCAAGTTAAATCCATAAATGAAGAAAATACTTTTGGATAAAATATTTAAGTCGTAACACCACGACAAAGGTCAACAATTATTATAAACAGCGGAAATGGTTTTGAACAAAAATCCAAAATATCCAAGTAAAATATACACCGACTAAAATAGTTTGTTTCAAATACATAAGTTCCCTTTTTACAACAACAACTTTGAAATAAGAAAGGGAAAATATATAAAGTTCTTAAATAGAACCCTAAGCTGATCATTAATCTAACTAAAGGTGACTGGGTACTGAGAATCCACGAGCGGCATCAAGCCCCACTGCTTTCGATCACAAATCCAACTCATCGCTAAGCTACGCCTTAGGACGATCCTGATCCTCCTCTGAGGGCAAAACCCAGATTTCAACAATAATTGTAAAGGGTCACCAACCGAAATTAACAAATATCACATAGCATTTAAATTTTAAATGCACAAAATAACCTTTCAACTTAGCATACATCTAGAAAGGGTTTTCATATGCCAAACATGCATAAACAAGATTGAAAAATGAAGTTTTGGACCAAACTGCACTGTCGTATTCGAATACAGCACTGTCGTAGCCGACTACGAGTGCTAAGTCAGTAGCTAAAACAACACATCTGTATTCGACTACGAGATAGGACAGTAGCAAAAAATGCATTTTCGTATTCGAATACAGCATGGTCGTAGCCGAATACAACTCTGAAAAATGCAGATTTTCAGTTTTGAAAACATCTCGCAATCATTCAACACTTACCACACAAAGTCAATCAATCACACTCATCAAATACGGCATAAACACAAACAAGAATCGAGTATGTATATACAACCATCACAGTATATCAAACATGACTCGCGTGTCAAGCACCCTCATGCAATGCGTATATGCCAATGCTCATGATTCCGGAATTCCACACCAAAACCCTCCTCGAAGTGGCGTAAATCATAATTGTACCGCCTATCACAGGCCGAAGTACTAAATACCGAGGTGCAATCTTTCACAGATCAGCACGATTTACTATTGTGTCGCCTCTCACATGCCTTACACTATTTTCTATAGTGCAATCGCTCACAGATCAGCACAACTAGAGTGCAATCTCTCACAGATCAGCATGGCGCGATAATCCCCGTAAGGATAAGATGAACCAACAGATCACATGGCATCACCTCGTGGCATATCACGGTCACCACTATCACCATGGCACCATCGCGGTCACCATGTACTATGAAATGCATGAGCATACTCTGACTCTTTTCACCACAACCATTAAGTAAATGCAGCTATTAAAAGATTCCCCATTTTTAATGCTCATTTAACACTAATGATTTTTCAAATTCAACACAGAGCATACTCAAACATATTTAACTCATAGTTCCACAACTCACACCAAATCATACCAAATCATTGTTCCACAAAATCCACACATAAAACACATCTCAAAATTCATAATATTAATTATGAACACATCAATCACACCAAACATGAATCACCACAACCCACACCTCAAACACATTAAAATCAACTTCCACAATTTCACATTAAATTCAATTCACAATACATACTAAATTTCATCAATTCATTTTCCACAAAAACCACCCATAAATCACATTAATTCAAAACTCCACATTTTTAAACCTAAACCACCTATATTAAATCTCCAAAATTTTCAACCATAATCACCAAATTCAAAACTCCATATTTCCAAACAAAAACCACCACATTTAATCTCCACAACACACATAAATCCCATTAAAAATTTTTTCCTTAAATTCACACATAAACTCCATCAAAATCAAACTCCACAAATACACATATAGAGAGTCCTTCCTATATGCAAGCTAAAAATTTGGAAGGAGCCCTTACCTCAACGGTAGCTCTAACTACCGATTACGGCACCATGATTAATTCGGTAAAAACTTCATTCGCGTCGTCGCTTCGAAAACTAGCTCACTAGCACCGCAGCGTGGCAAGAGCAACTTTCTCTTCTATCACTTCTCGAATGGAAGCTTAGATCTAGGTGAGAAGTGAGTGTTTGTGTTTGGCTGTTTTGAAATCCACCAACACTCGGTTTCCACGGAACAAAGAAAGAAGAAAACGCGAGGCTGGGAGGGAAAATGTTGCTTTCTCTCTTTTTTCCTTTCTTAGCCTTCATATATATATATATATATATAATTTCTTTGGTTTTGTCTGTTTGTGCTCTTTTTTTAATTCCAATTTTGCCCTTTGGGCTTTTTTCCGCATTTTTTTATTGGACTAGGCCCGATTTGATCAAATTTGGATTGGCCCAAATTTATTTTGCAGGGGCGAAGATACCAAAACAGTCATCTTCGTTTTCGTCTATATATATATATATATATATATATATATATACCAAATAATATATATATCAACCAACCGAACAAATATCTAAAACTCCCACACACACACCTCAACTATTTTGATAAAAATATCTATTCTCGTTGCAACTCAATTGACAGGTAAAATTTTCAGCAACCCGAGATATTTTTGACAAAACTGTCCGGTATTAAATTCTTCGCAACATAAATAAATTATTCTTCGACGAATAATTTTAACCGGATCTAAGATATATATATATATATATATATATATATATATATATATATATATATATAATAAACATATAAAAAACTCTAATAAAATATGCTTTTGGTATTTAATTCGCAAAATGAATTAAAATTGGGCTAAATGCCTCAACAATCCAACACCAAATATACTAAAATTGCATAAATTAGAATTTGAAATTAAGGGTCTTACATTACTACCCTCCAAAAAGAAGTTTTGTCCTCGAAACTTAAAGTAAGAGTAGTATCCACACTAGGTTTGCACTCCAACTCAACATACATGCTAGAACTTGTTTCTCACTCCTATGTGAAGAAAATGTCGTCTATCCCTTCTCATAGGGTGCTTAATGGCTTCGCGCACTATCATAGCCGGTAAGACTCGTCTGTTCCACTCAACATGATTTTGTCTACTATCAACAAGAGATTGGGGATGATCAGTTCCTCAATTTGTCAATAAGTAGCCAATGACCATGATGATGGCTTAGACCATCTTAACCTAACTGTAATAATGCTCCTTTCGACTTGGACTTAAAGCTATCCCGAGGCACAAGCGGTCTAACAATCTTCTCAAGGTCCACTGAGTTTCCCTTATTTTCCTATCGATGAAGTACAATCGCCCATAACTATGCCACCTAGCCTCATATACGTCCACTTGGTACGAAACATGCATTAGGTTCCAAACTGAAACTCTAAGTATGACACTAACACCCTGAGCATAAAACAATCATTATCGCCGAGAACTCCTTAATTTCTCCATTGCCCACAAATCCTCGATTTTATTTAGTCGCACAACTACACCAAACCATAGTGTTCTCATCAAAATGTTGGTTTGATTATAACTTTAATAATCACATCCCAACTTCCGATTGGGGATCAAAGTTTCCTCAAATATTTTCAACAACATGCCAAGACTATACCACCTACGACACACAAACTCCCTTTAAGTTTAGTGCTTCATTTCCAGAGTCACGCCTCCAACAAAAATCCAATTTGAATTTTATTCACTGGTTAAGACCTACATCTGTCTCATTCCTAACACCTCAAATACACGTTTCACTAGTCAATTTTCTACATACTTCTCAATTCTGGACAATCCTAAAAATAATTTTCCTACATCTGCTGCCAACATTCATTCTGATACTTCTCAATTTCGCCGCGTCCTTTATTTGCAGCTTGATGATTATCCTTTCATTATGACATGTCAAACACATTGTATTCACTCCCTCGCTTTTCCATTTATACAAACCTTAAATCTCTACCTCGAACCTTGATACATCCTCACTATTTCGAAATCATTACCTAGCTTACTCTTGTATGTCTTTTTTCCAAAAGTTGTTCTCTCCTTTGACAGCCACAATTGGTACACACCATTGTGCGTCATATTCCCAAAATATCATCCATCCTAACTTGATTTTCTTTGGTCTTTCCTTTTACTACTAAACTTTTCTTCCTTTGGATAAGCTTGTCATTCCGATCATTAAGAATTCATTCAACAAAATCTTAATTCCTCCCAATTTCCACACTTCATATGAAATATTCTACATCTAAAATATATCTCAAAACACTTTTCACCTATACCATCATTCAACCGTCTATGTGGTGAACATCTAGAATCCTTTATTTTCTTAGCTCGTCTTCCATCATACTTCGTCTTTCTTCATTAAAGTGATTTTAATAAATCAAGCCTTACTAGTTCCCACCAAACTTTTTCATTCCATACTCAATTCTTCCCTACCAAACAAACATTTAACTCTTTTGATTTGATGAACACAATAACGTACCCCTATGACATGCCTTCAAGTAGTGCCTTTGAATTCATTGGCGTACTCTTCTAATAACAATGTCTCATTTTTGGATAGGATAATTCATTTATGAATCCTTAATTGTCATAAGCTACATACCCATGTGCTGCTCCAACAAGTTTTCATGGCATGTTTTCCAAAATTTGATTCACTCGTTGGATTTTCTTATTCATTCTCAACCTTCACCGAGGTACAAATTGAAAGAGTCCCAACAATCGAACGTCCTAAAGAACTATTCCTCAAACGTCTCATCCTCATAACTTTGCAGTAAAATATCTCCAAGACCCACATACCTTTCACCGTCTATCTAGTCACTGAAACAATCATTCCAAATCTTAACGCTTGGCTTCCCAAGAACAACAACTAAACCATAAATCATTTGTTACATTTCTTCCTATTCACTCTATGTCATTAAATAAGATTATGAATTCTGATCCTTGAAATCTTCGAATACTCATTACACCGTCTAAATTTATCCATTTCATCTTAAGATACAATACAAGGTCTTATTCATCATTGACTCTAACCGCCTTAGTAATCTCACTAATGAAAACTCCTCTAATTATAACACAACATTATTAGTAAGTCTTCAAACACTTTCATCCATAACATGAAGTTTTTATCACTTGCCTACCTCAACTCCCTTGATCATACGAGTTTAAGGTGTCACTTGGTCCTCCATCCAACCTTGCGGACTTTGAATCGTTGACTTAAAGATTAACCATCTCAGGGTCTCAAATCAAATCTTGATTAATCCCTCTAACTTATCAAAATATTCGCACTCTCCTAGTGTTTACCATCCTTTAATAGACTCTCAATGCTTACATTGCCACAATCTCTAAGTATTCTTGTACTCTGTATCTCCAATTCCACTTAATAGTAACCTGTGATTCAATACATCATGTCTTAACTCCTTATGTTTACCCGAACATCACTCAGAATTCACACTAACGCATCAATAGTTTCCTCTAAGATCACTATCCATCCTTATTTTCTCCTGAACCACACAGAGATTTGTCACTTACCAACAAATTATATTGTCTCACTCCTATAATCGTCACGCGGTTCATACTCAACAATCTAAGTCACGAATCTAGTTTAACTCGAATGCTCGACCTTACCCCTCAAGGTAGCGACTATTCCTCAAAGCGTCCTTTGCCTAACCAAGGTAATATTCACCCCTAATGTGTAGTGCACCTTAACTTCATTACAAGCCTCTTTAATTGAAACCTGAGCAACAGATGCTATTCCAAATGGAAGCCTCGTCTTCTCAACAATTCCATGGTGTTCACATCTCTTTGACAGTTATCAAACTTCATCCCGTCTCATCCTGAAATCTACCAGGAAAGCATCCAATACTTTTCTTAAAAAATTTCTCCACTTAGATCTTTACTTGAAATCCCCTATCAGTCTCACAGCAATAACATCTTCGAGTTATCACCAATAACATAGCCTCTGTATCCTTGGAACTACTTCATAAATCCCATGTCGTCATGATTCGCTTCAACCCTGTCTTTCCTAGACCGATACGTTTTAGGAATTTAGAGGCACTCGTCGACCAAAGTCGACTATTGTTCTATGTTTTAACTGCTCTTCCAAACAAAGTGCTACAAGGCACGCTGTTTCGTATAAGAAACAATAAACTACTTAAGCACATCATGCTTGACCCAAGACAACAAAACAGAAGGTACACGTGGACTCCAACTACTTGATACCCCTAACCACGACTCTTGATCAGCTTAGGACACCCAAATCACAGCCCCAAAGAAATTGAAACCAAGGCTCTGATACCACAATGTAACACCCCAATTTTTAACAGCGCGACTGTATTTTTTTTTCAAAATAAATTGATAAAAATACCAAGTTAAATCCATAAATGAAGAAAATACTTTTGGATAAAATATTTAAGTCGTAACACCACGACAAAGGTCAACAATTATTACAAAGAGCGGAAATGGTTTTGAACAAAAATCCAAAATATCCAAGTAAAATATACACCGACTAAAATAGTTAGTTTCAAATACATAAGTTCCCTTTTTACAACAACAACTTTGAAATAAGAAAGGGAAAATAAATAAAATTCTAAAATAGAACCCTAAGCTGATCATTAATCTAACTGAGGGTGACTGGGTACTGAGAATCCACGAGCGGCATCAAGCCCCATTGCTTTCGATCACAAATCCAACTCATCGCTATGCTACGCCTTAGGACGATCCTGATCCTCATCTGAGGGCAAAGCCCAGATTTCCACAATAATTGTAAAGGGTCACCAACCGAAATTAACAAATATCACATAGCATTTAAATTTTAAATGCATAAAATAACCTTTCAACTTAGCATACATCTAGAAAGGGTTTTCATATGCCAAACATGTATAAACAAGGTTGAAAAATGAAGTTTTGGACCAAACTGCACTGTCGTATTCGAATACAACACTGTCGTAGCCGACTACGAGTGCTAAGTCAGTAGCTAAAACAACACATCTGTATTCGACTACAAGAAAGGATGTAGTCGACTACGAGACAGGACAATAGCCAAAAATGCATTTTCGTATTTGAATAAAGCATGGTCGTAGCCGAATACAACTACGAAAAATGCAGATTTTCAGTTTTGAAAACATCTCGCAATCATTCAACACTTACCATACAAAGTCAATCAATCACACTCATCAAATACGGCACAAACACAAACAACAATCGAGTATGTATATATAACCATCACAGTATATCAAACATGACTCGCGTGCCAAGCACCCTAATGCAATGCGTATATTCAAATGCACAAGATTCCGGAATTCCACACCAAAACCCTCATCGAAAGGGCGTAAATAATAATTGCACCGCCTATCACAGGCCGAAGTACTAATTAACGAGGTGCAATCTCTCACAGATCAACACGATTTACTATAGTGTCGCGTCTCACAAGACTTACACTGTTTTCTATAGTGCAATCGCTCACAGATCAGCACAACTAGAGTGCAATCTCTCACAGATCAGCAAGACGCGATAATCCTGGTAAGGATAAGATGAACCAATAGATCGCATGGCATCACCTCGTGGTCCATCACAGTCACCACTATCACCATGGCACTGTCGCAGTCACCATGTACTATAAAATGCATGAGCATACTCTGACTCTTTTAACCACAACCATTAAGTAAATGCAGCTATTAAAAGATTCCCCATTTTTAATGCTCATTTAACACTAATGATTTTTCAAATTCAACATAGAGCATACTCAAACATACTTAACTCAAAGTTCCGCAACTCACACCAAATCATACCAATTCATTGTTCCACAAAATCCACACATAAAACACATCTCAAAATTCATAATATTAATTATGAACACATCAATCACACCAAACATGAATCACCACAACCCACACCTCAAACACATTAAAATCAACTTCCACAATTTCACATTAAATTCAATTCACAATACATACTAAATTTCATCAATTCATTTTCCACAAAAACCACTCGTAAATGACATTAATTCAAAACTCCACATTTTTAAACCTAAACCACCTATATTAAATCTCCAAAATTTTCAACCATAATCACCAAATTCAAAACTTCATATTTCCAAACATAAACCACCAAATTTAATCTCCACAACACACATAAATCCCATTAATTTCCTTTTCTCCAAATTCACACATAAACTCCATCAAAATCAAACTCCACAAATACACATATAGAGTCCTATATGCAAGCTAAAAATTTGGAAGGAGCCCTTACCTCAACGGTAGCTCTAACAACCGATTACGGCACCACGATTAATTCCGGTAAAAACTTCGCTCGCGTCGTCGCTTCGAAAACTAGCTCACTAGCACTGCGTCGTGGCAAGGAACAACTTTCTCTTCTGTCACTTCTCGAATGGAAACTTAGATCTAGGTGAGAAGTGAGCGTTTGTGTTTGGCGGTTTTGAAATCCACCAACACTCGGTTTCCACATAACAAGGAAAGAAGAAAACGCGAGGCTGGGAGGGAAAATGTTGTTTTCTCTCTTTTTTCCTTTATTAGCCTTCATTTATACATATATATATATATATATATATATTAACTTTCCAAATAATATTCAATAACATTCTGGTTTACAAAGAACAAAGTCTTCTTTAATTCAAGATCGATTTGGGCTACAAAAATACATCAATCTACATTGTAAATCACCAATATTCATTACAAAGGAACATAATTATATACTCAAGATCATTTTGGACAAACTCTTTCCATAAGATCAACAAAAAGCAAAGCCATGCATCAAGAATAAAAAGCAAGACTAATCCCCAAAGTTGATGGCTAAAGTAAGCAAGTACAAACTGGATAGAAATGATAGTCACTGCATCACTGACACACGTACAGAACAAAAAAGCTTGGCACGCAACAGCTGTCAGAATTGTCAAATCCAGCAATCACTCAAAACAGAAACAAAGAACATTCTCCGTTTTCACAGCTTTAATCTAAGAACGTTTTGGTTTACAAAGAGCAAAATCTGTTGTAATTTAAGATCGATCTGGGCTACGAAAGTACATTTATCTACACTACAAAATAACAATATTCATTACAGAAGGAATTTAATAATCTACATAAGATCGTTTTGGATATATTCGTTCAAAGAAGATCAACAAAGGCAAAGCAAAACATCAAGATCAATCTCCAAATTGCTTTAAAATATATCTAACACTTCGAAAGTGTGTTCAACGACTATATTCATTTTAATCTGAATATTCAAAGCCTTTTATCATCTATAAATAGAAGATCAATTCGAAGATGAAGGCAAGAGTTCAATTTACAAATCTACCAACACTTGTTCAAGTAACAAGTCAAAAACTCTTCAAGTAAACTCCAGCTCTCTTCACTATATCTTTGGATCATTATTTACTGAGTTTGTCTTTCATTTATCTCAAACAAGTGTTGAGAAGTTTCAAGATCACAAACACTTTTATCATACACATCATTTGTAACTCAAGTCTATCTTTTATGTTAGATTGAGTGTGTTTGTAAAAATCCTTTCAAGGCTGAAAGGTGATTGAAAAAATCATTTCTAGGTTGAAAGGTGATTGTAAAATCCTTTCTAAGTTGAAAGGTGAAGATTGTAATAGATCAAGGTTGATCTGGACCGGTGGTTTAAAAACCAAGAACGTTTTCCGTTTTGAACACTTAGTGAAAATCTCACGGTTGTGAGGACTGGATGTAACCCATGTTGGGTGAACCAGAATATATTGATGTGTGAATTCTCTATCCGTTTTGAACACTTAGTGAAAATCTCACGGTTGTGAGGACTGGACGTAACCCATGTTGGGTGAACCAGGATATATTGTTGTGTGAATTCTCTTTCCCTTATCTCCATTTATTTATCACTCACTTAGCACTAATCATATCGTGAAATTTTTATTGTTATTTCACTAACCAAGAACGTTCTCCGTTTTCTATTTTCATAACCAAGATTAATCTTGAGTTAAATTCTTTAAGTTTTAACATGAAATTTTAAAAAGGTGAATTTACAATTCAAACCCCATTTCTTGTAAATTGACATTGCTACTTCAAATTCTTCATATTGATTATGTTCGTATTTTTTTCAGATTGCTTTTGTAAATTCTTTAGATTGATTATGTTCATATTTTGTTGTAGATAAATCTTGATCAAATCTTCTTCAAATCTTGGTCAAAGATTATCTTCAATTATAAATATGAATCAAATCTTATTTTAGATTTTCATTAATTATAAATTTGAATCAAATCTTATTTTAGATTTTCTTCAATTATAAATCTGAATCAAATCTTATTTTAGATTTTCTTCAATTATAAATTTGAATCAAATCTTATTTTAGATTTTCTTCAATTATAAATTTGAATCAAATCTTATTTTAGATTTTCTTCAAAAACATGAATCTTCTTTCACATTCTTTGAAGTCAAATATATTGTTCTCATCAAAACTCTAAGTATAAAATCAACTTGGTTCCAACAATGTCAACTTGAGGTTCGTTAAGAATATCCAATTGATTCACATTGCATATTTTAAAATAGATAGACTAAACTTGCTTTCATAGGGAAAACAAAGTTTGTTTTGACTAAAGGTAATATCATATAGAGATTGCAACATCACTCCTTTATGAATTGAATGTTTAATTTTTTTTTTTGTAAAGTTGAATCTATTTTCAGCAGGGTTTTTTTTAAGAATATATGCCAATTGATGATCAATGTCCACAAATTTAATTTCTAAAATACCCTTCTAAGCACAGTCTCTTATAAAGTGATGTTTAATATTGATATGTTTTTCTCTTGAATGTAAAATAGCATTTTTGGTTAAACATATAGCTGAAGTGTTATCACAAAAGATATGAATGTTACTCTCATTTATTTTGTAGTCTTCTAATTGATGGGTCATCTACAATAGTTGAGTGTTGCAACTAGCTATTGGTATATACTCTGCTTTTGCATTAGATAGAGCAACGGTTCCTTGCCTTTTTCTTGACCAAGAGATCATCTTCTCACCAAGGAAAGTGCAACTTCCACTGGTGCTTTTTCTTTTACCTTATCTCTACCATAGTCAACATCACCAAAACCTACTAATTTGTACTCAGAGGAATGCTTATAAAACACACCAAGATTAGGGGTACTTTTCAAATATCTAAAGATCTTTTTAGCAACTGTTAAATTTGATTCTTTAGGGCTAGAATGAAATATTGCACACACACACACAAAAATATCATGTTTGGATGCAATTAAGTAGAGGAGAGAACCAATAATTCCTCTCTATATCTTTTGATCCACCTTTTACCTAATTCATCCTTATCAAGAGAACATGTAGGATGCCTAAGGGCGAGCATCGGTTTGCATTCATCCATCTTAAATTTCTTAAGAAGTTCTCTTGTATAGTTGGTCTTATGAATGTATACACCTTTTGAGCTTTGATGAGTTTGATTTCCAAGTAAAAACATACACTCTTCTATCATACTCATTTCAAATTCATTATGCATTCACTAAGAAAATTCTTGACATAACATAGCGTTATTAGAACAAAAAATGATACCATCAACATATACTTGGACAACGAGAATTTCATTTTTAGATGATTTTATAAACAAAGTAGTGTCTACCTGACCTCTTTCAAAATCATTTTTCAAAAGAAAATTGCTTAGTCTATCATACCAAGCCCTTGGAGCTTGCTTAAGACCATACATAGATTTCTTCAAAGCAACAAGGTTGTTTGACATACACTTCTTCATTTATATAACCATTTACAATGGACTTTTCACATCCATTTGATATAATGTAATTTTATTGAAAGCTGCAAATGAAAGTAAAATCATGATTGCCTTTAGCTTTGTTTCTTACCACTTCGCCTTTTTCATTTAACTTGTTTCTAAAAACTCTTATGGTTCTAATAGGTTTCTTTTTTTGGGTTTGGATACCAAATCCCATACATCATTTCTTTTGAACTAGTTTAGTTCTTCTTGCAAGGCTACTATCCATCCATCATCTCATAAGGCTTCAACGATTGATGCAACTTTAATTTCAAACAAGAGTCCAAACAATGATGTTTCATTGAAAGCAGACCTGGTCTCTAGAGGATCATTCACATTCTCTATGATCAGTGTGTCTGGATGTGATGATTTTTATTTCCATCCAAGTCTAGGTTCATGTTGACTTTGACTAGTAAATGCTTCATCATTATTTGTTTATGTGTTCTCATGGTCATCTTCAGGTACTTCAGAGAGAAACTTTGTTGCTTCATCTGATCTTTCTGGTTCCTCCAAATCTACAAAATCTTCATCAAATTTTGACTTTTTATGTTTAAGCTTCTTGTCATAAAACTTTACATGAATTGATTCCTCAACAATCAGAGTCCTTTTATTGTATATTTTGTAAGCTTTAGACCATTTAGAGAATCTCAAAAGGATGCACTTTTGAGATTGTGAATCAAACTTGTCAAGATTTTCTTTGGTATTCAAAATATAACCTATACATCCAAATCGATGAAAATAAGAAATGTTGAGCTTTATTCATTTCTACAATTCATAAGGATTCTTATTAAGAACAAGTCTTATATAGATTCTATTATGAATATAAGATGTAGTATTTACTGCTTCTGCCCAGAAGTGCTTGACAACATTCAGTTCATAAATCATGTTGCGTGCCATTTCTTGAAAAGATCTATTTTTCCTTTTTACAACACCATCTTGTTGGGGTGTTCTTGGAGAAGAAAAATCATTTAAAATTCCATTCTTTTTACATAAGTTTTCAAAAGGTTTGTTTTCAAATTCACCTCCATGATCACTATGAATTGTTGTAATACAAAAACCTTTTTCATTTTGCACTTGTTTGCAGAAAGTAGTAAGTAAAGACTTTTTGAGACTCGCCCTTGTGTTTAAGGAATTTTACTCATGTCCATTTGGAATAGTCACCAATAGAGGCTGTATAAGGAAATGTGAAAAAGTTCAAGTGGTCTATAAGTGGAAACAACATTCTTTGAAGCAAATCATGATTTTGTTTGTTTCCTTTTCTAACATGCCTCACAAAGAACATCTTATTCATATTTCAGATTTAGAAACCCTCAGGATAGGTTGAGTTTGTTCAACTTTGAGCTTAATCTCAAATTGGCATGTCTAAACCTTTTGTGGCAAATCGGTTGTTCTTTGTTTACTAACATAAGACACTTTACTTCTTGTTTTTCTAAATCTAATAAATTTGTTTTGTAAATGTTATTTTTCCTCCTACTGGTAAATAGTTTGGATCCATTTGTTTGAATAATTACCTTACAAGACTTTTGACTGAAGACAATATCATAACCATTGTCACTTAATTGACTTATGTTCACTAGGTTATGCACCAATCCTTTTACATGTAAAACATTTTTAATAGAGGGAAGATATTCATTACCTATTGTACCATGTGTCATGAGCATCCACTATCTAAGTACCATGATTATTGTTTCAACTTTAATGCTAAGGATATCTGCAAGATAAATTATTTTGTCCTTAGATACCCACATTTGGTTGGGTCATGTTTTATTAATTTTGAAAGGTGTCTTGTATTTCCATGTTTTCAACACAAGACAAGTTCTTATATCATGACCTTTCTTGATGCAATAGGAACAAACATAATCAAATATGTTAAGTTTAGGAGTTTCCTCTGGTTCTTGAAAACCAATACCTCTTCTATTATTTCTGCTAATACCATAGATCATAGATGCTTGTTTGTTGTTTTCTATGTCATTTGTAATAGAGGTACAAATAGTTTCCTTTAAGGGTTTTGGAATATTATCCTTTAGAGTATGGTTTTCCCTATTTAAAATTTTAAAAAATTTCTCATGGGTGTTGTACTTGTCTGTTAAGATAGAATGAACTTTTATGAGATTTTTGAGGAAACATTTTGATTTTTGTTTAAAAACTCATTTAACATGATTATTAGTTCATTACGAGAAAGGCCATATAATACCTTAATTTCCTCATTAACAGATTCACTGTCAGAGTCATAGTAAATGTCTACCATAAGACCCATGTTTGCTTTTTCTTCATCTTCATCAGAGTCATGTCATGTAGCCATCATACCTTTCTTCTTTCCTCTGACAGCTTCCCTTTTCAAGCTTAGGACATTATGATTTGAAGTGTCTCGGGTCTTTGCACTAATAGTAGATGATATGTTTCCTCTATGATGTTTTTTTTTTTGCTATCCTTGGATCGTCTGAAATCTTTTCTAGGAAATGATTTCTTCCTGTTGTTCCACATGCACTAGAATTTCTTTAAGATGAAATATAGTTTTTCATCATCTGAGTCTTCACTCCGATCATCAAGTTCACTTTCCTCTAAGTCTTTTGTAACTTGTAGAGCCTTGGAATTTATTTTCTTCCATTTAGACTTGAGAGAAAGTGACTTTGACTTCTTCTTTGGTACATACTAGTTCAATCACGTAGGATATGAGAGATTTTCTTGACATGATTAGTTGTAGTGTAACTTTTTTGGAGAACCTTTAGCCCAGAAACCAAAATTTGGAATCTAGAGAACATTTTCTCGATATCCTCATCTACTTCCATCTGGAAAAGTTCATACTTTTTGATGCAGGTTTGCCTTGGCTTCTTGCACTTGTTTGGTTCCTTCATAGTTGAGGCAGAAAACATCAAAGATTTTTTTTTGCTATTTCTTTGTTACTACACTTGTCAAACTCCTTAAAGGTGATCATATTCATCATAAAGTTTTTGACTTTATGATGCATCATGTACTGTTTCTTTTGATCAGCGTTGAGCTATTTTCTAGGTATTTCAACACTAGCATCATTCTTGGGTGCCACATAGCCATCTTCGACCATGTCTTAGAGTTCAGGATCATGTGAGATGTAGAAACTTCTCAACCTCTCCTTCCAGTATTCGAATCTCTTTCCATCATACATATGAGGTCTATTAACATTACCACTTGTAGCTTCATCATTAGAGTTAGTCATAGTAACAATAATAATAGGATATTTTCTCAAAAACAGTTAAGTTGTCAGACTTGAGACCGAACTCTGATGCTAATTGAAAAGTGAAAAAGCACAAGAAAAGGGGTGGTTTAAATTGTGTATTGTTTTTTATTTTATTTTAAATTTTCTTTGAAAACATATTTTAAAAGATATAAGATAAAGCAACACAATATAAAGAGATAGAGATAAGACAAAAAAATCGATTTATCTTGGTTCACCACCAACAAGGTAGCTACGTCCGGTCCCTTCACTCTAAATGATGTAATCCACTATTCAACAAATTTTTCACACATTCACTGAACACATACCAGTCTGACTGATTATGTTCAAGTCTTTTTGACCTTCTAACTTAGTACATTGTTGAGGATAACAACCACTTTTGAGTTATGTTATCAGAATGTGTTTAGGTATTTTTCTAAAAAACTCGCACAAAAGAATGTTACAAAGTATGCACTAACAATATAAGTAAAGTTTTAGCACTAAAATAAAAGTACAATGTTTCTTAGATTGTTGTATATTTTGTAGTTGACTTTCTCGTATGTTTCTCTTGAAATAAGGCAGCAATAAGACACTTATGGGTCAGAAATCATCACTCTCGAATTGCAAAAGCTGAAAAATGTTTAAAGGTAATAGTTGAATTGCAAAGTTGTTTTCATAATTTATATTCCAATATATTATATTTATTCTAACATTTAACTGTGATTTGCAGAAATAGTATCTGATGTTGATGAATGGAAAAACTCAAGAAAGTGGAAAATTAACTACTTTCTAAACGGATATATATATATATATATATATTAAGCTGATTTATTCTGATGAATAATTCTTTATATTTCCAGTCAAAAATAAAATAATATATGTATATATAAGCTTTTTAGATTAGAAAAATGATTGAAGTTGGTTATTATATAAAAGTGGCGTAAAACAAGATTTTATAAGACAATTATTTTTAAAAAAGGTTAAGTCAGATATTCATTGAACTCATAATAAAACATTTTAGTTAAATCAGTGAGATTTTTTCCATAATATCCCTTTTTTTAAAAAAATTGACCAAAATGCCACCTTTTGGAATACGTTTACCAAAAACTGCCCTACTTTTTGGGCCTTTCTGCTGGTCGCAACGGGGGGTGCGACCTCCTGAAGTGAGTATTTTCGCAGGCCCAGTTGGAGGTCACAGACCGGGGGTGCGACCTCCTTCTGAGGGGTTTTTTGTTTTGTTTTGTCTTTTTCTGCCTGTTATTAAATTTTTAATAATTATTTAATTATAATAATAATAATTAAAATAAAACATTAATATTAATAATAATAATAATAATACATTAAAGTTAATAATAATAATAATAATAATAATTAATAAATAATAATAATATTAATAATAATACATTAGTAAATAATAATAATAATAATAATAATAATTAATTTATAAATAAATAAATAACAATACATTAATAAATAATAATAATAATATATTAAAAAAATTATTATTAATATTATTAATAAGTTATAAACAATAATAATAATACATTAATAAATAATAAAAATAATACATTAATATTAATAATAATAATAATAATAATTAATA
>JBBPBQ010020322.1:40525618-40545101 GCA_037974755.1 Cicer yamashitae | reverse complement strand
TATTATATTTTTTATTTTTAATATATTGGACAGATTTAATTCAGGTGGTCTAAATTTCGGTAAAGTTCCTCATAACGACATAGAAGGATACCGAAAAACAATTGATCACATGATGGTTCACGAAGTAATATATTTATTCCCTTTTATTTGAATTTTTTAAATATTTTATTTTTTATACTTGTTATAATTAACTTAGCTTGTTTTTTTAAATATCAGTTCTATTGGAGACCTTATCTCATGTTCCATCATGAAGTTTCTGAAGAAGAGGTGGTCACTTGGAGTGCATGTACCTATCTGCATTGCTATCATATCGTTGAAAAACATCATACAGATAGAGTCACACTTCAGTTCGGCTTCCATCAAGAAATACCACAACCACCCGAGGATATGCAAATGTATCATGAGGTCGACATGAGGCATGGGGTTGATGATAATTGGAACTGGATTTGGAGGGAAGAAATTAAACATTGGAATGAGCGTCACAATTACATGTTGCAAGGTAAGATCGTGGAAGGTCTTTTATGCCATACTACAGAATATATGATTTGGTTTAGACAGCACACCAAATTATTTATATCTGTGGAACAATATCTCCGTGATCCCCGATTGCAACCACCGTCGTATCCTTCTGTGACATCGACCTCCCAATCCACCCCACAACAACAAAACACAGCACAACCATGTTATGATCCACCACCACCGACTCAATATTACGTTCCGCCGATACCAGAAATGCCTACCCCCGGTTATCCGACAGAAAGTGGGCTTTTCTATAATTTGTTTGGAACTCAGTGCACAACTCCTGAGTCGGCTTATGCTGTGTTTGACTCCATGTATAATCCTCAGCCTCAGCCTCAAAATTTCATGGAAGCAGGTGGTAGTGGTTCAAATCCACTTATAGAAGCAAGTGGTAGTGGTTCAAATCCACCTATGACTTACATTGAGGATAATGATCAGGATGAACCGGAAGAACCTCAACTCGTTCAAAGAGTTAGACGAGTTCGACGACATCCTAGATGTGGAACTGGAGGTCATTTAGGTGGACATCAATAGTTTAATGTATTTTGTATTTTGTTTCATTTTATTTAATGTATTTTGTATTTTGTTTCATTTTATTAAACTCTTTATTTAATGTATTTTGTATTTTGTTTCATTTTATTTCATGTATTTTTTTTAATGTTTTTTCTTTAAAATTTTAATATAATTTTTTATTTTAAATTATTTTTAATTATCATCATTTGAAATAATAATAATAATCATAATAATTATAAGTATTATTTATTTTTTATTATTAATGTATTATTTATAATAAAAATAACTATTATTATTATTTATAGCTAATTAATAATATTAATAATAATTTTTTAATGTATTATTATTATTATTTATTAATGTATTATTATTATTATTATTATTATTGTTTATAGCTAATTAATAATATTAATAATAATTTTTTTAATGTATTACGATTAATATTTATGAATGTATTGTTATTTATTTATTTATTTATTTATTTATTAATTATTATTATTACTAATAATATTAATAATAATACATTAGTAAATAATAATAATAATAATAATTAATTTATAAATAAATAAATAACAATATTATTATTATTATTATTTACTAATGTATTATTATTAATATTATTATTTATTAATTATTATTATTATTATTAATATTAATGTATTATTTTTATTATTTATTAATGTATTATTATTAGTATTAATGTATTATTATTATTGTTTATAACTTATTAATAATATTAATAATATTAATAATAATTTTTTTAATATATTATTATTATTATTATTTATTAATGTATTGTTATTTATTTATTTATAAATTAATTATTATTATTATTATTATTATTTACTAATGTATTATTAATAATATTATTATTATTATTATTTATTAATTATTATTATTAATTTTAATGTATTATTATTATTATTATTAATATTAATGTTTTATTTTAATTATTATTATTATAATAAAATAATTAATAAAAATTTAAAAACAGGCAGAAAAAGACAAAACAAAAAAAAAATCCCTAGAAGGAGGTCGCACCTCCGACCTGCGACCTCCAACTGGGCCTGCGAAAATACTCACTTCAGGAGGTCGCACCCCCCGTTGCGACCAGCAGAAAGGCCCAAAAAGTAGGGCAGTTTGGTAAACATTTTCCAAAAGGTGGCATTTTGGTCAATTTTAAAAAAAAAACGGATATTATGGAAAAAATCTCTAAATCAGTTGGATAACTATACTAAAAGATTTAATATATTAAAACGAGATAATTTAAACCGGTTAGGAAATCAACTTTAAAAAACTTCAAAAACTAGGTTTTGTTTTTGCATCAATGTTTGACCATGTTTGGCAAAAATTTTAAGATTGGATTATATGATGTAGATTTTGGCTAGGTTTATTCCATTTGTTTTCTTATATTTGTAATAATGTCTTATTTTCTTATTAATGAAATGTTACTTTTCTGTCAAAAAAAAAAAGTTATATTATATTTTTTAAGGATCATTCTGTTTATTTTCATTCCTACATTATTATTTGATAGAACACATTATTCATTCAAGAAGCTATATGCTATTATGCTTTTTGTTTAAGAAACACAATACAATTAAACAATAAACATTACAATAGATAATACAAATTCTGGTTTTACAATCCAAACTGCTAGAACCCAAACTACTAGTTTACCAAAAACATATATTAAATCAAATTACAAAATATCTCAACATCAAACTACTACTAGTAAACACAATTACAATCATTTTAATCATATTTATTTCAACCTCATATAATTAAGTTTGGTATTAATTCCAACATTTTAGACTCTATCCCTTCCATGTTCTATTTAATATTTCTTCGTTGTTGTCTTTTTGTCTCTCTTCTTTGATCTATTCCACGTGTTTCATCATTTGCAAAAACTTTCAATCAATTTATCAACTCATTTAAAGAGTGGAATAATAAAGGATTTAATGGTTTGATCATCACTATCACCGTATTACTAACAATTTGTTAAAATACTAACGTTAATAAAATTAACATTCCACTTAATATCAAATACTAAACTGAGTAATATTTTAATAATTGGAGAATTAATTTAATCCATTTAAATTTTTACAATAAACTAAGTGATGTTTTGATAAGAGACAGTGTGTGCGTGCTCCGGTGTGGGAAGTGTACGATAAGATATTTTGCACGTGTTTGATCAAACGGTGCTTAAGTATGCTCTATGATGAACCAGATGTAGCTCCATCCTTCTAAACAAACCCAAACAACACAAAGCACAAAAATAGAGAGAAAGAGGAAAAGGGTTTGATCGCGAGACATGGAGAAAGAGAATTTGCGCTACAAAAAGTGTGAACAATGTGAGAGTATAAAAATCGGAAGAAAATTTAGAGTAGAAGAAATGGATGGAGAGAGAGATAGTTCAGTGCATGTTCCTACAGCACAGCTGAATGAAAGGGGATTTGATTTGAGGTATGATTTTGGATTCTTAATTTTGAAATTTAGTTGAATTATGAAGTTTATTTATCTACTGGTGTTTATATATATGTTAGAATGTATGGCCATAAAAATTGATAAAAAATATGCTTCTTGTATTTGTTTTCAATTTTTTTGGTTATTTTTGTTCTGAGTTTTTTTGTTTCTTTTATTTATTTATTTATGAAGATGTGTAGTGGCTAGACTCACAAACCTTTAGTGTGGGGAATCCTGGGTTCGAACTCTTGCATATCAATGTCATTTGCAGCTACCAACTGAGTTGTACTTAGTGGACATGAATTTGTTGCTTTTATTTGGTTAGATGAATATTTTTAGTTAAGATTTTGTATAACTAAAGGTTGTTGATTATTTGTTGGTTTTAAGGTAACATGAATGTTAATTAACTAAAAAAGGTACCATGATTCTTGGTTGTTGTAAATTGTTAGTGTTATTTGTTCTTTTGAGGGTCACTGTTTAATTCATATGTATACACTAATATTTAATGTTTGTTTTGGTAAACATTTTTCTTTAGGATGTTTTGTGTTTTATTAATGTTAAGTGAGTTTAGGGTTGTACATTTGTGGGTGGGTTTGATAAGGGAGAAGATCATGTTTGCACTTTTTGAGTAAGTTAAGTTAATCACTTTTACAAATTCTTTATATATGTTAGCATGTATGGCCAATAAAGTGATAAAAATGATGTTTCTTGTATTTGTTTTGAATATGTTGCTTTTATATACAAAGATGGTAGAAACTCAACTTAGGTGGTTTGGGCATGTGCAAATGAGACATGTAGATTATGTAGTAAGGAGAGTATATCAAATGGAGGTAGTCAAATCGCTATAGGCAAAGGAAGACTTAGAAAAACTATAAAAGAAACTATTAGGAAAGGCATAGAGATTAATGAACTGGAACGAGTTATGCTATATGATAGAATGTTATGATGTCGTTTGATCCATGTAGCTGAGCCAACTTAGTGGGAAAAGGCTTGGTTGTTGTTGTGTTGTAGCCTAGTAGCTAGACTCACACACCTAAAGTGTGGAGAAGTGACGAATCTTAGGTTCGAATCTGAACGAACCCTTGCATCACAATGTCCTTGCAGCTACCAACTAAGCTATACTTATCCTGGCTTTTATTTAGTTAAATGAATATTTTTGGTTGAGATTTTGTATATTTGAAGGTTGTTGATTATTTGTTGGTTTTAGGGTAATGTGAATATTAATTTACAAAAATAGGTAACATGAATCTTGGGTCAATGTTGTCAAATAACTGCTATAGCGCTTTAATATAACGAAATTTAAGCAAATCGGTGTTGCTCCACAGTACTCTATTTAGTACAAACAGTTGTCAAATAACCGTTATTGTGGCACTAGCACTGTAGCTTAGCGGAATTTAAACAAACCGTATTTTGCACGATCCGCAATTGACAACATTGTCTTGGGTTGTTGTAAATTGTTAGTGTTCTCTCTGTTCTTTTTAGGGTTACTGTCTAATTCATATATACTAATATTAATGTTAGTTTGTTAAACATTTTCTCTAAGATGTATGGTGTTTGATTAATGTTAAGTGAGTTTGGGGTTGTACATTTGTGGGTGGGTTTGATAAGGGAGAAGATCATGTTTGCATTATGTGAGTAAATTAATTTAATCACTTTTACAAATTGATTAGTGAAAAAATATATTAAGTTTTTAAAGAGTGAACAAATTATAAAAATGTATTTTTAAACGGAAAATGGATAAGGTTGCCATGTCATCAGCTAGGAAGTTTAAATGAAACAATGATGAAAAAAAAATTCCCAAATACAACAAGAAAAACAAATATATGAATCAGAGGATTTTGGATTTTTTTATTTTAAATTTGGGTTTTGGTTTTTTTGGGAGAGGAGGCATGAATGTAGGTTAGGAGAAGAAGCCTTTTGGATTGGTAGAGGGTAGGGGAGAGTAGATGGGAGGCAGATAGAGGAAATGGGGAGAAAGAAAGAGGCTTTGACGCATAGTTAAGTGCAAATCGATGACAATTAAGGTGATGAGAATCAAGATGGCCAAAGGTCCACGGCATGACTGAGAGGTTGTGACACATAGCTGATGACATGGCCAAGGTTGCCAACCATTTCTGGTGGAGATGGGAAATGG
Source organism: Cicer yamashitae (assembly GCA_037974755.1). Taxonomy (NCBI): domain Eukaryota; kingdom Viridiplantae; phylum Streptophyta; class Magnoliopsida; order Fabales; family Fabaceae; genus Cicer; species Cicer yamashitae. The sequence goes on along the minus strand of JBBPBQ010020322.1, from coordinate 40,539,472 downwards.
GAATGGGTGGGAAAAAAAGGGGAGAGAGAGAGTATATGGGGGGCGTGTTTGGATTGAGTTTATCTACTTGCATAAGTACTTGTGAGACATTATGAGAGCATATAGAAATATCCTATGGCATGTCTGTGAGTTGTTTTCAGCTCATTTCCATTAACTCTCAAGAATAGTTTATGAAAATAGCTTAAGGCTTATATGAAAATTGTTTGACTTTATTTTATTTTATATTATAAAAATAACTTATACATAAGCTCTTATATGATAAGCGCTTATGTTATAAGCGTTTAATTAAGATGTTTATCCAAACAAGGCCATGGTCCTAATTCCTCCATATATTGAATATAGACCGTCAATGAATAAAAAGTTCAACAAAACTTTGATCTGATGATGATTAAGAGATGGTAATATCTGAATCGTTAGTAAATAATATTTTAAAAAATAAGATTCAACGATAATTACAAGATAATGCACTAATACACTGCGTACCTTGTACTCAAGCCATTCAACCGCGTGTTTTGTACGCAAGCCATTCAAGGAATCTATCACCAAAATTTTTTATGCGAGGGATGACTCATCCTTCTAGAAACATTCTTTGTCCTTAAGACATTGCAATTCTAAATCCTTTGCCATTCATCTGCATTTGTTTCCTCTCTCTTTCTAGGGTTCCTCTCTCTTTCTAGGGTTCCTCTCTTTGCTGAAAGGTAATTCCTTTTCCATCTTTCATCTATTAAAGTACACTTCTCTTTCTTTTGTCCATGCCGATGAATATGCCTGTTCACGCTTTTGCGTGCAACAATGTAGCTTTAGACTTTAATTGATGCAAGCATGAATTTTCTTCTCCCTTGAATGTTTGTTTTCCATATCTACTTATTTGAATGTATTTTTATTTGGTCATCAATGCAAAATACCCATTTAAAAAGCTATATGTGGCTGTGATTGTGCCTGCGATGTCATAGTTTGCAACCGCAGCAGCTGAATTCAACAGACACTTTCCATTGTATCTACAATCGTGGCTGCGATTAATAACTTTGATATGTGTCTATATATATAAACTACTTTCCTTTTAATTTTATTTTCCTTGCTTTGTTTTAGTGAATTCTCAAGTGAGATAATTTTGTAAGTTTTATTTTTCTTGTGATCAGGCTCTAATACTTGGGAATATGCCTGAAGTGAGACCCAAATTGGATTTTATCCAATGGCTGGGAGATGACATGTCCATAAAAATTTTCTCCTATTTGGATGATCCTCGTGACCTTGTTCGTGCAGCTACTGTTTCAAGTTCTTGGGAAGATTTTGGTAAGCTATTTGAGATTTATTACTTGTATTGTTAGGATTTTATTATTTGTTTAAATACTTATTCATTTGGAAAGTTTTTATGCATTCTAATATTAATTTTGTGAATTGTGATTTCTAGCTTCTAAAATTTGAACTTCTCCAATGTTATATGTCTTATAAATTTTATTTCACCTGATTCTTTCTTCCATAGTTGAATATAAGGCGTTGAAGTTGAATAGCTCAATGTTATAAGGCTTTATTATGTTGTTCAAATGGTAATATTATGAAATCCAAATATTTTGCAGTTATTGAAAATGGCCTCTGCAAACAACTTTGCTTGAAAAAGTTTCCTCAAGTATCTGGTGTTGTTCATAGCATTGAGGTCGACAATGTGATTGAACCTACAGCCAACATGCTTGGGTGTTTTTCAAAATGGGATTGTCTTAAAAGAAATCATAAAGTCTATGCGCACTTGGCTTTCGGTCTTACTCGTATGAGGAACAACTGCATCTCACAAGACTACCATGCATCCAGCACTGATGACTACATAAAAGAATCCATTGTGAATACAATGGATCCTAGGGATATAACTCAATATGGCCCATCATATTGGTCAAGTAAAGGGGAAAGCGATCCTTCTACTCCCGAGACTTTGCTTTATATGTTATGTTCCAAGATATGTCTTGTTACCGAGATTCATATCCAACCATTCCAAGGTTAGCCCTGTAGATATATAGATAAATTTTGTACATCAAGTTGAACTGAAAATGTTAGTGTTTGAGGGTGGCAACATGGTTGAGAATTGAAATGTTCTTTCTTCATAATGATGCATTTACACTACAATTGCATTTTATCTAAAAATAGAGAAAAAAATTGAACTGGAAAGTAAGTGAGTGATGTTCAGGAGAATCCCTAACTTTTGCTTCAGCTGACAGAATTTGGGTTTCTTGTCTCAGCGTATTTTCATGATGGCTTCCCTACATATTCAGCTGAGGCTGTCCGATTCAGATTTGGTTGTCAGAGACACCTCATGGAAATGGACGCAAAGACTACTGTAATTGATTATTTGACTTATAGTAACCATTTCTTATGGACTTACACTTCACCTGTATTTCCAATGTCCCGGGTGAGTTGCAATATGAAAATAGAGGTTTTGCATATTCCCTTTTTTATTGTTTCAAATTACTAAATAAATGATTGAGATTCATCTAATGTTTTTTTTTTGGGCATCCTCCATTTATTCATGTAATTCTCGTTTTGGGTTGAATTTGATTTTCCTATTAATTCTAAATATCATTATCTAGTTTTCTGCAATCCTTGGATATACTTGACATACAGTTTTTTTAGATAATGGTAATTGGCTCTGTTAGAGCATTGAGTATAAGTTGAAACAGTTAAGTGGTTGGGTGGTTAGTATTAATAAATAAGAGTATGGACTAAGCTTAAATCGTAGAAGGTAGATGAGTCGATACTGAATCCTATACGAACATGCAAAAATTACCCAGGTCCTGTGTCCTAGCTCTCTAAAAGACAATGCACAGTTACCCTTTTGTCTACACAGGCTGAATATCGTTCAATGGTCATTACTTCAGCTAAGATCATGTTTCTGGTTCATTATTTAGTGAACTTGGTCTTAGGAGTTAGGACATCTACACCATCCTTATTTTGTGACAATATTGGGGCTAAATATCCCTGTTCAAATCCAATTTTCACAATAGGTTGAAAGTTGAATCATTTTGCACTTGATTATATATATCACTATATAAGTCAGCTTGTCCAAATGGGAAAACTGTAGGTAGTCCACATTTCAACCAAGGACCACCCCACAGACATTTTTATAAAGCCACTCTCGTGTAAGTTCACGCCGTTACAAGACACGATTAGTATCACTGACTCTAAGTTTCTAACCCATCTTGAGGGGGCCGCAATAGATAACTGCCAAATGTTCAGCAGCGGTAGTGCGGTACTGTTGCTGCTTACTCATCTACAGCTTTCCTACAATTTAAATTCTTTCTATTCTTAGATTGTAAGCCTTTTACTAATGAAAGCAATATCTCTTTCAATTGAATGGCCAAGGCATTGCTGCAATGCTGCCTAGCCTTTCAGCAAACAAACTTTAATGTTGATTGGCATTTGTAATTATAAATGTATCATTGTATACTCATGTATGATAATACAATCAATTCCAATTCTTTATTCAAGAGGGGTGTTAAGAATCTCACATTGGACAAGATATGGTTCGAAAATGTGTTTATAAGTGTGAGGCATCCCTCACTTTACAATCTGGTTTTGTAGGGTTGTGTTAGACTAAATTAGAATTTTAATAAGGGATGTGAAGGGTAGGGACACAATCAGATCTCATGTTCCTTAATTTCAGCTTTGAGGACAAAGTTGAACTTCGAGAGGACGGTATTGGTAGGGCATAGAGTAGCTGGTTGGATTAGTTTACTAGTTTGGTGGTTAAAGCTGTTATTAATAGGGACTTAGCTAATTAGTAGAAGGGTAGAAAAGAACAAATCAGTTTTTTTTTTTTAAAACTGCATTTTTTAGTATATAGTATTCTATGCATACTTATGAAATTTGAAATGAACTCTTGTCATAATGGAATAGGAAAATAAGCTGCAACAATTCAAGCTACCAAAACCTGTTCTGAGCATTGGAGGTTTTCTGCTAGTGGAGCTGTTGGGTAGAGTTCAAAAAAACCAAAGGGATGGTTTATTCTACATATGGTATGTTTCTCAAATCTTCTTTCTTTCTCTCACATGCACACATTAAATTAATGTCATTTGGGTCAAATATTGAATGAAGGAGTAGTGCTAGCAACACTGTCTCTAACACTAACACACATAACAACACACTCTCTAGTTTCTTATATTGGTTGAAATTCACATGGGTCCTACCAAATTATGTGGGTTCAATATAAATCCTGTGGGACCCATATGGATTTCAATTGTATATTTACACACAAATCGCGGTTAATGATTATTATGTATATTTGAACACAATTTGAATGATTAATTAATGGATAAAACACTTGAAAATTGTGGTTAATGGTGTTCAAAATTGTGGTTAATTGTGTTCAGCAGATGGTTAATGAGATGTGGCACTTTGTTATATTCATTAACTCATCGACTTGACATAATTAAACACATTTAAAATGTGTTACCCATCCAAAATGATGTCAAAATATCATTTGTTCTAAATAATATATATTATACAATGTCAAAATATCAGTTGTCCTAAATAATATATATTATACAGGACACAGTTGTTTTGTGTATTCTATTTTTGTTGTACCTCAGTTTGCATCAAACACACTCATAGTAGCACCATATCACACTTTCAGAAAAATAATTGTCATGTTTGGATATAAGTGTTATTCCAACTATGATAAATTGGATTGCTATGGTGCAGCATCTCTCATGTGAAAGCTGTTGGAAGATCATTTTCTCCAATATTTCAAGTGAAGATTCAACGATCTGGAAGGTGTTTCTTGAAATACTTCCCTCACGAGCACAAGGAAGAGAACTGTGATGAGTGCTGGTTTATGGATGATTTTTAAAATTTAAGGAAAATTTGGCAGAACTATATTATTTTGGCAATGGTACTTTCTAATAAATAGTATTTTTGGGACATTATGTCAAATGTAACATGTATTGTTAATTTGGATTCACTATAGTATCAATTACATTTTGAATTTAAATAAAACTTGGTACTTGATGATATCAACTTGGTCCCTAAATATGTTTTTATGCACAAATTAGTTTTGTCTGAAGATGAACATGAGTGTGACTCATCAAAATGCTTGTTGTGTTCGTGTGTTTTCTCATATTTATTTGCTCAAGTATATGTTTGGTTTAAGTATATGATTGGTTTGACGGTGGAACATGTTTTTTTTGTATTTCAATGTAGCCTCACCATGAAAATTATATAGTTGCAAATTGTAGTAGCAGCCAATGTTTTGTCAAAAGTTTATTTTTTACTATTAGATCAAAGATTTTAATTATATTTTGTTTGATCTAATAGTGGGCCTTATTTTGTTATTTATGAAAAAGCCAATATATATTAAATAAATAAATATTATTCAAAGTATAATACTTGCCAATAGCAAGAAAGACAACCAATCACAATTACAAGTTCATATGTATCGGGTTTCTAGACATAAGCATGTTAAAGGATCGCTTCACCATTGCATAATAATCGAAAACAAATCCTTTTGACTTTGCTTTGATCCAAAATCAAGACAAAAGCTTAAAACCACCCACAATTTGAGATAAATTACTTTTCTGTTGATGATGATTGCGCTCTTTTTAAATTGTTCAAATATTCGTCAGCCAAATCAACATAAGTTTTTGCCTAGATTTTTAATTAGTAACAAAAAGACCTTCAAACTGTTAAGCGTGAGGGAACACAAAATAATGAAGAGCACTTTGAACATCCATGAAAGTCAAAATATGACCACGCGTCGTTGAAAAGTCGACATTGAAAAATAAATGTGATGAAGATTCCTCCTTTTAGCAACGACCATTGCACAAGATGTTATAATTAAAATTTTGGGTCTAAGTAACTTTGGAGAGGAAAAAAATTGATGATTAAATTTTGGATCTAAGTAACACAGATTGAAAACTCCAATCTCTAAGAACCAAACCAACATCTATTAGAGAAAAAAAAAAGCAAAAATAAATAAAAAGCAAAAGAAATTTCATGGATTTGAAATACCTAAATCCACAACTCGAAGTTCTTCTCGTTCAATTTTAAAGATCATTTTAAAATAGAGGATCAATAACGTGAATCGGTGAAAATAGAAGAATTTAATACGTAATTAACTCTTATTTATTTTATAAAAATATTTTTTCTATTTAATATTTTTGGTTTTAATGAGTTAGAAGCAAAATTTACAAATCAACAACACTTATCCTTGTCCGACATCGACTTTTGTCCATTTCAATAAAAAATTATAACGAAAGATTAAATTAAAAGTGATTTAAAATTGTAAGGTTAAATTAAAAAAAATATTTACGAGGACTAAAATTAAAATGACTCATATTTACAAAGATTTTTTTGCATATTTAATTCTAAAAAAATTTATGTGTTTGGACTAAAATAATATGTATTTTGTGATATAAAATTTAAATTAAAAATACTATTTACTATAAATTGGTTTTGTGAGGGAATTTTTGAAATATCATTATATATTATAATCTTATTAAGTCTGTATATAAAACCTTCCTCCAAACCATCTCATATTAAAAGAAATTAAATAATTTGATGTTAAAGGAATTAAAATATCTTATATTTTCAACTAAGACCTAAGGTAGCAACCTACTAATGAGAAAGAAGGATAAACAACAATGTTATGATTATACTAACCATGGAAAAAAAATTAATCACATGTCTTAATTAACACTACAACAAATCCTAATATCTTACTCCAGACTAATGTTTTGTCTAATACATTGAGCACACCGAAGCATATAGTGGCAACTTGCACCATAAAAAAATGTGCACATTGTATAGGCATGCATTTAGCATTAAATGAAGTATGTATTTATCATAATCAAAATTGAAAATGCTTATAATATAAGTTTATACATCCCTCCAAACCATCCCATATTAAAAGAGATTAAACAATTTGATGTTAAAGGAATTAAAACATATGTTAATTTCAAAATTAGGATCTAAGGTACTAACCATGGGAAAAAGAATTAGTCACATGTCTCAATTAATACTGCAATAAATCCTAATATTTTATACTTTTTTTTTCTTCTTATTTTTAAAATTGTTGCTATTTAGTTCGCTTTGTTAATTTGAATTTTAATTTGGTGGTGTAGCAATTATTTTAGTGATTTGAGCATGATGATGTGAAATTCAAATGAAATAATATCTCTTTAATAATTTAAAAAAAAAAGAAAAAGAAATAATTTTTTTAAAATTTCTTTTTTTTTTACTTTATAAATTTATGAAAATAAAAAAAACATCTGAAAATTAAAGAAAAATTCTTATTTTTTGTTTTAAAAATTTAAAAAAAATCAAAAAGTCACAAAGAATTGTTATATATAAGAAAAGTTCTTACATACAAAAAATTATTTACTTTTAAAAAAGTAAAGAATTTTTTGTGAATTTTTAATTTTTTTTTCAAAATTTTAAAATAAAAAAAGGTAATTTTAAAAAGAAATTCTTTTTTTCAGAAATTTTTAAAGTAAAAAAAATAATTTTAAAATAATTATTCATTTTATTTAATTTTTAAAAATTATTAAAGGAGTATTATTTAATTTAAAATCCAGGTTTGCCATGATTTTCCACATCACTATGTACACATCATTAAAATAATTGCCACATCACTATATTGAAATTCAAATTAAGATAAAGAACCAAATATCAATAATTTTGAAAATGCAAGAACTAAAATTGCAGGAAAAAAAAAATAACGAGACTAAAAATTGCGGATTTGGTAAAATCAGGGACCTAACTTTGCTGCCAGCTTGATATACCAGTCAAAAGAGAGTTGTACCGTGCACCCCCCCTCCTATACCTCCCACCCCCATTTCAAAGGAAAAGATCAAAATACCCTTTTTACTATTTATAAAAAACCAAAAAAAAAGTTACCAGTCCCCACCCCCAATTGAAATTATAAATTTTTTTAAAATATTCGAATATTTGATAAATTCGAAATAAAAAAAGTAAGAATTTTAAATATTTTCGAAACTTTGCCTAAAACAAAACCTTCGAAATTGTTTTTCTCAGGAACCTTCGAAACTTTGGTTCAACCTGAAACTTACAAAATGAAATTTCCAGGAAATAACCTGAAATTTCGAAGCTTTTGAATAACTTGAAACTTCCGAAACGTGTTTTCCAGAAATTAAACAAACTTTCGAAACTTTCGATGAATTCGAAACCTTCGAAATGATGTTTCCCAGATTTTTCCAGAATACTCGAAAGTTTGGATGAACATCAAAGTTTCGAAATGGGCTGCTTCGAAGGTTTCTAAAAATTCGAGTTTGTATGTTTCGAAACTTTCATTTCATGTGAAAGTTTTGAAATTCCAGTTTTTTTTAATGTTATTTATTTGTAAAAAAAAATAGATTTATAATATTATTATTAATTAAATTTTTTAATCTTTTTGAAATTAGGTATGAGTAGAGTTGAGGTTCCAGCTTCAACAATAATTATCGATTCAATAGAAAAATTCACCACTGATGAGGTATTATTAGTGATAATCCACCATCGATCAAACTTTGATTATAGATATATATTTGATGTTATATTTGAAACATATGTTGCAGGTATTTCCCTCTCGAGAAGCTGTATTTGAATGGGCAAAAAACATTGGAAGGCAAAATGAAATTTTAATTGTTACCATTCGATCAGACAAAGCAACCGGAAAGAGGGGAAGAAAAGACAAATTAATTTTGGGATGTGAAAGAGGCGAAAGATATAAATCTAAATCAAAATCAACAGTAACTTGTTCTCACAAGGAAAATTGTCCGTTTAAGCTCAGATGTATACCGTTGAGTATCGGTGAAGGATGGAAAATTAGTGTTTGTTGTGGAACGCATAATCATGATTTAGCTGATACTTTAACCGGTCATTCATATTTGGGGCGTTTAAACGAAGAAGAGAGAAAATTTGTCAATGACATGACAAAGTATAAGCTTGCACCAAGATTCATTTTGAATGCTTTGAAAGAGAGAAATAAAGTTAATCTCTCAATTCCCAGTCAAATATATAAAGCAAGGAGTAGTTATCGAGCTTCGTTGAGAGGCTCGTACACAGAAATGCAGCATCTGTTGAAGTTAATACAACAAGAAAATTATGTGCATTGGACAAGAAGACGGTAGAATTCAGATGTTTTGAGAGATATATTTTGGACGCATCCTGATTGCATAAAGTTGTTAAACACATTTTATTTTGTTTTGATATGTGATAGCACATACAAAACAAATAGATATCGGTTACCATTACTTGAAATTGTCGGTGTCACATCTACTAGTTTGACATTTTCTGTTGGGTTTGCATACTTGGAACAAGAGCGACAAGATAACTTTATCTGGGCATTTGAAAAGGTAAGACAGTTGTTCGTCTTTGAGACTTTAATTTCTAAAGTTATTGTGACTGATAGAGATCTTGCCATGATGAATGCTATTAAAGTTGTGTTTCCTACTTCAATTCATTTGCTATGTCGTTTTCATATTGAAAAAAATGTTGGGGCAAGATGCAAACAATATGTGAAAAATGATAGACAAGACGAAGTAATGGATTTATGGAACAAAATTGTATATTCGACTAGTGTGGAGGAGTATGATCATCACTTGCAACACTTTGAGCTAGTGCGTGCCGATATTATCCTTTTTGTTGATTACGTGAAAGATTCATGGTTGACACCTTACAAAGAAAGATTTGTCACAGTTTTGACCAATAGAATGATGCATTTGGGTAACACAACATCTAACAGGTATTTTTAAATTATATTTTTTTTTTGTTTTAGAAAATATGATTTACTAATTTATGTGATTTGTTTTAATTTGTGTTATTTAATTTATTTATAGAGTTGAGTCTGCTCATTGGAGATTGAAAAACATGCTGCAAACTAGTTTTGGTGATTTGTGTAAAAGTTGGGATGCTGTGAATATGATGTTGAAGAACCAAATATGTATCATTAAATCGTCTTTTCACAAAACCATTAAAGATGTTGAGCACGGGTATAATTCACCATTTTTTCAAAGTCTACATCAGTGTGTATCAAGGAAAGTTTTTAAAGAAATTGACAAACATTTACAAAAAGTGAAGATTGTAGGTACTGACAAAACAAAGTGTGGTTGCTCAATCAGAACAACTCATGCATTACCATGTGCTTGTGAGTTGGCAAAGTTGTAGATATCTGGTAAAGTTATTCCGATAGATAGCATTCATGTATTTTGGAGAAATTTAAGCATTGAGCATGAATTGAAGGATGAAGAATCTTTATCAGAATATGACTTTTCAGAAGAGTTGGAAGCAATGAAAGCGTATATGAAGAAACAAGATATTGTTGGTCAAAGGATATTCAGGGCAAAGGTGCATGAACTTGTATTTCCACATACAACATCAATACTTGTACCACCTGAGAAGGTGAGAACCAAGGGAGCTAGTAAAAGGAAAAAAGATTTTGATACTCCTCGCGATCCTTCATATTGGGAGTATGTTGATGCATCTCAACAATCTGCAAGGCAACCATCTCAACAATCTGCAAGGCAACCATCTCAACGTTCTGCAAATCAATCAGCACAGTGTTCTGCTAGGCAAACATCTCATAACATACATTTTCCTAGTTTTATACATCAGTATATTGAGGAGATAATAGATGTTGTGCCTGATGGAAATTGTGGGTTTCGCGCAATTGCGGCATTGTTAGGTTGGACTGAAGAATCTTGGCCTATAGTTCGAACACAATTGGATAAAGAGATCCATCTACATCAAGACCTGTTGTCTCATAATCGGAATATGACATTCTTTCCGTTAAACAAATCACCATCCAAAGAGTCAAAGCTTATCAATTTACTAGCAATTGGATTCGTAAATGAAAATAATTGGGTACAGGTAAAATTTATGATTCGTAGTATTGTTTAATAAATTAATGTTTAATATTTTGTTCTTCAGATGAATTAATCTTTAATATTTTCTTGTCCAGATCAAATTGAAGTCTGATTGTCCTTTGCCACCAACCTCACAAAAATGGAGAAACTTTTGTAGTGAGTGTGCAAAGACATGAGAAATAATGTATGCAGGACGTATGAAGCATTGGGAACACATTGATCCATCATTTACCAAATAATCTTGTATTTCATTAACTGAAGATTAGAAATTATGTCCATTTACGTTTTATCATTTTTTTGTTTTATCATTTATCCATCAGTTAACGTTTTATCATTTGTCATTTACGTTTGAACTCAAAATAAAAATTCATAAATAACAGTGACACATAAAAATTCACAATATTACATAACACAATAACTAATCGTCGTACAAGCGGCATAATTCACTTAATAGTTCATGAAGCTCACTAAATGGCTCCACCAAATCTAAGGCCCTACGTGCAATCTCAGCTGCTCTATGATCTCTACCACCATCTACAGAAGATGATGGACCAGCATGTGCAGCAGCAGATGATGGACCAGCATGTGCAGTAGCAGTGGTGGACTCGAAGGTGCAGCTGTAGGTGGAGGGAGGATTAGAGGATGTGATACAGATTTGTACCATGCATAGTAGTCTGCAGTGACCTCTACAGGAAAAGTCGCAACAGGATATAGTCGCTGAAAGGCAATTACAGATGATCTCACAGTAGACTGCCACTCCCAATCTATACTCTCTAGCACCCGAGGAACGTCACGCGGTATGCACTGAATACGACCAAATTGTCGAAGACATTGCTCTGGCAGATACGGGACCGAGACTCCACCACATCGAAGGTATCCGAAGAACATCGAAAGCTTGACAAACGGATGATTAATTCGATCATCATCATATGGTGTAAACAATACATCATCAAGTGTCAAAGCATCGAGTCTCCGACGATATGCCATCAGTCCGCCTTCAACAACATGTTTCGTAGTCCACCTACATGCTCGAGGAAGATGTGCATGAACCTTTCCTCTATCGCCCCGCTTACAGATGCTAGGGAAATGCTCGTAAATCCAGCACTGCATAATAAATAAATAAATACATAAATAAATAATTAAATAAATAAATATATATACCTGTAGTAAGGTTACGTAACCACCCAACTGCCGAGTGTCGTGGACAGCTCCATCTCCGAGATTGTCATACAGGAAAACCAATGCAGCAGTAGCCCACGAATAGTCTCGACAACTATCTAAGTTAATAAATAAACTAACATATTTCGCCTCCACACGTGTATGTGTTTTATCAGCGAAAATAGTGCAGTCAACTAAATGCAATAGGTACGTTCTAGCCGCACACTCAAACTGGTTAGTCTGAATGAGACGACTATATAAATCACGCAACCATTGCAATCTATACTGGGCACATTTATTATAATTAATCTCTGCTAATGCTTCCTCCCATGATGCACCTAAATACTCATGGGCAGCTCTGGCAGCATTATTAGTATTCATATTTATTGGTGCATCAAAAAATTTACCCCGAGGTGCGATATGCAGAAGAGTAGCCACATCGTCCAATGTGATTGTCATCTCTCCAAATGGCATGTGAAATGAGCTGGTCTCTCTATGCCACCTTTCAACAAAGGCAGATATGAGACCAGCATCAGCCATAGTGAGATAAGCTGAAGAGAGGTGTAGCATTCCAGATTCCCGAATCCAATGCAATACAGGATCTGGCATAAGAACTTCAAAAAACTTCTTCAGCTTCAATCCATGTGTAATAACCTTCAACGACCCACGATCCTGCGAGTAATTAAAGAACATAACAATAAATATTTGTTCTTATTTAAATAAATAATTAATTAAATATAATGAATATATATACTAATTAATTAAATATAATGAATATATATACTAATGAATATATATTACTTAAATATAATGAATATAATTAATTAAATAAATACCTCTCCTTCCCATATCCTCCGAGCCACGTGGTGTTCATACTGTGTCAACATAGATGTCACCACCGATCCTCTAAGGAATCCAAGCTGCTGATCCTGCTCAGACTCAGCATCATCAGCATCAATAGCATCATCAACATCATCACGTGCAGGCTCAGTATACAGCTCCTCAACCTGCTCCATTTGTGCAGGCTCAAGTATATCCTCGTCCATATGCGTAGGCTCAACAGCTTCAGTGACATCATCCTGTCTACGACGACGCTGCCTAATTGGACGGTTTGCTTCATTCCGTCGTCTGTTTGAAGCTGTTGGTGGAATTCTGTCTGCAACATCACCACTATCACCTCCCACGCTTCGGGCAATGTTGCGGATAATCTGGCCAAATGCACCCCTCATTCTAGGCATTGCAATATATCAATATACCAATATTCAAAAAAAAAAAAGGAAAAAACACCTAAATAAAATAATCATTTCGAAAGTTTCAATCAAAGCCAAAATCATCGAAACATAATTTCGAAACTTTCCCTGCAACCCAAATTTTCGAAATGCATTTCCGAAGTTTGCATTCAACCCAAACCTGCGAAGCATGATCCTCGAATCTTTCAAACAACCTGAAACCTTCAAAATGCATATTTAGGGTTTTCAGACTTTTCCTATTTCGAAACTTTCATATTGAAAGAAAGTTTCGAATGATACATTTCGAAACTTTGAGATTTCTAGAAATGTTCGAGGATTATGCTTCGAAACTTTGGTGTTTCTGGAAATTTTCGAAGAGCATGCTTCGAATCTTTGGGATTTCTGGAAATGTTCGAATGGTTTAGGGTTGAATCCTTACTTTTCTATTTCGGAAGTTTGAAATTCCTGTGAAACTTCCGAAGTATGCAAAAATCTGAGTCGGAGAAATGAAAGGTTCAAATGAAACGGGTGAAAAAAATGACAGTAATTTTTTTTGCAGGTTTTATTGTTTTTTCAAGGGGCATTTTGGTCTTTTCCTTTGAAATGGGGGGGGGGGGGGGGGG
>JBBPBQ010020322.1:40441884-40525380 GCA_037974755.1 Cicer yamashitae | reverse complement strand
GGGGGTGGGAGGTATAGGATGGGGGTGCACGGTACATTCCTCCAGCCAAAATCATAGCACTAAGCCCAAATAAATTCAGCTTAATTAATGATTGTTAGTAGGGGTGGACAACAGGCGAGTTTGGGCGGTTTCGGGCCAAAAGTGTTAAACCGACCCAATTCACGGGGTGGTATTTATTAGCCCAATTTCATCAATTTTTTTTAGAGAATTGTACCGTGAACCCCCACTTTTACCTTCCACCCCCCATTTTTTATTAAAGACCATTTTACCCTTTTTTATTTTGTATAAAACTATGAAAAAAATTTACCATTCTATTTTCTCACCCCCACTTTTGAAAATTACAAAAATATTTCTTAATAATCAAAAATTACAAACTTTCGGAATAATAACAAAGTGAGTTTTTTGATGTCTTCGAAACTTTTGTTAATTTGAAACTTTCAAAATGTAATTATCCATAAATATTTACCAATTTCGAAACTTTTGAAAAATACCAAATGTAACACCCTAATTTCTTATTATTATATTTTAACAATATAATGAAATATTATTATTGCCTTATGTGTTTGCTTAGTGATTTGTTTAAATTATTAATACTTAATAATACTGAAATTGTTTTAAAAATATTGAAATTGTTTTAAAATAATAATAAGAATGGCATATGGGCTAAGTGTACTGGCCCATTCTCGATAACAAGGTTGGACAACTCAACCTATTATTACTGAAATATATATGTATATAAGTGGTAGAAATAGGTTAAAGTGCTGCCGCCATTAGTCTGGACACGTTCACAAGAAACAACGCCGATCCTTTCTTTTTCCTTTCTATATATTTCATCCTTAAGTCCTCCTTACACGTCAACAAGGCTGCTTGCAATTATCTGCCTCATAGTAATAGTGGGTATGTGTTTTCTACGCACTCTTTATATATATATACCTGAGTTCTACTTTTCTAATCATTTCACCTTCAATTTTATTTACAAAAAAATGTGGTAAAATGGACTCAAATCAATAATTGTTGTGTTTCTTACTTATTGGTTGGTAAAGAAGTTGTGCACTAATATTTTGTCATGCTGGGATTCTAATGTCAGCAAACAAATAGTTGTTTCCTTTTATTTTTTTTTCTATGTTTGTTAGTTGTAAGAAGTTTTAGAAATATCAGACATTGAAGGCACTAGGCATGAAATTTATATTTGTGAGATATGTTTACTTTTGAGAAGTGTGAGAAGGAGAAGAAAATTGAAAGATCATGTTACTTATATCGATAATCATTAAAATGAATGCTTTTAAAATAATGTTTTTGTACTCGATTAACCTAAAGAGCTTAAGTCTGAAGGACTTGTTCTTGAGGAACTACTGCAGCTTATGCTTAAAAAGAATTGTTAAAATTGGGATTTGAAGAATTAACCTAAGCCATAATAAGGAACTCCCAGAAAACATGAAACTTAGTCTTCATAAACATGAATGTGCAGTTCTTGAGTTTTAGTTGATCATTGTTTGGTAAACTGTGTTGCTTGGACAAAACGTTCACATGCCTATTTCTTATTTGAATCTTTGTCGTTAACAAATAATTATGGTTGAAATACTCTCTTTCAAAGAATCTTTTTCCTTTCTTTTTAATTTTTCTTATTGCAAGGATATTATAAAGACCATGACTTAAGAACTTAAGTCACTATCATGTAATAATTTTGCTGACGGTGGTGGAACTGGAAGTGCCTTTTGAATAATAATTTAGTGATTAATAGATTTTTTGGTCACATATATACATATATATATATATATATATATATATTATAGTTATTGAACATTCTAATTGTTTAAAAAAAAAATTCAACTAAGATACACATTTTATGTTAATATAGTTATAGGTATCCACAGCATTAAAATTTTTTTTGGGTATATTACAAGTAGTATAAATTTTACCTATTTATTTTAGTAAATAATTTATCTGTATTCCATTTGGTTGTATGGCTCTATTACCTTGACGAATTACTAGAGACGACGGTCGACGAAGACGCGACAAGTTAGCAGATCAGATTCGTTGGGCGAAATCTTCAATTGAGGTAAGGGGTGAGATGAGGTTCGATTTTGTGAATATAAAATAACGTGAGATGAATGGGAATACCGAAATTTCCAGATATTCATCCGGGGCTCACTACGTACGGTCGAGCCCTATTGAGCAATAATAATTAATTAATAATATATGAATGGTAACAGTGAGGACTAAAATATAATTTAGCAACCTATAGAATTGTTGTGAATTTATTTATAGCAAGATTGCACGTTGGATGATTTTATGAAATGTGATGCTGATTGTTACTGTATGAATAATATATATGGGAGTGTTCTTACTATTTGATTGAAATCGTGAAATTATTTGAATGTGCTACCTGTTGATTTTTTTATTGCGATTGATAAGATTGGATTGTGTATTGTGAGTAGTGTAAACCAAATATTGGGATTGAATTGTGATTGACTGATATACATATAATGATGAATATTATGAAGTCAAACTGAAATTTATTGAACTGTGATGATCGAGTAAGTATGAGATATGTGTTGTAGAGACTCGGAGTTAGGATTATTTTGTCATCATATAGGGAGGGTCTGACAAACCTAGCGATTTGGGGAAGTACAATTGAATGAGCCTGATCGTGGAGGGCTACAGTCGAACTGTAAGGTAAGACTGATAGACCTTGGGGGTACATCTAGTGGGGAATTCTTAAGTGGATTAGTGGGTTATTCCCTAAGGCCGGGAACTACCGTGCAACACAAGAGTACCCCGACTGTCGCGTATATGTGTCTCGGGTTGAGTTGAGGGGATCTATGAGGACTTGGCCATTCATGAATTGTCCGTCCACTCTTGTAGTGGCATAGTATCAGGCCTCCTAACCAAGTACTTCAGAGTAGAATGGTACCAAATGATGAAGTATAGAGTATAGGACATGCATAGCGTTTTATCCTTGTAACTGTTTTATTGTGATTGAATTAGATTAACCTTAGATATTATATTATTGAATGTTCTGCTTATTTGTACCGTTTGACTGATTGCGTGTTCTTCTCATGTATTTTATATTGTTACATAATTTCGAAACTCACCCCTCGATGTTTGTGTTTGGCGTTTGCGATGGACGCAGACGAACCGAAAGCTGTAGGCGAAGATTAATGCTCTTGAAGTGAAGGAAGCCGTATTATCTCGAAGACTTTATTTTCTACCTTTTTGTTAACGTCATTTTTGAACATAGTTTATTTTGGGAATTCCCGCTCTGATAGTGACATCGGGTTGGGACTACATTTACAATTATCATTAAACTGGTGTATGTGTGTTTCCAAAGGGATTTCGTTAATTACTGCTACGATTACGTGATGCTCTTTGCCTAAAAAAAATGTTTGGAATTTTATATATTTGTTTATTTGACGAATTTCATTGTTTTAAAAATAAAAAAAATAAAAATAAAAATTATTTTTTTTATTTGGGGTTTAGGGTGTCACACCAAACTTTCGAAATGATATTTTCCAGGAACATCTGAAACTTTCGAAACTTCGAATGAATGTAATAGTTCCGAAGTGTAATTTTCCAGAAAGTTTTGAAAGTTTCAAAAAATTCGAAGCTTTCAAAAGTTTCAATTTTTTTAAAAAAGTTACTGATGTATGTTATAATTAAAAATATATTTAGAAAAAAAATGGTTTAAATATGTTTTTGGTCCCTGTAAATATAATCTTTTTTGATTTTGGTCCTCGTAAATATAACACTTTTCAGTTTTAGTCCCTGAAAAATATTTTTTTGAATTTCATCCCTGCAATATTCAAAAATCTCCTGAAATATAAAATAACATACAAATTGATCTTTATTAATAATAAACTTATGCCAAGTAATGTTTAAAATATTTTCACTTCAATAATTTAAAATTTATTAATCTTCTGTTTTATTTATTTATTATTATTAAATTAATTATATTAGTATAAAATAATGATTAAAATAACTTTAGATTTAAGCTTTATAATTTTAACTAAAATCTCCTTTTACGCTTTAGATTTGTTTCAATATAACTTAAAATAAATAAAATATATATTAGGTGATAGATTTATTTTAATCATTAATTTATAGTAATATAATTGTAGTTAATATTACATTAATTTTATTTTAATTATAATATTATATGATATGTTTACCCTAAACCCTAAAACTAAACATAATTAATAATAGAACATAATTATGAAAGGATAATCATAAATTGGACCTTAAACAATTTAAACACAACCTGAAGGCTGCGACTGAGAGGAAGGTAGTGGGCCACTTCCGGCTGAGCTTCCATTTAAATCTATGATACATTAAAAAAGAGTGAATTATCATGTTAAACACATATAAACATTACATATAACAATGAATACAATTAGAAAACTGAACCAAACCGAACTAGACTGAACCGATTCTGCGGTTTGGTCTGGTGCACCGTGGTTTTAAATGCATAACTGAACTAATTTATTAACCTATTAAAAAATCAACATGTGAATTTTTCAAAGGAAAAACCTTTTTCATTGAGTGGTTGATAGAATTAAATTCAGTTTAGTTTTTAAGTTCCATAAGTAGTTCAGTTTTTTTAATGGCAGTTTGGTTCAGTTTAGTTCAAAACAGTTATTTGAACACTCCTACTTATAATCATAACACATAATCTAAAAAATCATATAGTCTAAAAAACCAGATTATTAACATAGACTTAATTACCAACCGTAACCAAATTTAAGCAATAGACTTAATTACCATATCACATGAAGCAGAATATTAGCAAGTTGATTAACAAAATATACAATGTGTTTAACTTACAATTTTCTGGCCTAGCTCCTTGCATGCTCCTGCCTCCTTGGCCTTGCTTCATATTCCAAACTAGAAAAGTTCAAAAAACACTAAGTATTGAGCAGAATCTACTATGTAGCAATATTTAATTATAATGAGACAAACATGAATCTAAAACTAAACATAATAAACAAATCAAAGATAAATATAAAGCTAAATAATATAAACAAATTAAACATGAATGTTAAACTAAAAAAAATAAACAAGTCAAACATGAATGTAAAACTACAAAGAATAAACAGGTCAAACATGAAAGTACTAAAGTAAAACTAAAAAGAATAAACAGAGTAAACATGAACACTAAAACTCAAAAATTACAACAACGTAAACCTTAAAATAGAAAATACAAGATTATAAAACAATGGTCTACAAAATTAGTAAGTAAAAAACTGTAAATAACTACAAATGTAAAACTAATAAATCTGAATTTACATAAACTACAAATGAAAGCATTATCAATTGGAAAAATAAATCACAATAAATTCCATCATTATCTTAGAAACATGAACAATAATAGTATAATCAGTACCTAAGAAATCATAAAACACTAAAAAACATAGATTAACCTTAAAAGAAACCCTAATAAACTAACCTTCTCTAAAGGTTCAACAAAGAAATGAGATATGGACAACCTCTATATATTATCAGTACCTAAACATAATGGAAACATCATAAAATAAATGTTAGTGAAAAAAGATCAAACCCTAACACAAAATAGTAACTTCAATGAGAAGAACAAACCAAAACAAAACACAAAAGCATATAATACCTTTCAAGATAAACATTGAATAAAGAAAGAACAACTTTTTAAGATAGATATTTAATAAATTTTCAAAGATTAGAGAGTTAGGGTTTGGTAAAAATTTCAAAGGAAACTTACTAGATAGATTTCGTTGCATGTTTGTAGGCTAAAGTGAGACAACGAAGATGATGACGACAACGGCGATCGTGACTGTGAGCAACAGAGACTCAGAGAGAACCGTTTGAGTCTTTGAGAGAGACGAGAAAGAGAATGAGGCGGATGCGAGTGACTATGTTGAAATTTGAATTGAAGTGAGTGTTAATTGGGTTGGGCCGCTGGGGGATTGTGTGTTATTGGGTTTTTTTTTTATAAAAAAATTGCCTTGGACAGGTTGTGGCTTTGTGCGACGTGAGTATTGAAAGTGAGTAGTACTGTGTGTGCATTTTACCTATTAATATATAATATAAAACTAATAATATTAATATATAATATAAAAATAATAATATAATTCGGTCGGGTTCGAGTACCGACGAATCTAAATTACACATCCGAATCTGACCGTGTAGACTCATGTGAACCCTTATTTTTCAACCGCTCAACCCATCAACCGGAAGAAACCCACTCGCAAACATAAATTTTCTATTGAATCGGTCGAGTTCGGATGAGTCCGGATATTATGTCCACCCCTAATTGTTAGTATTAATTGCTATCGCACATTGATTCATTCAAAACACGCACATGAAAACTATTAATCATTAATGATGGTTTTATCCAAAGGCCAACTTGTACCACTTCGCTTTACAACTTGGACACGATTGATTAGTAGTTCATGATAAAGTCATCTAATCCTATATGATATCAATTAACAACTACTTTATATTTAAGGAATCATGTAATTTTTTTTGTACTTCCCCAAAACAATCATGCCAATCTAAACATAGCATTTTTAGATGGTAGATTGCAAGATATTCCACACAAGAATTTGGAGCTTTTAGTTAAAGGAGGTAATCACTAGCCTTGTGAATCACTAGCATTTTTAGATTGTTATTTTTCTAAAAAAGATATTATACTTTTGCCAATCTCAATAAACTTTCTTAACAATACTTTTACCTAATTCCACAAACTCATTCATTCAAGATTATAACAAGCATATGTGTTTAATTTTGGAGCACGACTTAGAGCTATGGTATCACGTGAATGGGTGTTACATCATTTGCAAAGAAGTGGGACCGTTTTTGTCTTGGGTGGACCAATCTCTTACCACCTTAAACAGTGTTTGTTTTGACCTTTTGCAACCCAGGATTTTGCTTTTTTATTAAAGTTGATTAGATGTTGGATTTCATTTTTTTCTTCAATTAATTATCCTTTTGCTTTTGAAAAAAAATCTTTAATAAGTTATAATTTCTTCCTTCTCCAATAAAAAAATATCCATAGTCGAGACTCACGTGGTTATATTTTAAACAAAAAATCACATAATACTTCTAAAATACTTAGTAAAATTCATGGGCATTTGCATAAGTCGAAGGTCGATATTATTTATTTACAAACTTAAAAAAAAAAAATTAATTTATATAAATTTTAAATATGTTTAGAAAATTAAATGTAACAGAGATGGAAATTTATAAAATACGAGTACACAATTTTTTTTCTTTATCTATTAAATATATCTAAACTAAAGTAAAACAAATATAGAATAATTGTAGAGACTAAATTTATTAAAATTCAATTGGATTAGTGACAATTTATCACATGTATGATAATAATTCGATCTCATAAGTGACAATTTGTCCAGTGTATTATGGTTATTAATTTTGAATTTTTTTAAATTTTTATCAGTGAAAACTTGTCTTATATGACTGTTCAATCTCATAAGTGACAATTTGTTTAGTGTGTGATAATTGTTTTTATTTTTATGTCGACAATATTAAAAAACACTAGTTTTAACTAATTCTTTTTTACAAACATATATCATGTACATGATTTTTATTATAAATTGTATTTAGTATATTATAATAATTTTCAATTTTATTTAGAAATAAAAACTAACAAATTTAATTAATTGATTAGAGATCGTAATTTGTTTTGTGTATGAATTGTACGTTTAAACAATTTTTTTTTGAAAAAAAGTAATTAGTTGTTAATTTTTGTTAGAGGAAGAGTTGAACCTATAACCTATTTGCCACTCCAACTCCTCCACTACCAAACCACTTTATGACTCTCTATATAAAAAAATACTAATTTTAATAAACTAGTTCATTACAAAAATTGATCCGGTGTATGAATTATACATTTTAACAACTTATTTAGCAACTCATTTTCAAAAAGTAAGGTGAAAAAATTGAAGTGGGAAAAACGTGATAGATATATAAAATAATAAAAGCAGTTAAGGAAAATGAAAAAAAAAAAAATTTATTTCAATTACCAAATATCAACATTGTTAGATTAGACCTCTTGTCTCGAATTTGTATCAGAACCTCAAAATAGTATGAGTTAATTATGATAAAATTTATCATCTTTTCTAAAATTAAAAAGAAAAACTAAAAATAATGTCACAAATATAATATTTAAGAGTAATAAAATATATATTTTTTATTAAATAGTAAAGTAATTTTAATACATATTATCAACTTTCCTATATATACCCATAGGATAGAGGTTGCATTAGAAAGCTAACTTTCTTTTGATAGAAGAAAAAACTAAGCCACCTTGTAATGGATGTTGCCGGTGCCGAAAATTCCTTCGCCGGAAGTTTCACAACTTACAACCGGTTGCAAGAATTAAAAACTTTCGATGAATCGAAAATAGGTGTTAAAGGCCTTATTGATTCTGGCATTACCAAAATACCGTCAATTTTTATTATGTCACCGGAAGATACTGTCGCCATCGACAGGACACCGATTCATATCACAATTCCTATAATTGACCTTAAAGATATTATCGAAAAACGTGTGGATGTTGTCGCCGCAATCCGACAGGCTGCAGGCACGATAGGGTTTTTCCAGGTGGTGAATCATGGAATACCTTTTAAATTATTGGAGAAAATGATGACGGCGGCGCGTGAGTTCCACGAGCTTCCACAAGAGTTGAAGGCTGAATATTTTAGTAGAGAGCCAATGAAGAAAGTGAAGTATAGAACCAACTTTGATTTGTATAAGTCAAAGTTTGCTAATTGGAGGGACACACTTTCTTGTGATATGGCTCCTGAAATTCTTGATCCACAAGAATTGCCTCCTATTTCTAGGTAAGATAATTAAGGATTACGTTTCTATATGCGTCCATTAACTCGCACGATTCATCAAATACACCTAGGACAAATAGTTCATCATCATCAAACATACTATTTTATAATAAGGTAAATTTTTGGTTTGGAAAGTTATGAGCAAAATAACCACAACTAATTAAAATTAATTATTTAAAATTTTGTAAGTACTTACAAATTAATTTATATTTGTTTCCTTTAACTATATTAACAGAGTTCGAACTCGAATCCTATGTATCAAATACTTATCTTTTTATATTATCGGGCAAACTATTGGAAATTATGAATAATTACTAAGTTATAATTAAATATATATTTTTTGAGAAAATAATTAAATAAGTTATAGATATTAGTCCCTTCATCTTAAAATATAAATAAATTAATATTGATTAAATAAAATTGATATACGTGATTCAAAATTTATATCAAATATATACATATATATTTTTTAATTCATTTTTACTTATGTTGTGATACATGATTGTAAAATTAACTATAAAATGTATAACAAATTACCACTCTGTCATTTTAATTTATATTGAAAAAACAAGAGTTCAAATCTCACCAATATCTTGTGGAAATTTAAATTTAATTCTCATCAATACTTGCACGTGTGTATATAGATATTGGACGGCATATTGCCTTTGAAAACATGTAAGTAGCTTATGGAATTCTTTGGAACATCCCACGTTTATATAGTTGAGACATGATCACCGTTGGATTAGGATCAAACACTTCAAAATAAAATGTTTTTTTTTTTTCAATTCAAAATACTAAATTTTGTTTAAACCTTTTAATCTCGATCAATTAATCATTGATGTCTCAACTATATAAATATGGAGAATATCTAATTACAGAAAATATGGATCCAATGTAACAAGAGATAATGTTTAGACAATAAGTTAAAATCTTAAATTTGGAGACATCAAAATTAAAAATTATTCTCTGTGATCACAAATATGAGTAAAAGTCAAAATGTATTTGACTCAAATTTTAAATCAAAAATATTTTATCTTTTACTTATATATGTGGGTGCAGCTTACACACTAGGATCGATACATTTACCATCCTCATATTTTTTCTAACCATTCAACTCGTTATAGGTAAATAAAAGTCAATTCAACATCAAATCTTCTCTGGGACATCTTGTGTGATTATCCAACATAAGTCCACTTTTGATCTAACACTATTAGAAATTTTGTCTTTAATGATCGATATAGATACCGAAATTTTCAGTCGTGACCGAAAATAAATATAAATATATATTTAAGTAAATATGATTATAAACTCTCTACATAGTTGGCAATTTTTCAAATAAGTAATTAAAGTAGTGTCTTAGTATGTGTTTTTTTGCTTAAATAAATATGAATATACTTTTTTTTTACCTAAAATGTATAATTAAGTGTTTCGTTTCTTTTTATGATTTAATTTAATTTGTAGGGATGTAACAATGGAATACTCTAGGCAAGTTCAAGTATTTGGAATCCTTGTATTTGAACTATTATCAGAAGCACTTGGACTAAAGAGTGATTATCTTGAAAGCATGGATTGTGCAAAAGGGCACCAAATTCTTAGTCACTATTATCCACCATGTCCTGAGCCTCAACTCACTATGGGAATTACCAGTCACTCTGACCCTGATTTCCTTACCATTCTTCTTCAAGATCATATTGGTGGACTCCAAGTTCTTAGCAATAATGGTTGGGTTGATGTTCCTCCTCTTCATGGAGCTTTGTTAGTAAACATTGGAGATATGTTACAAGTAAGTACTCCCTTCGTAATGAAATATAAATAGAAATTGAATCTGAAAAGTTGATGTATGTAGTTAAAAATTTAATCAGAATATCAACTTTTCAAATACCATTCTTCCTTATATTTTATTCCAGAGTAGTACATTTTTTGTTAACTTCTTACTTCTCAAAGAGACAGATAAATATTTTACTTTGTGAAAATATTTTCTATTTTTTATTTTTTAAAATATGTGTCAATTTACTTGTTAACAAAACAATAACATAAATTTTTTAAATGATCTGCATTTTCAGAAACAATTAAAATATCAAAATATTCTCTTTGTTCCATAATAATTGTCATATTTGTAAAATATATTTGTCCTAGAAAGGTTGTCACTTTTGGTTTTTAATGAAACTTTCATTACTTTTCTAATTGTACCCTCTAATTATTACAATTTATACCACTCTTAAATTATTACCATCCACTTTGCATTTATTGTATTGAGAATACATCAATAATTAGGTTATAAGGATAAATTAGTAAAATCACCATTCTGTTTATTTCATTTATCATATTTTGTTGATTACCATTTTTTTAGGTTTAAATATGTCTTTGGTTCTTGCAATTATAACATTTTTTGATTTTGGTTATCGTAAGTTTTTTTGTTTGATTAACATCCCTGCAAATATAATTTCATTTTAAAATAATCCTTCCATCCAATTTCTGTTACAAAAATTGTAACACTGTCAAAACATTATCATTTTTTAATAAAAAGTTAAATTAAATTATAACATTTTTTAACCTAAAATTAACACCAAATGTTTCAGTCTTCTTCCCTAAAAAAACTTAAATTGCAACTTCTTGTAGAATCCACCATTATCCAACAAGTACCACCAGACGAACCCACCATGGTAACGATGAATTTGAATTTGAATACGATGATGAATCTCAATGAAGAAAAAGACACGATTTATGTTTTTTTAGAAAAGAAGACCGAAACATTTGAGATTAATTTTAGGTTAAAAATGTTATAATTTTGTTATATTTGGGTTTTTTTTTTGTTAAAAAATGGTTATGTTTTAACGGTGTTACAATTTTTGTTACCAAAATTGGATGAAACGACTATTTCAAAATTAAACTATATTTGCTGGGATATTAACCGAACAAAAAAACTTACGAGGACCAAAATCAAAAAAGATTATAATTACAAGGACCAAAATTATATTTTAACTTTTTTTTAATATGTGTTAAATAGTTAATGCAATACATCTATAGGGTCGGAAGAAATAATTGTTTTCATAAATGCATCTTTCGTAACTAGTCTTTCATTTTCTCTCTATCACAATGATACACTTCAAAAGTATCACATCATATGAGGAAATTAAAATTAACACTTCTTTTTAGAAATAAAAAATAAAAGTTTCACAAAGAAAACAAACCTTTAGTCATTGACATGAAGAATAACTCTTTGAAAGATAATTTTATGTTTCAATATTGCAGCTAATATCCAACGACATATTCAAAAGCGTGCAACATCGTGTGCTAGCAAACCGTCATAAAAGCCCTAGAGTATCAGTGGCATGCTTTTTCACTCTTGGTCTGCATCCAACAACAAAAGTGTATGGCCCCATCAAGGAACTACTATCAAAAGATAACCCTCCTGTTTATAGAGAAACATCACTAAAAGAATTTGTTACTTACTATCATAACAAGGGACTTGATGGGAATTCTGCTCTTTCCCATTTCAAATTACAACATGCTGCCGGAATATCAACTTAGTAGTAAACGAATGACATTACAAAATATCGTTGATGTCACCGTTATTAATACTAATTATGATATGATGCATAAATTATTGT
This sequence comes from Cicer yamashitae, assembly GCA_037974755.1. Classification (NCBI taxonomy): domain Eukaryota; kingdom Viridiplantae; phylum Streptophyta; class Magnoliopsida; order Fabales; family Fabaceae; genus Cicer; species Cicer yamashitae. Next base: position 40,512,938 of record JBBPBQ010020322.1, on the reverse strand, counting down.
GGGGGTATGAACAATTTAAATTTTAGTCTTTTATTCGCTTAAGACTTATATTTTATTTTCGTTTCTTTTAAATTTTGTAATAAGGGTCAATTCATTTTCACTATTACGTGCAAATAATACTTGTAATAGCTTTCAAAGATGTGGTGCTTAATTATTCTAAATATAGTGTGATGAAATTTCCTTGGATATAGTGTTTGCAAGATTGTATATGAAAAAAAAAAAAAACAGAATTGTGTATGATAGTTATATTATAGAATTACTATTCCCTTAATATGCTAAACTATGTTTTAATGTGTAATTAATTATGATTATGTGAATACAATATGATGATTCTGTAATATTTTCTCCGTGATAAAATATAAACAAAAAATAATTTTAAAGAGTTGGTGTATTTTGATCAAATACATATACTTTTTAAAATCATGTTTGTTTCTATTTTCATTTCATAAGGTGTATTCAGCAAGGTTATTTGATGATTTGTAGAACAAAGTGATAGAATGTTGTTTTTCTTTATTCTTTCTGTCTTAGGTGGTTTAAATAGAGAGAACACAAAAAACTATCTTCCTTGAATTAAGGAGAGATTTTAGGGAAATAAAAACAAAACATATCAAATATTAAAACAAAAAAATTGTATTATTAAAAAAGGAAATAATAATAGAATCTCCAACACACCGACTCAAGTTGGTGCATAGATATCTATCATGTTCAACTTGCTTTTCAAATCTTCGAAGATAGGTCCTTCCAAGCTCTTGGTTATGATATCCCTAGATTGTTGACTAGAAGTCATAAAAGGTAGACATATAATTCCTACATCTAATTTCTCGCTTATGAAATGACGATCAATCTCAATATGTTTGAAAAATGCTAGCAACACACTCTTTAACACGCACTTTTTAATACACTCTATATGATTGGTTAAAATTATGAGATAAAAACCTTTTGATATATGTTTTAATAACAACAAACCTTATGAAATAAATCATTAAGTTTTATGAATGGTGATCCAATAATGATTGCACTTGAGTTTTATTTAAGGAACATGAATTACACAAGTGGACAAGGAAAAAACGATTCACATCTACTCAATAATGAAATAATCTCAAAAGGAACATATCATATATCAATCATTCAAGAGAATGATTATTGCATCTTCAAGATAACATCTTCATGAAGAAAGCATCCAATAAAGTCATACATATAATAAAGTATCTCAGCAATACCTGATGGACAAGACTCAACATGTGAAATACCAAGAGAAATTGAAGGAGTATTGTTTCAACAAAAGATTTATCCTCTCATATAGAAGACAACATTCTCAATTGTTATGAAATACTGTTCTCATGATGAACAAGTTCATTGCACTCATAAATATTCAAATCATTTCAGCAAAATGACAAGAATCGACTTTGAAGAGGAAATCATTTCAAGATTGAGTCATTTATTAAGTCATTTGTTTAAAGAATGATGGAAGAACATTCACCAGAATGTTCTGGTTGTTCTATTAAAGAACAATTGACAATAAAGATCTTCTTGGAAAGGCAACTTGCAGTAAATTAGTTGGCATTTCGCACATGGGCTTTCCAACATTTAATGAGTAACTAAAAGTCAAATTGGAAGGCCCACTTGCCAAAACAAAAATGCAGAAAATTCTGCAGGCGTACATAATGATACCCAGATTGATCTCCAAATTGATGACATATTCATTAGAATAACATTCTAGTTATTCCCTATTAAAGACAGTCAAGACATATAATTTTCGACAGTCCAAACCACACGTTATAGAGTATCAAGACTACTCAAATCAGTGGTCAAGTCTAGAACTCAAGCTGAATGCCCAAAGGAGGAAAACAACCTCTAGGCTGATGACCAGATTGATGAGTTGTGAGCAAGGACATGAATACACTGTTGTTGCATGCTTCTAAGCTAAAAGACTGACATTTCACAACCCATTCACTCACTCATTCACGTTTTCCATCAAACCCAAAAGCAAGAACATTCTACGTATGTCAAGAATGTTCTGGACAACAATATAAACACATCTTTAATTGTTTTAAAACAGATATGATACTTGGCTGATGTGTCTAACGGATATATTAAGTTTAAACATAATATTCAAAGCCTCTTATCATCTATAAATTGAAGATCAGTTGGAAGACTAAGGTAAGAGTTCAATTTGCAAATCTACCAACACTTATTCAAGTAAGAACAAGTCAAAAACTCTTCAAGAAAACTCCAAATTTTTTCACTATATCTATGGATCATCATTTACTGAGTTTGTCTTTACTTATCTCAAACAAAGAGTTGAGAATTATTAGATTCGAAACACTTTTTATCATACACATTGAAGTTAACTCAAGTCTATCTTTGATGTTAAATTGAGTGTGTTTGTAAAAATTCTTTCTAAATTGAAAGGTGACTGTAAAAATCATTTCAAGGTTGAAAAGTGATTGTAAAAATTCTTTCTAGGTTGAAAGGTGAAGATTGTAATTGATCAATGTGTGATAAAGAGCAAAGGTGTGAAGGAGAACATTCTAGTTCTAAAGCATATAGTGAAAATCTCATGGTTGTGAGGACTAGACCAACCTGAATTGGGTGAGCCAATATACTTTTTGTGTGTGATCTTTCTATCCCTTATCATTAATTATTTGCACGCACAAATCACATTTCACTTAGAACTAATCTATTTGATTTACTTGTAACATATCCAAAACATTCTGGATATTTTGTTTCAACCAAGATTAATCTTGAGTTAATTTAAATTAAGCATAAGAATCAATGTTTAAAAAAGGATCACAATTCAACCCCCCTTTCTTGTGATTGATATTGCTACTTCAGCTGACATCAGAGCTCTGCCTCTAAGGTTGAGCACGTAACAAGTGTTAGACGAAAAGATTCAGAAAGAAAAAACAATGTCAAAAGCCAAGTATATTATTGAAGGAGGATCATCAAACAGACCACCTTATTTTGATGGTACAGGTTACTACTTTTGGAATGAAAAGATGCAACTATTACTTAAATCTCTAGATAGAGGAATATGGTGTATTATAACATATGAAAACTTCATAACAAGAGTAGATCAAAGTGATCCAACATCCGTTGACAAGAAAGAATTAGACATAGAAGATAACGAATAAGCCGACATGTACTTAATGGGAAACTCATAAAATGATGAGGTAACCATCTCTGAACTTTTTCCTTTATGTGAACAAATGAAAAAATAATTTGATAATCTTTTTTTATGTGATTCAAACTTTCTTGCTAAAAAAAGTTCATTAAAAGCACAACTCTATAAAGAAAAAGAAGTAAAAGAGAAAGTCCAAGCTATGAATGACGACTAAAAAAGATCATCCAAAGCATGTAGGAATCTCATTTCAAAATGTCTGAAAAACAAAAAATTCCAAATGAAACCATTGAGAAAAGTGTCTAGAACATTCTACAACTCAAGAGGAGAATGTTCTGCTCAAAACAGAAGTTGAGAACCTTAAAAATGATTTATCAAACTTTATAAAGTCCACTAAAAATTTCCAAAAAATTAGGGGATCTCAAGTAGGAATTTTTGAAAAAGTTGGACTTGGTTTTGACAAATCTCAAAAGCCAAAACTCTATGAAAAATTTTTTGAACTAGAAAGAAAAGAAGAAAAATAAAAAACAAGATGTTCATAATGTAACAAATATGGACACCTTGAAACAATATGCTATCATAAGGAAAAATTTGAGAAAGCAAGATAATATTTTTATGATAACAAATATGATCATTCTGCAGCAAAATATTCTTAAAATAGACCAGAACATTCTACGATAGAGTTCTTGTAACAGACCAGAACATTCTGATCAGTCTACAGCAGAACGTTCTCGTCACAAACCAAAACATTCTAGTTGCAGAAAAAATTGAGAAGGAATGTTCTTATTGTAGCATGTTTGGTCAATGGAGTTAAAATTTTATCATAAGAAAAAATCTTCGGGAAGAAGATACACCAACCAAGGATTCTCCATGGAAATAATAATGGAATCTCTACACCCCCGACTCAAGTTGGTGCATAGATATCTATCATGTCCAACTTGCTTTTCAAATGTTCGAAGATAGGTCTTGCCATGCTCTTGGTTAGGATATCCACGATTTGTTGACTAGAAGTCACAAAAGGTAGACATATAATTCCTGCATCTAAATTCTCGTTTATGAAACAACGATCAATCTCAATATGTTTGAAGAATGCTAGCAACACACACTTTTTTATACACTCTATATGATTGATTAAAATTTACATAGGTCCCACAAAAACATGTGGGTCCCATATAAATTTGGTAGGCTCATGTATATATTAACCAATCAAAGAAAGTGTGTTAATGAGTGTGTTGCTGGCATTATTATTATTATTTATAATTTCTTACTTCTCAAAGTGATAGGTTCATTTGTTAAACATTTTCTATTATTATTTTTTTAAATGTTGTGTTAATTTTATTTACTAATAAAATGATAACATAATATTTTGAAATGATAGATTTTGTCTGCATTTTCGAAAATAATGAAAATGAAAAATATTTCCTCTATCCCATAATAATTGTCACATTTGTAAAAAAACGTTTGTCTTTAAAACATTGCAACTTTTAGATTCCAAGGCAACTTTAATTATAACATTTTACACCACTCTCAAATTATTATTACAATTTATACCACTCTCAAATTATTATTCTCTACTTTGCGTTTATTGTAATGAGAATACACAAATAGGTTATAATGATAAATTAGTAATATTATCATTCTATTTCTTTCTTTTATCATCTCTTCTTAATATGTGTGAAATAGTTGAATGCGCATATATTTTGGGATGAAGCGAGTAATTGTTTTCATTATTTTCTGAAATGCATCATCTCTAACTAGTCTTTCATTTTCTCTTCATCACAATTATATACTTCAAAAGTATCACATCGTATGAGAAAATTAAAATGAACACATCTATAAAGAATTGAAGAAAAAAATATTTTCACAAAGTAAACTGACATCTAGTTACTGACATGAAGAAACATGTTGAAAGAGGATTTTATGTTTCAATATAGTAGCTAATATCTAATGGGGGATAAGGTAGAGATTCCACTATTATTTTCTATTTTAATAATACAATATTTTAATATCTAATGTTGAAAGAGGATTTTCTGCCATTTTTGGGCTCAAGGAACTTCTATAAGTGTCTAAAACCCTTCCACCTGTGCTGAATGCACTCTCTGAAGCTACAGTTGACACTGGTGTGGCCAGAATTTCTCTTACCTTTGCTGCCAAAATAGGGTAACGAGCACTGTTTTGCTTCCACCAAATCAAAATGTCAAATTTCTCACCATCTACTGAACAAGCATCACTTAAGTACCTTTCAAGTTCGTTTTGCTTATCAATAGAATCTTTTTCTTTTGAGTGTTGTTTAAAGGCATCTACCTGTGCAAAAAATGATGGATTTTTAGGGGGGTAGATTGTTCAACAGATCGGACAACAACATATACAACACTACGATTATGGGCAGATTTGTACCAAGTGTACAATTTCATTAAACTATCCTTAACATTTTCAACCTGCATCTTACCAACGTCCTCACCATACATGTTATCAAAAGTCAACTCAATATACCTTAATTTATAACGAGGGTCACATATCACTCCAAAATAAAGAAAATGGTCGATTTTTTCAATGTCACCCAATATTTATCATATTTTCCCTTCATATATGAACCCATTACAGCCACAATAGTATTCAGTTTCATTGATGTTTTGTCAATCTCACATTGAATAGAAGCCAAGTTATGAAAAGCTGTGTACAGAGACACTTGTTGCGATGATGAAAAAACTTTTGTTGCTTCAAAGAAAATCTTTAAAAATCCCACAAATGCTCGAACTCTTTCCCAATCATCAGAAGTAGGAGGACTAGCAACCTCAAACCAAGTCAAATACCCATAATCCTCACCCTCTAATTTATCAAAAGCTGCTTGATACTTTTAAGCAACTTCCAACATCATGTATGTTGAATTCCACCTTGTGGAAACATCAAGACTAAGAAGTTTTTTACATGTTATATTATAAATATCAATGCATTCCTTAAACTTCAAAGCTCTTTGTGGAGAAGAACGAACAAACCTAACTGCATTGCGAATGCTACAAATATATAAATCTTGTTCTGTTAAACCATCTTGGACTACTAGATTCAAGATATGGGTACAACCTCATATGAAAATAATCCCCTTCACCCATCAGTCCATTCTTGTTCTTAAGTCTCTAATTCCATTAACACCTCTTCAATTTTCCTACCAATAGTGTCCCCTTTGTGATTTGGCACTAAACTAAAGCTTATAATATGTTTCTGATAGTTCCATTCTTTATCAATGAAATGAGTGGTAAGGGTCATAGAACCGAGATTTTGAACGGACGTCCAAAAGAAAGGTTTGTTTGAGTGGGGTCATTAAGAATGTGGGCTAGATTACTTTTGCATTTCTCAGAGTGAGCTTTCATGTTCGAGATTCCATGTGTTTTAGAATGACAAAGGTATCTTTGGTGACACTGTTTACAAGCAGCAATAGGGATAGGCTCATCGGGTAGAAATGTTAAAGTCCAACCAAACCTTAGAGCTTCTCCTAGGACCATTAGCATTGGGTTTTCATTTTTTTACTACCCATAGGAAGAAGAGGAAGCCCATCTGCAGCAATAGCTGCTTCTGTTGGTTGAGAATTCTCCACTACTGAAATATTTTAAGAGTTTAATTATTAAATTTTTTTTAATATTTAAAGTGTAGTTTTTAATTAGTTTTTTTTTTATATAGTTAAACTATTTAAAGTTTTTTAGATAGTTAAAATGTTTAATTAATAAGTAGTAATAGAAGGATACGTACTAATTAATATTACATAAAAACTAATTAAGCATGAGAATACATAAAATTTAGGCATAAAGGATACATATTAAACAAAAACTGTTGCAAGTATAGATATGAAGCAGACGAAGTAATTAAGCAAGAAGTACCCATAAAAATTAAGGATAATAGATACATACTAATTAAGATTAAATTAGTTGCAAGCATACATATTAAGCATGAATCATGCATACATACAAATTAAAGATAAAATAATATATACTAATTAAGCATCAAATAGTTGCAAATCTACAAGAAGCATACATACAAATTAAACATAAAAGAAACATACTCATTAAACATAAAATATTTGCAAGCATGCATACATACTAAGCATAAAAGAGTTTGCATATTAAACAATTAACATGAAGCATACATACTAAGCATATAACAGTTGGAAATTTAACATATAACAATTACAAGCATACATATTAAGCATCAAAGTACATAATTAAGCATAACAAACTCACAGTGATGATGCTCCATTACTCCTTGTTGTCCTCCTTGACTGATACCCTCTCCTTGCTCCATTACTCCTTGATGTCCTCCTTGACTGCTACCCTCTCCTTGCTCCATCTTCTAAAGCTAGAACCACACTAAAAAACCAGAATTAAACACAAACCCTCAATAAAAACCAGGATTAATAACCAACCACAATAAAAACCAAACAACAAAAACCATAACAATAAAAAACTAATAAAATAAACAAACATGATAAAAAAAATTAAAACCTAACAAAAATTGAAGTCCAAAAACACACACTATCAAAATAATGTAAGTTTAAAACCTAACAAGAATTAAAACAAAATAACAAAAATGACGAGAATAAAAAAAACAAATTAAGAACACAAACATGTTAAAAAATACAGTTAGTCAACAAAAAAAAAATAGAATTAATAACCAACTAGAAAAAAACTAAACAACAAAAACAATAACAATAAAAGAAACTAATCTAAAACATAAACATATTAAAAAATACTGTTAGTTAACAAACAAATAGACAGAAAACCTTCATTGTTAAACTCCTCTCATATAACAGTTACTAAAACAAAACTTGACAAGAATCAAAATCAAACAACACAGCAATATGAATAAAAGAACTAATCAAAGACACAAACTAGATAAAAAAACTAGATTGAAAAACCTTGAAGTCTAAAAATAGGAAACCTAATCTTAAAACATTTGAAAATTGGAAACATTTAAATAAATAAAAAAGAGAAGAATGATTCAGAAATAACAAACAGAAGCATACATAAAAAATAAAATAAAAAAGAAACTGAAATTGAAAAATAAGCATACACTCAACATAACAATATGAATAAAAGAACTAACCAAAGACACAAACTAGATTAAAAAAAAAAGAAGTAAAGTTAATTATAAACAAACTAGATTGAAAAAGCTCGAAGTCTAAAAATAGGAACCCTAATCTTAAAACTTTTGAAAATTGGAAACATTTAAATAAATAAAAAAGAGAAGAATGCTTTAGAAATAACAAACAGAAGCATACATAAAAAAAACTGAAATTGAAAAATAAGCATACACTCAACACAACAATATGAATAAAAGAACTAACCAAAGACACAAACTAGATAAAAAAAAAAGTAAAGTTAATTATAAACAACTAGATTGAAAAAGCTTGAAGTCTAAACATTGGAACCCTAATCTTAAAACTTTTGAAAATTGGAAACATTTAAATAATCAATGACATAGTTTTCCTTCTATTCAGTTAGCTCACATAAAATTTCAATCTGTACCCAAAACAACAAAAATCAATCAAAAAAGTGCTATAAATTTTGCAATCCGTTAACCAAGTTTTCTTCCGCACCTTAAAGAAATAGTAAAATATGTCGAGCAGCTTACCGATGAAATTTAGTTGAATCTTCTAGGATACCTTTGCTGAGATAGGATAAACAAAAGCAGAAGACAACATTAGAAGATGCTTTCAATTTATAAACCGATCTATATAAAGAATGATAGAAACGTATACTAAATGCGCTTCGAGTTTAGTACTTCACAAATTGAGACTCCAATGAATAAACTAGTTGAAAATTACTTCAATTTGCAAAATATTTTGTCTAGAAATTGAAGAAAACCTATGTTACTATGAACTTTCAACGTCGTTGCTTGATCCATAAACCAAGACTAAGATTTTGAACATACTGAGTAATAACTATAATCTCACTTGTCAAGCAAAGAGAATTCAAAATCAAACATCCTTTTTGATAAAACTTTGTTGTTAGCTTTGGTCAAATATTAATGAACATGGTTGACAAAATGAAATTTATTGAATTAAACGATAACATGTGTATTTAACATTAGATCATAATCCAATTGTCAGAACCAAAATGAAATTTATTGAATTAAATGATAATGCTCAGGAAACAAATTTTTTTCATATTGATCTAAGATTTTCTACACAATAATCTTTAAACTTATCTTCCACAAGAAAATCATGAAGTTCAACAATATACTCTTGTAACATGATATATTTATTATTCTAGCCAGAAATAACACAAAAATAAACTTTCTGCTTAGACAAACAAAACTGAAGATAAAAACATATTTAAGATATTCACACAAATGAAGGGTTGATAACCTTAAACATAGAACAAACCCCAACCAAATCACATTAAATAAATCAAACCAAATTATGCATAAAAACCTAACATTAACTAAAATCTTTTTAAATATATACACATATAAATGAAAAATAAAACCTTCAAGACAAACCCTAAGTTAAACACATTGCCCCAACTTAACAAAAACAGAAAGAAATCATAAAAGACCCAAAAGATAAAACTTCAGAAACCCTAAAAGACCCATTATATAATAAACTTTCAGAAATGAAACCAGAACAAAAACAAAACTTTAACATATTCAAAACGTCACAAATCATAAAATGGAAAAAAAATTCAAAAACCCTACACCCATTATACAATCAACCCTAACCTTTTTGTTCTTGCTCACAGTGATGACGACCTTCCAACACAGCAAAAATGGCACGCTTAGTAGATTCAGTACCTTAACATAGATGAAAAAATGAAGTTATTTATTCAAACCCATATCGTAAGACAAATGAAAAATCTAACAAAAAACTTAGTGTGCTTTGAATAAGTAATAACACGTGTTAAAAACCCTAACTAAGATCGTCAAAAACAAAAAACAAGAACAAGGAACTCAGATCACGTTGGATGTACCTATGTGCGTTTGCGAAGCATCTTTTCTCCATTTAAAGTTGAAGAGAAGAAAAGGAAAAAAGAAGGAGGGTATTAATGTCGACCGAACCGGTGGTGGTGGCTACGAAACAGAATTGCTGGAGTTGGTGGAGGTATGTTGAGGCTTTGCGCAGGAAGAACCGGTGGTGGTGGCTTTGAAACAGAAACGCTGGAGTTGGTGGTGGTGGCTTCGAAGCAGAAACGGTGGAGGTGGTGGTGGTTTATTGTTGAATGTTGAGTGAGCCGTGAGTGTATGAGTTGTGAGTGAGAGTGATGAGATGAAACTTTTAGGGTTTCAGATTTTTAGTGAGAGCGGTGGAAGTGGGTTTACTCTAGATTGGGGAAAGCTTCTCAGATTTTTGGACAACAGCCTAGTATTTTAAAATATAATAAGCTTAAATGCAGTTTTAGTCCCCCTATTTTAACTGATTCGCAATTTTGGTCCCCCTATTTCTAATTTCGCAATTTTGGTCCCCCTATTTTACCTGATGCGTAATTTTTGACCCTCTGTTTCTAATTTCACAATTTTGGTCCCCATATTTTAACTAATTCTTAATTTTGGTCCCTCTATTTTTAATTTCTCAATTTTGGTCCCTCTATTTCTTAAAATTGAGACATTTTGTAAATCTAATGGATCACATATTTTTTTAAAATAAAATTTAATGGATTACATTTAAAAAAATATATAACATTAAAAAAACATTAGATATTTATTTAAAAAATATTTTTTACTATAAAAAAATACTTAAAAAGTAGTTTTTAATTATTTTAAATCTAATTAAATCTAAAAATGGTTTATTTATTATTTTTTTAAAACTGATTTCAAAATTTATTATTTTAAAAACTGTTTTTAAAAGAATTTTTAATTATTATTGTTACTAATTCAAATATGTTTTTAAAATAATGATTAATAATTAATAAATTATGATTTTTTTAAAATAATGAAAAAAATTTAAGTTCTATTTTTTATTTAAAAATATATGTTTTTTCTTTAGAAAATATCTTATTTTTTAGTAAAATTCTGTTTTATGATAAAAATAAATTTTTATTTAAATTCTGTTTTCTTTTAAATATGATAAAAATATATTAAAAATACATGTAATCCTGTTTTTAATATATTAAATATATTAAAAATATAATAAAAATTCTGTTTTATTTTAAAATAATAATTGAATTAATACAAATAATAATGAAGAATTATTCAAAAAAATGTTTTTAAAATAATAAATTTTGAAATCAGTTTAAAAATAATAATAAATCAAACTATTTTTAGAATTAATGAGTTTTAAATAATTTAAAACTATTTTTTAGAATATTTTTTTAAAAATAAATATCTAATATTTTCTTAATGTTATATATATTTTTAAATGTAATCCATTAAATTTTATTAAAAAAAGTATGTAATCCATTAAATTTACAAAATGTCTCAATTTTAAGAAATAAATGGACCAAAATTGAGAAATTAAAAATAAAGGGACCAAAATTACAGATAAGTTAAAATAGGGGGACAAAAATTGCGAAATTAAAAATAGAGCGACCAAAATTACGCATCAGTTAAAATAGGGGACCAAAATTGCGAAATTAGAAATAGGGGAACCAAAATTGCGAATCAATTAAAATATGGGGACTAAAACTGCATTTAAGCCAATATAATATTATTAATTTGAAACGGGCAGGTCCGGGTATCCGTGTTCCAAAAATCCTTAACCGAATTCGCCCGTCATAAACCACACGGACCCGTTTTCGTTGACCCGCATACCGGCGGACCCGCTCTTGCCCATCCGTTATAGAAATTGGGCCGCGGGTGGTTCGGTTTGTTTCGGACTGCGGATTTGGCTTACCGTCTTGATTTTTTGACAGTTATAACAATTACAAAACTGTTATTTTTTTTTTCAAAATATTATACTTTTGCCAATCTCAATAAACTATGCTAAGAATACTTTTACCTATTCTAATAACTCATTCATTCAAGATTGTAACAAGCTTAGGTGTTTAATTTTGGAGCACGACTTAGAGCTATAGTATCACGTGAATGTCTGTTACATCATTTGCAAAGAAGTGTGATTTTGGAGCCGCTATTTTTGTTTAATATGTACCCTTTATGCCTAAATTTTATGTATTCTCATATTTAATTAGTTTTTATGTAATATTAATTAGTGCGTATCCTTCTATTACTACTTATTAATTAAACATTTTAACTATCTAAAAAATTTTAAACAGTTTAACTATATATATAAAAAAAAAAACTAATTAAAAACTACACTTTAAATATTAAAAAAAAAATTAATAATTAAACTATAAAAATATTTCAGTAGTGGAGAATTCTCAACCAACACAAGTAGCTATTGCTGCAGATGGGCTTCCTCCTCTTCCTATGGGTAGTAAAAGAGGAAAACTCAATGCTAATGGTCCTAGGAGAAGCTCTAAGGTTTGGTTGGACTTTAACATTCTACCCGATCAGCCTATCCCTACTGCTGCTTGTAAACATTGTCACCAAAGATACCTTAATCCAACCCACATTCTTAATGACCCCACTCAAACAAAACTTTCTTTTGGTGATGGTGGTAGTTTGGTTCCATCAAGCGAAAGATTCAATGCCCAAGCATGTAGGAATGACATTGTCCTTTTTGTTATTCTTGATGAACATTCGTTTAGAGTGGTTGAAGGTGAGGGTTTTAAACAATTATGTAGACAGTTGCAGCCACAAATGACCATCTCTTCAAGGAGGACTATTGCTAGGGATTCTTTTCAACTATATCTTGCTGAAAAATTGAAGCTTAAGGCATTGTTCAAATCTGATTGCAGTAGATTAGCTCTTACTACCAACTGTTGAACAATCTACCCCCTAAAAATCCATCATTTTTTGCACAGGTAGATGCATTTCAACAACACTTAAAAGGAAAAGATTATATTGATAAGCAAAACGAACTTGAGAGGTACTTAAGTGACGCTTGTTCAGTAGATGGTGAGAAATTTGATATTTTGATTTGGTGGAAGCAAAACAATGCTCAGCACAGGTGGAAGGGTTTTAGACACTTATAGGAGCTCCTTGAGCCCGAAAATGGTAGAAGCTTTGATCTGCACTCAGAACTGGTTGAAGCGCTCTTTCTCATACTTTAAAGAATTTATTTTGATAGAAGATTTTGAGATATCTGAAAATGTTGTGACAGGTTGTGTAATCTATTTATGTACTTGTTTAATTAGACTATTTCTTGTTATTGTGAATTAACTTTTAATTTAAACTGTTTATTCATTGTAGAACTTCAACATGGCTCAATAACTAGTGGTGGAAGGCAAGAGTCTATTATTGGCGGAGTAGCTACTCCTGGGCCTGGGCTTGTTTAAGTTTTTTAAGTAAGAAAAATTATACTTGTGTTTTATTTATAAAGTATGTAAGTGAGCTTTAATAATAAACCTAACAATTATGCTAAATCAGTTTTATTTAATTACCTCTAGGTTTCAGATTTCAGAATTTTTGAGTTTTTTTGAAGTCATATATGACATATACTTGCACAACACATGCCTGTATTTTGAGGATGATGTTTTGGCTGAAAATTGTGGTTGCGTGACATCATTTTGAACATGATTTGTTGATGTTTGTTGGGCTGGTTGCTGCCAGCAATTTCTGTATGTGTGGTTCATGATTGATAATTGGTAGGTTTCTGTATGTTGGACTTATTGAGTTATATTTACTGAAATTTCTGAATTATTGGGTAGTAATTTTGTGTTTGATCGTCACCAGCTTTTAAATGAACATCACTATTGGGAACCACACAAATTTACTCATGTTTCCACATGTGAAAGGGTAAGTTACTGCCTTGATATTTTTTTTCATGTATCATTATATTTTAGTTAAGTTTGTAATTGAAACTTTTATTATTAACTTAATACTTAGTATGAATTTGATATTATTTTTAACTTGTTGAAATTTGTATTATTGTTAACTTAGTAATTAGTATTATTGTTCAGCCTTACTTAGTAGTTTAGATTATAACATGAACTGATTATGTTGTATTTAAATTGATAGAAGGTTATGTTATATTTAAAGATAGATTGAGAACTTAATTGGGTATGAACTGATTATGTTGTATTTAAAGATAGAATGAGAACTTAATTGGTTATGAACTGGTTATGTTGTATTTAGTATTTAAATTGATATAAGGAGAACTTAATTGACTATGAACTGATTATGTTCTACTCAAGCTTTTATTTTTCCAATAAATTAGTGGCAAGAGACTTGGCAGTGGTTCATTTTCAACCTTGAATTGGTTGTCTCACATTTGGGGAGTCGAATTTCAAGGTTATAGTTTAAACTTTATATATTTATGTTGATGTATTCTACTTTATTTTATCATTAAGTTATATTCTTGATATTCTTATGAAATTAATTCCATTTTTGTTATACGTACAGCTGCTGCTCATCAAGTTCCAAAATAATGTTTTACTATGTTTATTGATAGATTTGGATTGGAGTATATAATTATTTAAATACTTTTGGATGATTGTAACATAGATCATTTTTCCATATGACTGGAATTATAAAGTTTGACTCATTCTGGACGATGTTGGCAAGCTTTTGATTTGGATGAAATCCTGAACAACATGAATTTGTTATATATTATTTAGGTTTGTTACCAATGATGAAGGTCCTAATATGTTCTTAATTGATGGCCCTGTTAATATGTTCTATTGATTATTATGTTTATAGGTCAATTTTTATTTTCAAGGATGTTTGATGTAAACTAGTGTTTTAAAAAATGGGACTTTAGTTAAATTGTCTTATGGTCCATACAAATAAAAATGTTAGCTATTGTTTTATGAGAAATCTTTATAGATAAAATTGTTGTTAATTGGACCGCAAAGTTTTCAAAACCCATACTAATTGAAACCGATTTACCCGACCCACAAAATCGACAAACCCGATTTAAAAAAGGTCGAAATTAGGCATGAGATTACCAACCGCAATTTAGACTCGATTGAATATTTAGACCCGAATCCTTCCGGACCCGACCGTTTGTCCAGCCCGACAATAAACTATGTTAAGAATACTTTTACCTATTCCACAAACTCATTCATTCAAGATTATAACAAGCATACGTGTTTAATTTTGGAGCACGACTTAGAGCTATAGTATCACGTGAATGGGTGTTACATCATTTGCAAAGAAGTGGGACCGTTTTTGTCTTGGTGGAGCAATCTTTTACCACCTTAAATGATGTTTGTTTCGACCTTTGCAACCAAGTTTTTGCTTTTTCATTAAGTTGATTGGATGTCGAATGTCATTTTTTCTCCAATTAATTATCCTTTTGCTTTTGAAAAAAAAAAACTTTAGTAAGTTATAATTTCTTCCTTCTCCAATAAAAAAATATCCATAGTCGATACTCACGTGGTTATAATTTAAACAAACAATCACATAATACTTCTAAAATAATTAGTAAAATTCATGGCCATTTGCATAAGTCGAAGGTTGGTATTATTTCTCTACAAACTTAAAAAAATAATATATTAATTTATATAAATTTTGAATATGTTTAAAAAATTAAATGCAATAGAGATGGAAATTTGTAAGTTAATTATGATAGAATTTATATTTCTTATAAAATTAAAAAAAACTAAAAAAAATGTCACAAATATAATATTTAAGAGTAATAAAATATACTTTTTTTTATTAAATAGTAAAGTAATTTTAGTACATAGTATCAACTTTCCTATATATACCCATAGCATAGAGGTTGCATTAGAAAGCTAACTTTCTTTTGATAAAAGAAAAAACTAAGCCACCTTGTAATGGATGTTGCCGGTGCCGAAAATCTTTCGCCAGAAGTTTCACAACTTACGACCGGTTGCAAGAATTAAAAACTTTTGATGAATTGAAAATAGGTGTTAAAGGCTTTATTGATTCTGGCGTTACCAAAATATTGTCAATTTTTATTATGTCATCAAAAGATACTGCTGCCATCGACACGACACCGATACATATTACAATTTCCATTATTTGACCTTAAAGATATTATCGAAAAACGTGTGGATGTTGTCGCCGCAATCCGGCAGACTGCCTGCACCATAGGATTTTTCCAAGTGGTGAATCATGGAATACCTTTAAAATTATTGGAGGAGATGATGACCGCGGCGCTGTGAGTTCCACAAGCTTCAACAAGAGTTGAAGGCTGAATATTTTAGTAGAGAGCCAGTGAAGAAAGAGAAGTATAGAACCAACTTTGATTTGTATAAGTCAAAGTTTGCTAATTGGAGAGACACACTTTCTTGTGATATGGCTCCTGAAATTCTTGATCCACAAGAATTGCCTCCTATTTCTAGGTAAGATAATTAAGGTGTACGTTTCTATGCATCCATTAACTCGCATGATTCATCAAATACACCTAGGACAAATAGTTCATCATCATCAAACATACTGTTTTATAATAAGGTAAATTTTGTGTTTGGTTTGGAAAGTTATGAGCAAATTAACTACAACTAATTAAAATTAATTATCTAAAATACAAATTAATTTATATTTGTCTCGAATCCTATTTATCAAATACTTATCTTTTTATACTATCGGGTCAAACTATTGGAAGTTATTAATAATTTATAATTAAATATGTATTTTTTGAGAAAATAATTAAATATGTTATAGATATTAGTCCCTCCATCTTAAAATATAAATAAATTAATATTGATTAAATAAAATTGATGTACGTGATTCAAAATTTAGATCAAATACATATATATTTTATAATTCATTTTTACTTATATTTTGATATATAATTGTATAATTAACTATAAAATGTTTAACAGATTACCACTCTGTCATTTTAATTTATATTGAAAAAACAAGAGTTCAAATCTAACCAATATCTTGTTGTGTGTATTTTTGAAATTTGAATTTAATTCTCATCAATACTTGCAAGTGTGTATATAGATATTGGACGGCATGTTGCCTTTGAAAACATGTAAGTAGCTTATGGAATTCTTTGAAAACATGATCACCGTTGGATAAGGATCAAACACTTCAAGAAAAAAAAGATTATACTAAATTTTATTTAAACCTTTTAATCTCGATCAATTAATCATTGATGTCTCAACTATATAAATATAGAGAAAATCCAATCACATCACATAAAATATGAGTAAAAGTTACAAATATGAGCAAAAGTCAAAATGTATTTGACTTAAATTTTCAGTTAAATACATTTTATCTGTTGTTTATATTTGTAGGTGTGGCTTACTACACTAAGGCTGACACATGAACAATCCTAACATTTTTTTCTAACCATTCAATTCATTATAGGTAAATAAAAGTAAACGCAACATCAAATCTTCTATGGGACACCCTTTGTGTAATACTATTAAAAATTTCATCTTTAATGATTGATTTAGAGATTGAAAATTTTCAATCACACAAGCGACCGAATATAAATATATGTTTATAAACTCTCAACATAGTTGGCAATTTTTCCTTTAAGTAATTAATGTAATGCCTTAGTATGTGTTTTTTTTGCTTAAAGAAATATGAATATACTTTTTTTTTACCTAAAATGTATAATGAAATATTTTTTTTTTTTATGCTTTTATGATTTAATTTAATTTCTAGGGATGTAACAATGGAATACTCTAGGCAAGTTCAAGTATTTGGGATCCTTGTATTTGAACTATTATCAGAATCACTTGGACTAAAGAGTGATTATCTTGAAAGCATGGATTGTGCAAAAGGGCACCAAATTCTTAGTCACTATTATCCACCGTGTCCTCAGCCTCAACTTACTATGGGAATTACCAGTCACTCTGATCCTGATTTCCTTACCATTCTTCTTCAAGATCACATTGGTGGACTCCAAGTTCTTAGCAATAATGGTTGGGTTGATGTTCCTCCTCTTCATGGAGCTTTGTTAGTAAACATTAGAGATATGTTACAAGTAAGTACTCCTTTCAGAGTGAAATATAAATAAAAATTAAATTTGAAAAGTTGATGTATGTAGTTAAAAATTTAATCAGAATATCAAATTTTCAAATACCATTCTTCCTTATATTTTATTCTAGAGTAGCACATTTTTTTAACTTCTTACTTCTCAAGAGACAAATGAATTTGTTACTTTGTGAAAATATTTTCTATTTTATTTTTAAAATATGTGTCAATTTTACTTGTTAACAAAACAATAACATAAATTTTTTAAATGATCTGCATTTTCCGAAACAATTTTAATATCAAAATATTCCCTCTGTTCCATAATAATTGTCATATTTGTAAAATATATTTGTCCCAAAAAGGTTGTTACTTTTGGTTTTCAATGCAATTTTCATTACTTTTCTAATTATACCCTCTAATTATTACAATTTACACCACTCTTAAATTATTATCATCCACTTTATATTTATTGTTTATTTCATTTATCTATTGGGTCGGAAGAAGTCTTTCGTTTCTCTCTATCACAATGATACACTTCAAAAGTATCCATCATATGAGGAAATTAAAATTAACACTTCTTTTAGAAAATAAAATATAAAAAGTTTCACAAAGTAAACAAACCTTTAGTAATTGACACGAAGAAATAACTATTCAAAAAATAATTTTATGTTTCAATATTGCAGCTAATATCCAACGACTTATTCAAAAGCGTGCAACATCGTGTGCTAGCAAACCATCATAAAAGCCCTAGAGTATCAGTGGCATGCTTTTTCACTCTTGGTCTTCATCCAACAACAAAAGTGTATGGCCCCATCAAGGAACTACTATCAAAAGATAACCCTCCCATTTATAGAGAAACATCACTAAAAGAATTTGTTACTTACTATCATAACAAGGGACTTGATGGGAATTCTGCTCTTTCCCATTTCAAATTACAATATGCTGCCGAAATATCAACTTAGTGGTAATTTTAAAATATAAACAAAAAATAATTTTAAAGAGTTGGTGTATTTTGATCAAATACATATACTTTTTAAAATCATGTTTGTTTGTATTTTCATTCCATAAGGTGTATTCAACAAGGTTATTTGATGATTTGTAGAACAAAGTGATTGAATGTTGTTTTTCTTTATTCTTCTGTCATAGGTGGTTTAAATAGAGAGAATACAAAAAACTATCTTCCTTGAATTAAGGAGAGATTTTAGGGAAATAAAAACAAAACACATCAAATATTAAAACAGAAAAATTATACTATTAAAAAAGGAAATAATAATGGAATCTCCAACACCCCGACTCAAGTTGGTGCATAGATATCTATCATGTCCAACTTGTTTTTCAAATCTTTGAAGATTGGCCTTTCCAAGCTCTTGGTTAGGATATCCTCGGTTTGTTGACTAGAAGTCACAAAAGGTAGACATATAATTCCTACATCTAATTTCTCGCTTATGAAATGACGATCAATCTCAATATGTTTGAAGAATGCTAGCAACACACTCTTTAACACACACTTTTTAATACACTCTATATGATTGGTTAAAATTGTGAGGTAAAAACCTTTTTGATATATGTTTTAATAACAACAAACCTTATGAAATAAATGATTAAGTTTTATGAATGGTGATCTAATTATGATTGCACTTGAGTTTTATTTTAGGAACATGAATTACACAAGTGGACAAGTAAAAAACGATTCATATCATCAAGTGCATAAGTATCTACTCAATAATGAAAGAATCTCAAAAGGAACATATCATATATGAATCATTCAAGAGAATGATTATTGCAGCTTCAAGATAGCATCTTCATGAAGAAAGCGTCCAATAAATTCATACATATACTAAAGTATCTCAATAATATTTGATGGACAAGACACAATATGTAAAATACCAAGAGAAATTGAAGGAGTATTGCTTCAACATAAGATTTATCCACTCATATAGAAGACAACACTCTCAATTGTTATGAAATACTGTTCTCATGATGAACAAGTTCATTGCACTCATAAATATTCATATTATTTCAGAAAAATGACAAGAATCGACTTTGAAGAGGAAATCATTTCAAAATTGAGTCATTTATTAAGTCATTTGTTTAAAGAATGATGGAAGAACATTCACCAGAATGTTCTGGTTGTTCTATTAAAGAACAATTGACAATAAAGGTCTTCTTGGAAAGGCAACATGCAGTAAATTAGTTGGCATTTCGCACATGGGCTTTCCAACATTTAATGAGTAATTAAAATTCAATATTTGAAGGTCGACTTGCAGAAACAAACATGCAGAATATTCTATAGATGGATCTACATAATGATACCCAGATTGACCTCCAAATTGATGACATATTCATTAGAATAACATTCTGGTTATTCCCTATTAAAGACAAAGTCAAGACATATAATTTTCTATAGTCCAAACCACAAGTTATAGAGTATCAAGACTGCTCAAATCAGTGGTCAAGCCCAGAACTCGAGCTGAATGCCCAAAGGAGGAAAGCAACTTCTAGATTGATGACCAGATTGATGAGTTGTGAGCAAGGACATGAGTACACTATAGTTGCATACTTCTGAGCTAAAAGACTGACATTTCACATTCCATTCACTCACTCATTCACGTTTTCCATCAAAGCCAAAAGCAAGAGCATTCTAGGTATGTCAAGAACGTTCAGGACAACAATATAAACACATGTTTAATTATTTTAAAACAGATCTAACACTTGGCTGATGTGTCTAATGGATATATTAAGTTTAAACTTAATATTCAAAGCCTCTTATCATCTATAAATTGAAGATCAATTGAAAGACTAAGGTAAAAGTTTAATTTGCAAATCTACCAACAATTGTTCAAGTAAGAACAAGTCAAAATCTCTTTTCACTATATCTATGGATCATCATTTATTGAGTTTGTCTTTACTTATCTCAAACAAAGAGTTGAGAATTATTAGATCCCAAACACTTTTTATCATACACATTGAAATTAACTCAAGTCTATCTTTGATGTTAAATTGAGTGTGTTTGTAAAAATTCTTTCTAGATTGAAAGGTGACTGTAAAAATCATTTCAAGATTGAAAAGTGACTGTAAAAATTCTTTCTAGGTTGAAAGGTGAAGATTGTAATTGATCGATGTGTGATAAAGAGCAAAGGTGTGAAGGAGAACATTCTAGTTCTGAAGCATATAGTGAAAATCTCATGGTTATGAGAACAAGACCAACCTGAATTGGGTGAACCAATATACTTTTTGTGTGTGATCTTTCTATCCCTTATCTTTAATTATTTGCACGCACAAATCACATTTCACTTAGAACTAATCTATTTCATTTACTTGTAACATATCCAGAACATTCTGGATATTTTGTTTCAACCAAGATTAATCTTGAGTTAATTTAAATTAAGTATAAGAATCAATGTTTAAAAACGGATCACAATTCAACCCCCTTTTCTTGTGATTGATATTGCTACTTCAACTAAAATCAGAGCTCTGCCTCTAAGGTTGAACCTAACAAGTGTTAGATGAAAAGATTCAGAAAGAAAAAACAATGTCAAAAGCCAAATATATTGTTGAAGGAAGATCATCAAACAGACCACCTTATTTTGATGGTACAGGTTACTACTTCTGGAATGAAAAGATGCAACTATGCCTTAAATCTCAAGATAGAGGAATATGGTGTATTATAACTTATGAAAACTTCATAACAAGAGTAGATCAAAGTGATCCAACATCTGCTGACAAGAAAGAATTAGACAGAGAAGATAATGAAGAAGCCAACATGTACTTAATGGGAAACTCATAAAATGATGAGGTAACCATCTCTAAACTTTTTCCTTTATGTGAACAAATGATAAAAGAATTTGATAATCTATTATGTGATTCAAACTTTCTTGCTAAAAAAATGTGGTTCATTAAACGCACAACTCTATAAGGAAAAAGAAGTAAAAGAGAAAGTCCAAGCTATGAATGACGAACTCAAAAATGTCATCAAAGCATGTAGGAATCTCATTTCAAAATGTCTGAAAAACAAAAAATTCCAAATGAAACCATTAAGAACAAGTGTCTAGATCATTCTACAACTCAAGAGGAGAATGTTCTGCTCAAAACAGAAGTTGAGAACCTTAAAAATGATTTATCAAACTTTATAAAGTCCACTGAGAATTTCCAAAAAATTAAGAGATCTCAAGTAGGAATTTTTGAAAAAGCTGGACTTGGTTTTAACAAATCTCAAAAGCAAAAACTCTATGAAAACTTTTTTGTACTAGAAGGAAAAGGAGAAAAATAAAAAACAAGATGTTCATAATGTAGCAAATATGGACACCTTGAAACAATATGCTATCATAAGAAAAAATTTGAGAAAGCAAGATAATATTCTTATGATAACAAATATGATCCTTCTGCAACAAAATATTCTCAAAATAGACTAGAACATTCTGCGATAGAGTTCTCATAACAGACCAAAACATTCTGATCAATCTACAGTAGAACGTTCTCGTCACAAAGCAACACATTCTGGTTGCAAAAAAAATTGAGAAGGAATGTTCTTATTGTAGCACGTTTGGTCAATGGAGTTAAAATTTTATCATAAGATAAAATCTTATGGAAGAAGATACACTAACCAAGGAATCTCCACGGAAATGATAATGGAATCTCCAACACCCCCGACTCAAGTTGGTGCATAGACATCTATCATGTCCAACTTGCTTTTCAAATGTTCGAAGATAGGTCTTGCCAAGCTCTTGGTTAGGATATCCACGATTTGTTGACTAGAAGTCACAAAAGGTAGACATATAATTCCTGCATCTAATTTCTCGATTATGAAACAACGATCAATCTCAATATGTTTGAAGAATGCTAGCAACACACACTTTTTAATACACTATATATGATTGATTAAAATTTACATAGGTCCCACAAAAACATGTGGGTCCCATATAAATTTGGTGGACTCATGTATATATTAACCAATCAAAGAAAGTGAGTTAAAGAGTATGTTGCTGACATTATTATTATTTTTTTTAATTTCTTACTTCTCAAAGTGATAGGTTCATTTGTTAGATTATGAAAACATTTTCTATAATTATTTTTTAAATGTTGTGTTAGTTTTATTTACTAATAAAATGATAACATAATATTTTGAAATGAACAATTGTCTGCATTTTTGAAAACAATGAAAATGAAAAATATTTCCTATATCTCATAATAATTTTTGTCACATTTGTAAAAAAAGTTTGTCCTAAAAAGATTGCAACTTTTAGATTGCAAGGCAGCTATTGCTGCAGATGGGATTCCTCCTTTTCCTATGGGTAGTAAAAATTAATAATTAAACTCTTAAAATATTTCAGTAGTGGAGAATTCTCAACCAACACAAGCAGCTATTGCTGTAGATGGGTTTCCTCCTCTTCCTATGGGTAGTAAAAAACGAAAACCCAATGCTAATGGTCCTAGAAAAAGCTCTAAGGTTTGGTTGGACTTTAACATTCGACCCGATGACCCTATCCCTACTATTGCTTGTAAACATTGTCACCAAACATTTCTTTTGGTGATGGTGGTAGTTTGGTTTCATCAAGCCAAAGATTCAATGACCAAGCATGTAGGAATGCCATTGTCCTTTTTGTTATTCTTGATGAACATTCGTTTAGAGTGGTTGAAGGTGAGGGTTTTAAACAATTATGTAGACAGTTGCAGCCATAAATGACCATCCCTTCAAGGAGGACTATTGCTAGGGATTGTTGTCAACTATATCTTGCTGAAAAATTTAAGCTTAAGGCATTGTTCAAATCTGATTGTAGTAGAGTAGCTCTTACTACGGACTATTGGACATCCGTTCAAAAGCTCGATTATGTGACCCTTACCGCTCATTTCATTGATAAAGATTGGAATTATCAGAAACGCATTATAAGCTTTAGTTTAGTGCCAAATCACAAAGGGGACACTATTGGTAGGAAAATTGAAGAGGTGTTGATGGAATGGGGTCTTTAAAATGTGTCTACAATTACCGTTGACAACGCATCATCCAATGATGTGGCTGTATCTTATTTGAACAAGAGACTTAAGAACAAGAATGGACTCATGGGTGAAGGGGATTATTTTCATATGAGGTGTTGTGCCCATATCTTGAATCTAGTAGTCCAAGATGGGTTAACAGAACAAGATTTATATATTTGTAGCATTCGCAATGCAGTTAGGTTTGTTCGTTCTTCTCCACAAAGAGCTTTGAAGTTTAAGGAATGCATTGATATTTATAATATAACATGTAAAAAACTTCTTAGTCTTGATGTTTCCACAAGGTGGAATTCAGCATGCATGATGTTGGAAGTTACTGAAAAGTATCAAGCGGCTTTTGATAAATTAGAGGATGAGGATTATGGGTATTTGACTTGGTTTGGGGTTGCTGGTCCTCCTACTACTGATGATTGGGAAATAGTTCGAGCATTTGTGGGATTTTTAAAGATTTTCTTTGAAGCGATAAAAGTTTTTTAATCGTCGCAACAAGTGTCTCTGCACACAACTTTTCATAACTTGGCTTCTATTCAATGTAAGCTTGACAAAACATCAATGAACCTGAATACTATTGTGGCTGTAATGGGTTCATATATGAAGGGAAAATATGATAAATATTGGGCTAACATTGAAAAAATCAACCATTTTCTTTATTTTGGAATGATATGTGACCCTCGTTATAAATTAAGGTATATTGAGTGGACTTTTGATTACATGTATGGTAAGGACGTTGGTAAGGTGAAGGCTGAAAATGTTAAGGATAGTTTAATGAAATTGTACACTTGGTACAAATCTGCCCATGATCGTAATGTTGTATCTGTTGCTGTTTGATCTGTTGAACAATCTACCCCCCTAAAAATCTATCATTTTTTGCATGGGTAGATGCCTTTAAACAACACTTAAAAGAAAAAGATTCTATTGATAAGCAAAACGAACTTGAGAGGTACTTAAGTGACGCTTGTGCAGTAGATGGTGAGAAATTTGACATTTTAATTTGGTGGAAGGAAAACAATGCTCGTTACCCTATTTTGGCAGCAATGGTAAGATAAATTCTGGCCACACCAGTATCAACTATAGCTTCAGAGATTGCATTCAGCACAGGTGGAAGGGTTTTAGACACTTATAGGAGCTCTTTAAGCCTAAAAATGGCAGAAGCTTGATCTTATTTTGACAGAAGATTTTGAGATATCTGAGAAAGTTGTGACATGTTGTGTAATCTGTATATGTACTTGTTTAATTAGACTATTTCTTGCTATTGTAAATTAACTTTTAATTTAAATTGGTTATTCATTGTAGAACTTCAACAAGGCCCAATAACTAGTGGTGGAAGGCAAGAGTCTATTATTGGCGGAGCAGCTACTCCTGGGCCTGGGCCTGTTTAAGTTTTTTAAGTAAGAAAAATTATACTTATGTTTTATTTATAAAGTATGTAAGTGAGCTTTAATAATGAACCTAACAATTATGCTAATTCAGTTTTATTTAATTACCTCTAACTTTTAGATTTCAGACTTTTTGAGTTTTTTTAAGTCATATATGACTTATACTTGCACAACACATGCCTGTATTTTAAGGATGATGTTTTGGCAGAAAACTGTGCTTGCGTGACATCATTTTGAACATGATTTGTTGATGTTTGTAGGGCTGGTTGCTGCCAGCAATTTCTGTATGTGTGGTTCATGCTTGATAATTGGTAGGTTTATGTATGTTGGACTTATTGAGTTATATTTACTGAAATTTCTGAATTATTGGGTACTAATTTTGTGTTTGATCGTCACCAGCTTTTAAATGAACATCACTATTGGGAACTACACAAATTTACTCATGTTTCCACATGTGAAAGGGTAAGTTACTGCCTTGATATTTTTTTTATGTATCATTAAATTTTAGTTAAGTTTGTAATTGAAACTTTTATTATTAACTTAATACTTAGTATGAATTTGATATTATTTTTAACTTATTGAAATTTGTATTATTGTTAACTTAGTAATTAGTATTATTATTCAACCCTATTTAGTTGTTTAGATTATAATATGAACTGATTATGTTGTATTTAAATTGATAGAATGAGAACTTAATTGGTTATGAACTGGTTATGTTGTATTTAAAGATAGAATGAGAACTTAATTGGTTATGATCTGGTTAGGTTGTATTTAGTATTTAAACTGATATAAGGAGAACTTAATTGGCTATGAACTGATTATATTGTACTCAAACTTTTATTTTCTAATAAATTAGTGGCAAGAGACTTGGCAGTGGTTCATTTTCAACCTCGAATTGGTTATCTCACACTTAGGGAGTCGAATTTCAAGGTTATAGTTTAAACTTTATATATTTATGTTGATGTATTCTACTTTTTTTTATCATTAGGTTATATTGTTGATATTCTTATGAAATTAATTCCATTTTTGTTATACGTACAGCTGATGCAGCATCAACCATATGCATACTGCTCATCAAGTTCCAAAATATTGTTTTACTATATTTATTAATAGATTTGGATTGGAATATATAATTATTTAAATACTTCTGGATGACTGTAATATATAATTATTTTTCCATGACTGTAATTATAAAGTTTGACTCATTATGGACGATGTGGGCAAGCTTTTGATTTGGATGAAATGCTCAACAACATGAATTTGTTATATATTATTTAGGTTTGTTACCAAAGATGAAGGTCCTAATATGTTCTTAATTGATAGCCCTATTAATATGTTCTATTGATTATTTATGTTTATAAGTCAATTTTTATTTTAAAGGATGTTTGATGTAAACTAGTGTTTTAAAAAATGGGCCTTTAATTAAATTGTCTTATGGTCCATACAAATAAAAAATGTAAACTAGTGTTTTATGAGAAATCTTTATAAATAAAATTGTTGTTAATTGGACCGCAAAGTTTTTGTCCTTAGAGCTATAGATTCACGTGAATGGGTGTTACATCATTTGCAAAGAAGTGGGACCGTTTTTGTCTTGGTGGAGCAATCTTGTACCACCTTAAATGATGTTTGTTTTGAACTTTTGCAAGCAAAGTTTTTGCTTTTCTATTAAAGTTAATTGGATGTCGTATGTCATTTTTTCTTCAATTAATTATCCTTTTGCTTTTGGAAAAAAAAAACTTTAGTAAGTTATAATTTCTTCCTTCTCCAATAAAAAAATATCCATAGTCGAGACTCACATGGTTATATTTTAAACAAAAAATCACATAATACTTCTAAAATAATTAGTAAAATTCATGGGCATTTGCATAAGTCGAAGGTTGGTATTATTTCTCTACAGACTTAAAAAAATAATATATTAATTTATATAAATTTTGAATATGTTTAAAAAATTAAATGCAACAGAGATGAAAATTTGTAAAATATGACTACACAATTCTCTTCTTTATATATTATATATCTAAATTGAAGTAAAATAAAAAAAAATAATAAAAGCAGTTAAGGAAAAGGACCCAAAAAAAAAATCCTTCAATTTTATTTCAATTAGCAAATATCGATATTGTTAGATTAGACGTTTTGTTTAAAATTCGAATTAAGACCTCAAAATCGTATAAGTTAATAATGATAGAATTTATATCTCTTCTAAAATAAAAAATAAAAAAAAAAGAAACTAAAATAACATATCACAAATATAATATTTAAGAATAATAAAATATATATATTTTTTATTAAATAGTAAAGTAATTTTAGTACATAGTATCAACTTTCCTATCTATATCCATAGGATAGAGGTTGCATTAGAAAGTTAACTTTCTTTTGATAAAAGAAAAAACTAAGCCACCTTGTAATGGATGTTGCCGGTGCCGAAAATTCTTTTGCAGGAAGTTTTACAACTTCCGACCGGTTGCAAGAATTAAAAACTTTCGATGAATCAAAAATAGGTGTTAAAGGCCTTATTGATTCTGGCGTTACCAAAATACCGTCAATTTTTATTATGTCACCAGAAAATACTGCTGCCATCGACACGACACCGATACATATCACAATTCCCATAATTGACTTTAAAGATATTATCGAAAAACGTGTCGATGTTGTCGACGCAATCCGGCTGGCTGCCGGCACGATAGGGTTTTTTCAAGTGGTGAATCATAGAATACCTTTAAAATTGTTGGAGGAGATGATGAAGGCGGCGCGTGAGTTCCACGAGCTTCCACACGAGTTGAAGGCTGAATATTTTAGTAGAGAGCCAATGAAGAAAGTGAAGTATAGAACCAACTTTGATTTGTATACGTCAAAGTTTGCTAATTGGAGAGACACACTTTCTTGCGATATGGCTCCTGAAATTCTTGATCCACAAGAATTGCCTCCTATTTCTAGGTAAGATAATTAAGGATTAACGTTTCTATATGCATCCATTAACTCACATGATTCATCAAATACATCTAGGACAAATAGTTCATCATCATCAAACATACTATTTTATAGTAAGGTAAATTGAGTTTGGTTTGGAAAGTTATATGAGCAAATTAACCACAACTAATTAAAATTAATTATCTAAAATTTTGTAAGTACTTACGAATTAATTTATATTCGTCTCCTTTAATAATATTAACAGAGTTTGAACTCGAAACCTGTCGATCAAATACTTATCTTTTTATACTATTAGATTAAACTATTGGAAGTTATTAATAATTACTAATTTATAATTAAATATGTATTTTTTGAGAAAATAAGTAAATATGTTATAGATATTAGTCCCTCCATTTTAAAATATAAATAAATTAATATTAATTAAAAAAAATTAATATACGTGATTCAAAATTTAAACTAAATACATATATTTTCTTTAATTCATTTTTACTTTTGATACATAATTGTATAATTAACTATAAAATATATAACAAATTACCACTCTGAAATTTTTATTTTAATTGAAAAAACAAGAGTTCAGATCTCACCAATATCTTGTTGTGTGTATTTTTGAAATTTGAATTTAATTCTCATCAATACTTGCAAGTGTGTATATAGATATTGGACGGCATGTTGCCTTTGAAAACAGTAAGTAGTTTATGGAATTCTTTGGTGGATCCCACATTTATATAGTTGAGACATTATTACCGCTCGATTAGGATCAAACACGTACTTTGAAAAAATGTTTATTATTTTCAATTAACAAAATACTAAATTTTATTTAAACCTTTTAATCTCATCAATTAATCATTGATGTCTCAACTATATAAATATGGAGAATATCTAATCACATAAAATATGGGTCCAATGTAACAAGAGAGAATATTGTTTAGATAATAAGTTAAAACCTTAATTTAGAGACATCAAAATTAAAAATTATTCTCTTTGATCACAAATATAGCAAAAGTCAAAATGTATTTCACTCAAATTTTAAGTCAAATACATTTTGTATTTTGCTTATATTTATAGGTGCGGCTTACCACACTTAGGCTGACACATATACAATCTTGATATTTTTTCTAACCATTCAATTCATTATAGGTAAATAAAAGTCAACTCAATATCATATCTTCTATGAGACACCCTGTGTGATAATTCAATATAGATCCACTCTTGATCTAACACTATTAAAAATTTCGTCTTTAGTGATCAATTTAGAGACCAAAAATTTTCAATCGCACTAGACTAAAAATAAATATAAATATATGTTTAAGTAAATATGTTTATACACTCTCAACATAGTTGGCAATTTTTTCTTTAAGTAATTAAAGTAATGCTTTAGTGTTTTTTTTGCTTAAATAAATAAGAATATACTTTTTTTTACCTAAAATGTATAATTAAGTGTTTTGTTTTTTATGCTTTTATGATTTAATTTAATTCGTAGGGATGTAACAATGGCATACTCTAGGCAAGTTCAAGTATTTGGGATTCTTGTATTTGAACTATTATCAGAAGCACTTGGACTAAAGAGTGATTATCTTGAAAGCATTGATTGTGCAAAAGGGCACCAAATTCATAATCACTATTATCCACCATGTCCTCAGCCTCAACTCACTATGGGAATTACCAGTCACTCTGATCCTGATTTCCTGACCATTCTTCTTCAAGATCATATTGGTGGACTCCAAGTTCTTAGCAATAATGGTTGGGTTGATGTTCCTCCTCTTCATGGAGCTTTGTTAGTAAACATTGGAGATATGTTACAAGTAAGTACTCCCTTCATAATGAAATATAAATAAAAACTGTATTTGAAAAGTTGATATATGTGGTTAAAAATTTAATCAGATACATTAACTTTTTAGATACCATTCTTTCTTATATTTTAATCTAGAGTAGTATATTTTTTTTAACTTCTTACTTCTCAATAAAGCAGGTGAATTTTTGATTTTGTGAAAACATTTTCTATTTTTAATTTTAAAATATATGTTAATTTTACTTGTTAACAAAACAATAATATAATATTTTTAAATGTTCTGCATTTTTGGAAACAATTAAAATATTAAAATGTATTATAATTGTCATATTTTCGGAAATAATTGTCATATTTGTAAAATATATTTGTCCCAAAAAGGTTGTCACTTTTGGTTTTCAATGCAATTTTCATTACTTTTCTAATTGTACCATCTAATTATTATAATTTACACTACTCTTAAATTATTATCATCTACTTTGCATTTATTGTATTGAGAATACACCAATAGTTAGGTTATAATGATAAATTAGTAAAATCACTATTCTCTTTATTTCATTTATCATATTTTGTTGATTACCATTTCTTAATATGTGTTAAATAGTTAAATGCGACAAATATATTGGGCCAGAAGAAACAATTGTGTTCATTATTTTCATAAATGCATCTTCCCTAGTTAGTCTTTCATTTTCTCTCTATCACAATGTAAACAAACCCTTAGAAAATAAAAAATTAAAAGTTTCACCAAGTAAACAAACCCTTAGTAATTGACACGAAGATTTTATGTTTCAATATTGCAGCTCATATCCAACAACATATTCAAAAGCGTGCAACACCGTGTGCTAGCAAACTGTCATAAAAGCCCTAGAGTATCAGTGGCATGCTTTTTCACTCTTGGTCTCCATCCAACAACAAAAGTGTATGGCCCCATCAAGGAACTACTATCAAAAGATAATCCTCCCATTTATAGAGAAACATCAATAAAAGAATATGTTACTTTCTATCATAACAAAGGACTTGATGGGAATTCTGCTCTTTCCCATTTCAAATTACAACATGCTGCCGATGTATCAACTTAATGATAAACGAATGACATTATAAAATATCATTGATGTCACCGTTATTAATACTAATTTATCTTTTCCCAACTATTTTTATTTTAAAAAGTTATGACATGATGCATAAATTACTGTAGGGGTATGAAAAATTTGAAATTTAGTTTTTTATTCGCTTAAGACTTATATTTTCTTTTTATTTCTTTTAAATTTTGTAATAAGGGTCAATTCATTTTGACTAGTACGTGCAAATAACACTTGTAAGGAGTGTATCTAGCTAGTATAATAGTTTTCAAATATGTTGTATTGTATATGAAATAAAAATACATAATTGTGTATGATAGTTATAAAATTACTATTCCCTTAATATGCTAAACTATATTTTAATGTGCTATGATGATTCTGTAATACTTTTTCAGTAATAAAATATAAACAAAAAATGATTTTAAAGAGTTGATGTATTTGGTTCAAAATTTTGACCAAATACATATACTTTTTAAAATCATTTTTGTTTGTATTTTCATTTCATAAGGAGTATTCAGTAAGGTTATTTGATGATTTGTAGAATAAAGTGATAGAATGTTGTTTTTCTTTATTCTTCGGTCTTAGGTGGTTTAAATAGAGAGAATACAAAAAACTCTCCTCCTTGAATTAAGGAGAAATTTTAGGGAAATAAAAACAAAACATATCAAATATTAAAATAGAAAAATTGTACTATTAAAAAAAGGAAATAATAATGGAATCTCCAACACCTCCGACTCAAGTTGGTGCATAGATATCTATCACGTCCAATTTTCTTTTCAAATGTTTGAAGATAGGTCTTGCCAAGCTCTTGGTTAGGATATCCATGGTTTGTTGACTAGAAGTCACAAAATGTAGACAAATAATTCCTACATCTAATTTCTCGTTTAAAAATTGACGATCAATCTCAATATATTTGAAGAATGCTAGTAACATACTCTTTAACACACACTTTTTAATACACTCTATATGTGGTTAAAATTTACATAGGTCCCACAAAAACATGTGAGTCCCATATAAATTTGGTGGACTCATATATATATTAACCAATCAAAGAAAGTGTGTTAAAGAGTGTGTTGCTAGCATTATTATTATTATTTTTAATTTCTTACTTCTCAAAACATTTTCTATTTTATTTTTTAAATTTTGTGTTAATTTTATTTACTAACAAAACGATAACATAATATTTTGAAATGAGCAATTGTCTATATTTTCGAAAACAATGAAAAATGAAAAGTATTTCATCTATCCCATAATAATTGTCACATTTGTTAAAAGTGTTTGTCCTAAAAAGAATGCAACTTTTAGATTCCAAGGCAACTTTAATTACTTTTTTCTAATTGTACCATCTAATGATACATTAGTAAAATCATCATTCTCTTTCTTTCTTTTATCATCTCTTCTTAATATGTGTGAAATAGTTGAATGTGACAAATATTTTGGGATAGAGGGGGTAATTGTTTTCATTATTTTTTGAAATGCATCCTCCCTAACTAGTCTTTCATTTTCGCTTCATCACAATGATATACTTCAAAAGTATCACATCTTATGAGAAAATTAAAATGAACACGTTTGTAGAAAAATGAAAAAATAAACATTTTCACAAAGTAAACCGACATCTAATTACCGATAATGATATGAAGAAACAACTTGTTGAAAGAGGATTTTATGTTTCAATATTGCAACTAATATCTAATGAGGGAGGAGGTGGAGATTCCATTATTATTTTATATTTTAATAGTAAAAAATTTATGTTTTAATATTTGATATGTTTTGTTTTTATTTCCCTAAAATATCAATATAAAGAAGAGATTTTTTGTATTCTCTCTATTTAGACCACCTATGGCGAAAGAATAAAGTAGAACAACATTGTATCATTTTGTTCTACAACTCATCAAATATCATTACCGAATACTCCTTATGAAATGAAAATATAAAAAAAATGACTTTAAAAAGTAGATGTATTTGGTCAAAATTTTGAACCAAATACACCTACTTTTTAATATTTTATTACGCAGAAAGTATAACAGAATTATTATATTGATCAAGATTCACATAATCATAATTAATTACACATATTAAAATATAGTTTAGTATATTCAGGGAATAGTAATTCTATAACTATCATATACAATCCTTTTTTTTTTGTTCATATACAATCTTACAAACACTATATCCATGGAAATTTTATCACACCATACCTAGAATAATTAACCACAACATATTTGGAAGCAATTATAATAGCTAGATACACCCCCTGCAAGTGTTATTTGCACGTACTAGTCCAAGCGAATTGACCCATATTAAAAATTTTAAACCAAATGAAAATAAAAGTTTTAAGCAAATAAAAGACTAAAATTCAAATTGTTCATACCCCCACAATGAGATATGCATCATGTTGTAACTTTTTAACAAAAGTTGGGGAAGATTTATTAATAATGATGATTAATGATCATATTACAACTGTGTTACACTGTATTTGAACAATGTTCCTTGAGTTTACAATGTCAATCTCTTACCACTAAGCTTACAGATCGGTATCATGTTGTAACTTGAAATGGAAAATAGCAGAATTCTCATCGAGTCCCTTGTTATGATAGAAAGTAATAAATTCTTATAGTGATGTTTCCCTATAAATTGCGGAGTTATCTTGTGACAATAGTTCCTTGATGGGGCCACACATTCTTGTTGTTGGATGGAGACCAAGAGTGAAAAAGCATGCCACTTTTTCACAAGATAACATCGCTGTTTATAGGGAAACATCATTACAAGAGTGACAAAGCTATGTCTAGCTGTTTCTTTGAGCTCAAGGAAATTGGTGCTATTATGAACTCAAATACATAGCCTGATGTGCTTTTTCTTTATGTTTTATCTCCGCACCAGTCTGAGTTAAAATATCCAAGCAAGGATCCTTCATCATTGTTCACCTTGTTTTCAAATAGAATACTATATTCCAAAGTACATTTCAAGTACCTCAATATTCTTTTTGCTGCAATTAAATGATATCTCTTAGGATTGTCCATGAATTAGCTAATAATATCAACTCTATGACATATGTTAGACCATTGTTTATACAAGGTGATGTCTACTAATTCTTCTTCACTAGCCTTCTCAAGTTTTACATTAACCTCCACTAGTGTTACTGTTGAATTGCAACCAACCATATTGAATCTTCTCAATACTTCACTTGCATATTTCTTTTGATGCATTACTAGGCCTATTTCTATCTCAACAAATTCTAAACCAAAAAAGTAAGTTAACTTTCCTAGGTTTATCATCTAAAACTCATTTTCACGATTACCTTGAATTATTCAATTGCCTTCTTGTTTCTACCAGTCACTAAGAGATCATCAACATTAAGACAAATTAAAAGCAATTCAGACCGTTCATTGTGATCGTGATGCCTTACATAGGCATCATGTTCTACTGCAAATTTGGTAAAACCAATATCAAGAAGGAATGAGTCAACCCTCCTATTCCAAGCTCTAGGGGTTGCTTTAGAACATAGAGAGATTTCCTTAACCTGAACAGCAAACATAAATCTCTTCTTTAAGAGGTGCATTCAAAAATGAGGACTTCAAATCAAGTTGGCACAACTACCAACCCCTTTCACTTGTTGTGCTCAGTACAAGAAAAACACAATATACCTAGGACCATAGTGAGGGCTTTTTGACCCTTGGAATTTTATTGGGGCTTTTTATCCGTCATAAGGTTCACAATGTGACTGAGTGGTTTTAGTGGTGTTTTCTAGGGCCATGGCACTCGGAACAGACAAGATTGAAATTGCTAGGACCATAGGCCTAACTATTTAACATGTGTAGCATTTCCTAGGGCTTTAACACTCGCAAATGTCCCATAAAATGAGCTTAATTTTTTCTAGGGCCTTAGAGCCCTCAATTCGAATTACTTCACACAAAATTTGAATTTTTTAAACTCGACATTTCCTAGGGTTTGAGCTCTCGGTACTAACAGACACAGCTATTGAGTGCTTCAACCCTCGCAAAAAACTACGTCTCTAAAGGCTAAAGGCCCTCGAAATTTCCACACATTTATATCTCTAAGGGCTTAAGCTCTACCAATGGCCACGCGTTTCGTTTCTAGTACTCTAACCCTTAGTATGAGATTTTAACCAAGGGTTTAAGCCATCTCCTAGTTCAATCCGTGATTATACTATCTTCTTCTTATTCTTATTCATCTCTTATTCTTTTCTTTTCTATTCTTCTCTTCTCCTTTCTGCTATTCTACCCATCTTCTATTTTTTCTCTACTAAACTCTCCTTCTTTCTACTCTCACCTCTTATCTACTTTTGTTCCCTTATTCTCTATTTCCCTTATCTACTCGGTCCTTTATCTACTCGGGTTCTTCTATCATTTTTATTATGTATTTTTTATAATATTTTAATTTAATGTGTGTTATTTAACGTAGTTTGTGTTATCATATATGTGGCTATATATGGTGAAGAAGAAAATCGTTAAATCAAACCTGACTCTTCACTACTGGTTAGATTTAATATTGATGTGTCGAGTTCAATAATATATTTAAAATATATATTAATAATTTTATGTGTGAAATGTGATTTGTATCTTACATTTTTATATTGTAAAATGTGTTGGGTATGAATATATGAAAATAAAATTTTTGGATGTTCTATTATGAATATTTTTATGTTTATATATGTTGAAGAATTGTTTTATATTGTATTTTGAATCTTTAAGTAAAGTTGTACAAAAAAATGTATATAGTATTTTGCTTTATTTTCAAGTTTATTTATGTCTTATTAATAATTTATTTAACTCTAATTTTAAATAATTTAAATTTAAATAATATTACAAATAATTTAAATAATTAAATAAAATTTTATTTATTTTCATGAAAATGAAAGTTGATTCAAGTTTAGATAAATTTGAAATAATTTATTTAATTACATAAATAATTTATTATAATATTTTATAATATAGTAATCAATTTATATAAAATAAATATATCATTAAATTTAAATTAAATAATAATTGATTTTTTATTATAATTTTTAATTAATAAAATTAAATAATTCTATTATTTTAATATGAACATAAAAAATTTTTAATGTTTTTTTAATATTGATCATTTGCGAGGGCCAGAGCCATAAGAACATGTATGACGTAAAATTTGCGAGGGTCAGAGTCCTAAGATTGTGTCTAACTCGTAAGTTTTGCTAAAGCCTTAGTACTACAAAAGTTTCTTATTCATGACAGGTTTGAGGGTGAAAGCCCTAGGTATGTTGCGAGGACCTAAACCCATGGTTGTTTGTGAGGGTTGTGACCCTAGAAATGGTTGCTTTATTTTTAAAAGGGTTTTTTGCGAGGGTTTCAGCCTTAGGTATGAGATTCTGACTAGAAAAACAGCTAGGATCTTGTGGCTCTCGCAAATGCTTCATTTCCCAAAGCTTCTTAGCTTTTCCTATGGCTTTTGGCCTTAAAAAAAACACATATTTCTTGTAGTGGGCAATCACCAGCATAATTGTCTCAATTCTTGCAAATGGAGTAAACACTTTAGAATAATCAATTCATGTTCTTTGTAAGAACCCTTTAGTCACCTGCCTTGCCTTGTGTTTTGAAACTGAGGCATCTTGATTCAACTTCAGCTTATATACCCATTTGACTAATATCTCCTTCTATTTTGGAGGAAACTTAGTCAAGTACTATGTCTGATTCTTTTTTATTGACTTTAACTCTTCAAACATAGCTTTTCTCCAAGCTTTTTCTCTCAATGCCTCTTCTACATTTATAAATGGCTCAGTATTGACAAATAAAGAAAAGTGAACTAAATCACCATCTTCAGTCACAACATCGTCAAGATACATATCACAATCTTGTAAATGTCTCTTTACTTGTTTAAGTCTTTGTGATCTCCCAGATGCTGCTTGATCTTTTAAGTTTCTATCATCTTCATTCCTCTGCCAATCATCTAACAGTGATGAAGATAATTGTGGTGTTTGTTGTTCGACACTGTCATTTGTTAACTTTCAATCCCAAACTTCATATTCAGCCACTTTCACACCTTTGATTATCACAATCTTTCTTTTAGATGGGTCATACAATCTATAGGCTCTTGTTGGATGATACCCAATCAAGATCGTAGGCTTACATTTTTCTTGTAACTTCTTTATTTTCTGATTTGGAACATGCTTGTAACACAATGCTCAAAAAGTTCTCAAATGGCTAACTGTTGGCTTTTTCAAATCCATACTTCTTCTAGTATCACTCCCTTTAGCTTCTTGGTTGGACGTCTTTTTAGAATGTAGGCTACAATAAACACATCCTCCCCAAAAACCTTTTGTGGCAAGTCTTTGTCTTTCAGCATGCTCCTTGTCATATCTAGAATTGTTATATTACTCTTTTCAGCTAGACCATTATGTTGAAGAGTATAAGGGGAAATCACGTCATGTTCAATGCTATTTTTCACACAAAAATCCTCAAACTTAGTGCAGATATACTCTCCACCTTCGTTAGTTCATAACACCATGATGGACTTTTCATTTTGTTTCTCAACTCTTCTCTTGACGTTTGTAACAATCTCAAGTGTCGTATCCTTGATCTTAATCAAATATAACCATATAATTTTTCTGGATTCATCATCATATAAAATGAAACATCGATTATATCAAGGGATGGAACCTCAAAAGGTCCACAAATATCATAATGAACTACTCCCAACAAGTCTTTTGCTCTCATTGCAAGATGATATTGAATTTGAGTTTGAATCAGCTTCTTGGATAACATAAGCTTTATCATCCCCTTATTTCTTTTGCTTGCCTTTTCCAAACCATCACTCATCAGCAAAATGACCATATTTTCCACAACTTTAGCATTACACCTTAATTTTGTCAAAGCTATTTGATCCTCTCTCAGATTTGGCAAATTATCCCCCTTTTATATGAAGATTCAGTTTTGCCATCAACTTTATTTGATTTGCCTTTTCCACTTTTCTAACAATTCTTCTTGTAATTAGCTTTCTTGCTTACTTGAGCTGCTAGTGCTTGTTCAATGGCGATTTCTACATTTCTCTCATTCAACTTTAACTTTCTTGCTTCTAAAGAGATTTACAATTCTTCAAGACTCATGGTTGAAATGTCTTTGGATTCCTCAACTGCACACACAATATAGTCAAATCTAAGATGCAACGATCTCAAGATTTTTTTTTCACACATCTTTCATTATGTCAATTTCTCACCACACCGAACCATCAAATTCATGATACTCCTCGATCTTGCGAAGCATTATGCAAATTCTTCTTTCTCATCCATCTGCAACAGTTCATATTGTCTCTGTAAAGTTTGAATCTTGACTTGCTTAATCTTTTATCCTCCTTTGTAACATTTCTCCAAGATATCCCAAGTCTATTCGGCAGTGGTGGCTTCAAATATCATGTAAAAATTAGCAACAACCATAAATTGATGAAGAATGGCTTTGCAATCTTGCGTCTTGTTCTCTTTGTACGCAACATGTTGAGCATCACTGGCATTATCACTCAACTTAGAATAGCATTTTTCAATGATTTCCAACATATCTTAAAACACAAACAAAACACAAACTTAAACAAACCATATGTCCAAGTTGTTGGCATCAAAATGTGGCAATTGTGCTAAAAGATTCCCATTAGTGTACAATCTCATTGATCTATCATTAAACCATGAAATTTACTTTATAGAGTAAAATTTGAATCCAAATAACTAACGAAGTTCCCAAATTGAAATAAAAATAGTGTTCATATAAAATCTAGGAAGAACATAACTCATTTAAAAGCCACACCTCTAAGTGTAAATCACAATCGATCTCAATAAACCAAACATGAAGACCTGTGCTAATACCACTTATTGTAATCAATTTAATAATTAATCATACAAGTCATGTTTTTCTCTCTATCGGAGGTAATCTTATTTGAGACGTTTCATACACTTAATGTGGATACCTCTTCTTGCAAAATTTAAACTCAGATTCACCACATTGTGGAAGCCAAACCCCTCGTTAGTTATCAAACATATTATTTTACCATGACTTTATAATATTATTATAAAAAAATAAAAAAGTATAATTGAAATTTAAATTAACTAAAAATTGATCCAACATAAACCGAATTTAATTGAATCAAATTGGATCCAACGTGATAATTGCACCTTCATATATCCATAGACAAGAAATAAAATTGTACTTGAACTTCTAACTTCGAAAAACAAAACTATTGTAAAATAATAATTAGTATCACTTTAACGTTAAAATATGCAAAAGAGCATTAGTATTTCTTACGAATGATTTAAAAAGGAGAAATAAATTTATATAAGTCAACATTATTTTTTTTGCACAATTAATTATAGGTAACCGTATTTTAACGAATGTTGTAGGGTGTTAATACTTTCCCTACGCATAATCGACTCCCGAACTCAAAATTTGGTTTCAAATACCATTTTTTTTTTTTCTTTTTTAAGGTTTTCCCAATCTTTTCCCTATTTTAAAATAAACTTTGGTGTCGACTCCATTGAATTCGAGAAACACTCAAAATTTTAGGCTGCGACAAATATCATGTCTTAGATTTGAATCTGAGACTTCGGAGTTGTGTATGAATTTCTGATAGTAATTATATCATCTTATCTATAGATCCAAAAAAAAATGACTTAGTATGTAATATTTTGCTTAAATAAATATGAATATAATATTATACCTAAACATGTCTAATTAATAGTGTTTTGTTTGTGATGCTTTGGTGATTTAATTTGTAGGGATGTAACAGTTGAATACTACAGGCAAGTTCAAGTATTTGGGACCCTTGTATTTGAACTATTATCATAAGCACTTGGACTAAAGAGTGATTATCTTGAAAGCATGGATTGTGCAAAAGGGCGCCAAATTCTTAGTCACTATTATCCACCATGTCCTCAGCCTCAACTCACTATGGGAATTACCAGTCACTCTGATCTTGATTTCCTTACCATTCTTCTTCAAGATCACATTGGTGGACTCCAAGTTCTTAGCAATAATGGTTGGGTTGATGTTCCTCCTCTTCATGGAGCTTTGTTAGTAAACATTGGAGATATGCTACAAGTAAGTGCATTTTTTTTTTTTTACTTCTCAAAGAGATGGGTGCATTCGTTACTTTGTGGAAATATTTTCTATTTTTATTTTTTTAAATTTGTATTAATTTTACTTGTTAAAAAATGATAAAATATTTTCAAATGAACAATTGTATGCATTTCGAAAACAATGAAAATGTCAAAATATTCCCTTTGTCCTATACAGGGTTGGCCATGGGCCAGTGCATGCAGACCAACTGCACAGTGTTAAGATAAAATCTCAAATTAGTGTTTTGATGTAAACAAATAAAAGTTAATTAATACTTCTAAATGATATGTTGATTTAACATGTGTTTTTGAGTGTAATAATCAAAGATAGGTACTAAGCATTACAAGCAAAATCACATTAAAGAGGAAGCAAAAATATACAAAAAGAACGAAGAACGTTCTTGACAGAAGTCTCAAAAACGAAGAACGTTCTCCACATAACTGAAGTAGCAATGTCAATTTACAAGAAAAGGGGGGTTTGAATTGTAAATTCACCCTTTTAAAAATTCAAGTTAAAAACTTAAGAAAATAACTCAAGATTGATCTTGGTTGTGAAAACGGAAAATGGAGAACGTTCTTGGTTTCTAACCAGAAAACAGAGAACGTTCTTGGTTAGTTAAAATCAACAATTTAACTTATCTATTTAACTTGATAATCAAACAGACTGAAAGTAAATAGATAAGGGAAGAGATACCACACAAGGATATATCCTGGTTCACCCAACTCGGGCTACGTCCAATCCTCACAACTGTGAGATTTTCCACTAAGTGTTCAAAACAAAGCACCATCTTGGTTTTACAGCACCTAGCTTAGATCAACCTTGATCTATTTACAAACTTCAATCCTTTCCACCCAGAAAGAGATTAATCAGGTCACCTATCAACCTTGATAGAATTTCATACAATCTATCCAAACTATACTAAACTCTTATAGTTCGAGTTTTACAAAAATGATAAGATTGTTTTGATAGAATCTGAGATGTCTCAACTCTTGTTTGAGACTTGATTCTTTACAAAGAATTTAGTACAAAAATAACAGAGTAATGAGAAATGATCAGACTGGTTCTTCTTTGAGTAATGAGAGAGTTTCAAGTATGTGAATGTGAATGAATTTATGAGACTTCTTAGCACTTGAACTTCTGAATTTTCCCTGAGCATTGGTCTTCCTTTTATAGGCATTTTAGAGCATTTAATAATGGTCAAAAGAGCTGTTGGTAGTCTCTCAATCATTTCCAATCTTGAGTTATTTTCAATCTTCGATCATTTTCACCTAGAAATGGATTAATCAGGTCACTTATCAACCTTGATAGGATTTCATACAATCTACCAAAACTATACTAAACTCTTATAGTTCGAGTTATACAAAAATGATAAGATTGTTTTGATAGAATCTGAGATGTCTCAACTCTTGTTTGAGATTCGATTCTTTACAAAGAATTCAGTACAAAAATAACAGAGTAATGACAAATGATCAGACTGATTCTTCTTTGAGTAATGAGAGAGTTTCAAGTATGTGAATGTGAATGAATTTATGAGACTTGTTAGTTTTGACCAAAACCAATTTAATATGAATAAAATATTCCAACCTTAGAACACTTTTGAATTCTGTTTTGACTAGACTGATTTCTTCGTTCTTGATCAGATTTCTGTTGTGTTTAATGATCCTTTATACTTCAGATATATTTGTCAATGACATTGATTTGATCTGGAGTTCTGATTCTATCAAAACAGCTTGGAGAATGATGATGAACTGCTGTAGAATGTTTATTGAAAATTCTGGAGATTGATGATCTATCTAGAGACTTCGTCTTGAACATCCTTGAGATTGATAATCAATCTGGAGGTTTAGTTTTTGATCATTCTAGAGGTTTTCCTGATCAATCTGGACGTTTTGCATAACTCAAGATCGTTCAACATTCTTTCGCAGTCAAGCTGGAGAAGGTTCAGAATTGTTTGAACTTGCTTGATTCATGACATTTTCTCTTTGTGATACGAATGGTTTCTTTGATTAGAATGGATCCTATTTGTTTCTTGTCAAGTACTGATAATATAGGTGTAAATTCTAGAGGCAGAATCTTCTTTTAAACAGTGGAGATTGATAAAATATCTTGAGGCTGAGATGATCAGTCTTGGACCTGGAGAACATTCTCTGTTTTCCAGATTTTGTTAAGAATGTTCTCCTTTCTTGTCTGTTCAGTTTCTTGCCTTTTTATGCTGATTTCTTTGCTTTGTTTAAATCCTATCTTTAATTTAATACACTCAAAAGCACAAGTTAAATTAACATAACATTTGGAATCATAATTAACGTTCTTAATTAACCTTTGTTTGTTTTCATCAAAACATTAAATTGAGATTTTGTCTCAACAATAACCAAAATGATGATATCCTCTGTTGAGGAAAAGATAGCTCCTGTAATTTACAAATACGTTTCCAGTATTCCACAAGGAATATACAGGGTTCATCTCAGCAAAAGAATCACTCCAAAAGGCAAAGGGTAAAAGTTATGGCTCATGATGAATCAAGCAAGATTATTCTCCAAGTTCAAGAAAGATCATTCTCCAGATTTAAGCAAGAATCAAGAACAATCTTGAAGTGTATACTTCAGCCTATCTCTAAGATATATGCACACGTGATAAAAGGACCATGAATCACTGTCAAAGATGGCTGACAAGAAGCTTGCAGATCAACATTCTTCAAAAGCAGAAAAACGAAAAATGTTCAAGTCAAGAACATTCTTGTTTCAAATCTGATTTTATCCATAAGCTGACACATGACAGCTGGACCCTTTCCAACGCTCAAATGAGTTGTCATAAGCCTCCTTGAAGCCTATAAAAGGAAGCTCAATCTCAACGAAAATTCAAAGCTTCAAGTGCAAAGCAATACATTACTTACTTACAATCACAAACTCGAAAGTCTCTCATTTACATACAATAATCAGTTCATCTTTGAGCTTTCTCATACAAGAATCATTCTACTGTATTCTTTTGTCAAAAGAATCTAAACTCAAACAAGTGTTGAGCTTTCTCAGATTCTGACAAAACTCTTTAAATCATTATAGTGTAAACTCAAGTCTATAATATTGAATATAGCTTGAGTAGTTTGTAGAAAATCCTTTTATGGTTAAAAGGTAAAGTGTAAAAATCCTCTATAAAGATTGAAAGAAATCCTTTCTGGGCTGAGAGGTAGTGTTGTGTAATAGATAAAGGTTGATCTAGACTGGTGGTGTAAAAACCAAGAACGTTCTCTATTTTGAACATTTAGTGAAAAATCTCACAACTGTGAGGACTGGACGTAACCCGGTTTGGGTGAACCAGGATATATCTCAGCGTGATATCTCTTCCCTTATCTCTATTTATTTCCAGTCTTTTGATTATCAAATTAAATAGATATGTTAAATTGTGTTTTTTCACTAACCAAGAACGTTCTCCGTTTTCTATTTTCATAACGAAGATTAATCTTGAGTTAAATTCTTTAAGTTTTAACAAGAAATTTTAAAAAGGTGAATTTACAATTCAAACCCCCTTTCTTGTAAATTGACATTGCTACTTCACAAAGGCCCCGCCATGGCAGAACATTTGGTTCTAACATAAGATGGGTGATAATTTTTTGTGGGATCAATAAGAATATAATTTTGTTAAGACAATATCTCTAATTAAATGTTTTGATGATAATTAAACAAAAGGTTAATTAAGAATTATAATTATGATTCTAAGTGTTTTGGTATTTAACTTGTGTATTTAAGTGTGTTAAAACAAGATAGGTACCAAGCAATTCAAAACAGATCTCATTAAAATCAAATAAAGCAAAAACAGCAAAACGAAGATCAATCCTGCCATACGTCTATAAAACGAAGATTGATCTTTACTTCCATCAGAATCAAGAATGACCAGTTCTGTGTGAAAAATTGCATCCTAGAAGCTTTATCAATCTTATATCTTTATCAAGAATAAGCAAGGAAAAGTCTAAAACAGAATCAGTCCAGAATTCGAAGAATCAAGACAAGCTTCATGAAGAAATATAAAAAGCAATATCATTCTTCATTTGGAACAAATGCAAGTACAAAGGTACAGGCTGTAAATTACACTATAGTTGTAATTTCAAATCAAAGCCTGCACACTGACTCAAAGCAAGCAAGTCACTTCAGAAAAGTTACTAGATCGAGTACAAGTCAGATCACATTTAACTAAACTGAGGATCAATCCTGGATTGCAAGAATGCTCTTGGATTCAGCTTGTTCACTCTTGCTTTTGGTCTGCTTCAGTTTACTCACTGTCTTATGACAGCTAGCTTCATCTCAACGGATACATGAGCTATCCTAACCACTCTTGAAGCTTATAAATACAACATCAAGATGAAGAACAAACCACAACTCAAAGTGCCAAGCAAAGCATCAAT
Organism: Cicer yamashitae; assembly: GCA_037974755.1. Taxonomy (NCBI): domain Eukaryota; kingdom Viridiplantae; phylum Streptophyta; class Magnoliopsida; order Fabales; family Fabaceae; genus Cicer; species Cicer yamashitae. Next base: position 40,468,286 of record JBBPBQ010020322.1, on the reverse strand, counting down.
CATATATTCATATTCGAGCTCTCTCAAATATCATTCTTTAGCTTGCAAATCTTTTTCTTTGTGTTGTGTTAGAATCAGTAACAACTGAGTTTTAAATTACAGAATCTATTTCTCAAACAAGAGTTGAGTAATATTCAGATTCTAAACATCTTCATAATCATTACTTTGTAACCCAAGGCTAGTGTATTATCATAGCTTGAGAAGTGTGTGGAAATCCTTTTATGTTGTAAAAGGTAGTTCGTGAAATCCTTTCTTAAATAGGTTAAGGTAAATCTGTGGAAATCCTTTCTAAAGTAGAAAGGTGGAAACTGTGTAAAGATCAAGATTGATCTACGAAAAGTTGTGTAACAACCAAGAACAATCTTGCCTTGAGCACTTAGTGGAAAATCTCACATTTGTGGGGACTGGACGAAGCCCAAGTTTGGGTGAACTAGGATATATACTTGAGTAATCTCTCTATCCCTATCATTATTTATAACATGCATTGCAATCAGTTTTTACATTGATAAAACTAATATTGCTGTTTTTACACTAACCAAGATCGTTCTTCATATTACCAAGATCAATCTTGAGTAAAACTTTTAGTTTCAAACAGGAATTTTTTAAAAAGGGCAATTATAATTCAAACCCCCCTTCCTTATAATTGACATTGTTACTTCAAAATTTAATTTATATACAAAATGTAAAAAGTTTTTACAATATCTGTAGAAAATATATATAAATAATATTTGAATTGATAATTATAGTACATGCGCTATCGTTCTCATTTTGCAAGTAAGTTGGTTGAATCTTTCAGTTTGTAATTCATTTGTTAACACGTCTTTCAATTGATGCCTAAAAGGAATATAGGTAGAAGTTACTAAGCCACTATCCAACTTCTCTTTGATGAAATGTGTGTCTATCTTAAGTGGTTTGTTTTGTCATGCTGAGCCAAATTATGAGCAATACTAATGGCCGATTTATTGTCACAAAACAACTTCATATGACCTTAACACTTTATCTTCAAATCTTCTTGCACAATTTTCAATCATGTAGCTCACAAATTCCTTATCCCATTGCTCTAAATTTTGACTCGGCACTTGATCGAGCCACTACACTTTGCTTATTTCTCCTCCAAGAAAAAAGGTTTTCACACAAGAAAGTACAGTAACCTAAAGTGAATCTTCTATAACTCACTAAACCTGCATAATGAACATCAGTATATGCCTCCATAGTTAGGCTTCCACCTCTTTTAAACATAAATTGGCCCACCACACTAACTGCATAAGCCAAATTCGGCCTATTATATGCCAAGTAAATCAACTTTTCCACTAATCTCTAATATTGTTCCTTGTCAACTTTGGCACTTTCCTCGTCATAATTCATCTTATGATTTTGTTCAATTGGACCACTCGCAAGATTGCATTCAAATTTTCCTGTTTTCCTACAAAAGATCAAGCACATACTTCCTTTGAGAGATAAAAATGTCTTGTTTTTAGTAGACCACCTCAATTCTCATAAAATACTTGAGATGCCCAAGGTTATTCAACTCAAACTCTAGTGATAATTTTTTCTTGAGTAGTTGTCTCTCAATCAAATCACCATCTGTAACAATAATATCATCAACATAGACAAAAAGTATATTAAGTTTTCCTCCTTGTTAATGTTTGTAAAAAATTGTGTGATCTGCTTATGATGAGTCTTCAACAATTCTTGTTGTTGAGCACTTTGTTAAAAGTTTAATTAACGTTTCATTTAATTTTATTTAGCTTTATAGTTAATTTAATAAAGGAAAGGAATTTCAATCGTCTTGGATCATGTTTTGAATGTTTTGTTACTAACCCTTTGTAACAAGACAAGTTCTCAGAGTATTTTCTTTTTGTGTTGAAGTTAAAAGTCAATTACATTTAGGAATAGACGCGTGGGAAGTTACAGAGGGTTAGTGCTTACACAAGGTGAATCTCAAAGGGCATAATTGCCTTTTATTGGAGTTTGAGCTCTACAAGGAAATGCCAAGGTGCATTGTACCAACCACTATGTTGTAGTGTTGTTCCTGGCACAAGTCTCATAATTGATGCCATATGTGTGAGTATATCCTTTTGCCACTAGTTTGACCTTGTAACGATCAATGGTGCCATCTAATTTATGTTTAATTGTAATGATCCACCTCCATCCAACTGGCTTATTGCCTCTCAACAATCTCCCAAGTTCCATTTTTCTCAAGTGTTTTCATGTCTTCATCCATAGCTTGTACCCAATTTTTAGCTTGCAATGCTTCTTGAACAGATGATAGGATTCTCAAAGAGTCAACAACTGCAATAAAAACCCGATATTGTAGGGAAAAATGTTTACACGAGGCAAATTGAGAAATAGGATATCTATATTTTAAGGCACAAGATCTTTTATCCTTTCTCCAAGTATTAGAAGTATCACAAGTATTAGAAGTATGACAATAGGCAATGGAGGGATCATTTTCAATATTTACCTCTAGCTCAAGTGATTCGAACTCATATTCCAAGTCATTCATATTCTCCCCTAAAGCTGAGGACGAATGAAGTAAGAAACTTTATTATGAAAGATTACATCTTTTGAAACAAAGTACTAACGACTGAGTGGATGATAATATTTGTACCCTCATCTGTTAGGAGGATAACTGACAAAGACACATCTAACTGCACGAGAATCCAACTTAGTTTGGTGTTGCTTATGAACATGGACAAAAGCTACATATCCAAATACTTGAGGCTCAAGGCTTTGATACCAAGTGAAGTCATAAATTGAACTAGACCGACTTTACCTAAAACACGAGATGGTACATGATTAATTAGATATGCAGTTGTCAATATTGCTTCACCCCAATATGATTTGGGGATAAATATTTGGAATAGAAGAGCTTGGGCTACTTCAAGTAAGTGATCATTTTTGTTTTATGCAACCCAATTTTTTGTGGGGTGTCATCATATGTGAGTTCATGAATAATCCCTTGCTTACTATTAAAACATAAAATGCTATGATTGACATATTCCTTGCAATTGTTATAACGCCATCTTTTAATGCCTTTTTCAAATTTTATTTGTATTGTACTGCAAAATTGAATGAACGATTAAGGTACTTCTGATTTATCCTTCATCAAATAAAGCCAAGTTACTTGAGTACATTCATCAATAAATGAAACAAACCATCTCGCACCAAAAATATTAGAATTAGGTGTAGATCCCCTAACATTAGAATGAATAAGATTAAATGGTTCAACACTTTTATTATAACTAGAAGGAAAATTAGCACGATGATGGTTAGAATACTGACAAATATCGCACTTACATGATTCAACATATTGTTTTATAAACAAAAAGGGAAACAAATATCTGATCAAGAAAAAAGGAGGACGACAAAGATGCTTGTGCTGGAACCATATTTGTGATGCATGAGAGTCTGCCAAAGATTGGAGTGTCGAAGACAATACCTTCTAGTAGGTTCATTTATTAGACAATTAGTACAACCCTCTTGTGCCTTCACAATTGCAATTGTCTTTTTTGTTGCAAGATCTTGAAAAGTACAATGAGAATAAAAAAACCATTACCGCATAATTATAATCCTTGGTAAGTTTACAAATAGATATAAGATTATAAGAGAGTGGGAACATGTAACACATTTTATAATTTAAAACATGGTTTAAGTTCAATATTCCAAGAGTCAACAACACGACTTCGAGAACCATATGCGACTGTAATATAATCAATAGTAGACGGAGAAATATACAACGAAAACATTTCTGAATACAACGTCATGTGATCACTAGCTCCATAATCCAAAATCCAAGAATCTTTAGGCATCTACCAGAGACAATAAGTAAAATCGATTAAAGTTAAAGTTAGGCTTGTTCTCTAGGCTGAAAGAATTGCGTGAAGCACAAAAGTAGTGAATAGCAATATTAGTGGCAGAAAATGAAAGGAAGAAGAAAAAGCAATATTGTAGCAAGAGGAAAAGATAGAATAACCTAGGAAGAAGCAGAAGTTGACAAATACAAGACAAACAAAAAAATGTAAATTATATTTTAATTCTCACAATTGTACTTGAAATAAAATAAATATTTAAAATTAAAAATTATTTATCAATTTAATAACTATGTCGTCCGTCCAATTTTAATGTAAAAAAGAGCTTAACAAAAGTTACAAAATTATAGTTGGTTGATGCTGGAAAATAGTAGCAACTAGGAGTGTAGAGCATTATGCCATATTTATTTAACTGTTGCAGTAAATTTCATTAGAAAGCAAAGGAACTTTATATTTAAATAATAATTGATAATTTTTTTATCTAAATCATTTACGTGCAACCATTATACAAGTTTAGTTGGGAAAACCAAACACTCTAATAGAAAAGATTTGAGAACTATTCAAAAAAAATTAGGGATTATTATTTTTAAAGAAAGTTTAGAAGAAATAAAGATGAAAGATCGATATTTATAGATATTAATAACTTATTAATCCAACATATCTAACATATTAATTCTTGACAAATATGTAAACATTTTATACTAATATATGGGCATCGGCACAAATCAAATCATCTTAATATACTAATTCTTAACCTATAGAATATGTAAATACAAAAAAAGAGAAAATACGATGAAAATGATAGTTATGTTTAGATTTTTTTGGGAAAAAAGAAGAAAATAAAAGAAAAAAAAATTGAAAATGAGATGATTTTTTATATCATTCAATAAAAACCAACATTTTTTTTTTATATTTAAATTAAAATGATGTAACATTTATATTTAAAATGTTTACATTTGGGCCGGTGATTATAATGGCTCACAACCTATCAAGATATATTTACAATACATGGCATGTGGCCATCAAACTTCTCTCAACCCTCTCTGGTCAATTAGTTTGAAGTTTCGTGGTCAAAGCCATGAACTGTAAACATATTTTTAAAGGATTGTTGAGATAAATATGCATTAAATTATCATTGGTTGAAAGAGAGAGTGATGAGTGATCTATATAACAAATAAAAGAGAAACAAAATAGCATTTCATCTTGGATCTATGAAGTTTGAAATGAGAAGCAAGTGGATTTGAGAGAGAAACAATGAAGGGAGCTCGTTTGTATGTGAAGAGGTTGAAAGAAGTTTACAAGTGAAGATAAATTTTTTATTTTTTTTTACTCAATAAGTGAAGATGGGTTGAATAGAGCTTTTATGGTGTGAAGTGAGTTTGGTGGTAACTTGCATTTATATTTTATAGAGTAGTAGATGAAGAGTGGTTGAAATGCACATTTAATGTGGAGGGAGGTTGAATATAACTTTGTACTATAGAGTAGGTGAAGAGAAATTGCAAGGAGCTATATACGTGAAAGGAGCTTCAGAATAGACTTGAATTGCAAGGAGCTATACACGTGAAAGGAGCTTCATAATAGTCACATAATCACAGTTGTCTGATCAAGATTGAATGATTTAGATTTTATGATTAAAATTTTTGATTAAAAAATCAAAATTTGACTTTAAATTTAAATCATCTGATCATAATCAACGACCGAGATCCTATAACTGATGGAGCCACACCCCACCTAATTCAAATCTATTGAGAATCTTTATTTATGAATAATGTTATTGGAAACAAAACTTTGACATAAAATATAACACAAATAAGATACCGTGAAAAATATACTAGAGTCATGTTGTATTCCAATAATAATATTTTTTATTTATTGAGTAGGTAAGGATTGACATATATTGTAAAGAAAAAAAATTATCCCACACAAATTTTGATATATTTGATAATTGTCTAAGGAAAAGCAAAGAGCAAAGACTAAAGTAGAAAGTATTTTTAAAGAAAAACATAAAAAGTAAAGAGATTAATTTTTGTGAATTCACTATATAAAAGTTTTTTACATATATATGTGTAAAAACATTTACACATGCATCCAATCAAATCATACCATAGTGTTACTTTTTAAAGTTAATTCCTAAAATATTTCCACAAAAATTACATAAATTGATTTGATTGAATGCATGTGTAAAAATATTTTACACTACATAAATTAAATCCAAATAAATTAAGATATTTTATCAAATTATATGTATCTTGTTTCATGTGGTTTAATTATCTCATCTTCGCCGTCTCTTCACTTTGTTTTTTTATTTTATTATTATCTTCTCACTACAAAATAAAATACTTAGTTTCACTTTTCGTAGGACATTATCCCACTTTCAAATCAATATTTTCACTATCTTTTTCTCTCTTAAATATACTCTCCTTAGGTCTACGTTGTCATCTCCTCCCAACATAGCAACATCAACCATCTTTTGTCTATTCGTCTTGCTATATTTAAAGTTTAGTGTTTTCAATTAACATTAATTAATTTGTGTCTATTTGTGCATTCACTCGCAACTAATTTTTTTTTTATAGAATTCACAATCAATATTTAAAAGTGAATTTTTTTTACTTTAATGAACTAACTTATGTATTTGAAATTCGCTTTTTCATTATAGTTATGTATTTCGTAAAAATTTATAATCAAAATATATAAACTATTTTTTATCCCTCATCGAAGGAAAATTCTAGATCCGCCACTGACTCACGCCAACAATCGCCCTCAAGATGGTGCATAGAGATCTCGAATGTCCAAACTTGTCAAGTGAATTGTAGAAGTTTCTACTACATACAGCTTTTGTGAGTATATCTTCCCATTGATCTTCGGATTTAACAAACGAAAAACTGAAGTATGTTGGTTTCCGTGTTTTTTTTAATAGTGTCAATCTACTTCTACATGCTTGGTCTGACCATGTTGAAACGAATTATGAGAAACTTCTATTGCAACCTTGTTGACACAAAATGATGTTCATTGCACAATTCGAAGCAAAACCAATTTCAGTCAATAGTCTTGGAAGCCATAGATACTCATAGAGAGCCTTAGTCATCCCCCAAAACATGGCTTTAGCACTTGATAAGGTTACAACATTTTGTTTCTTACTTTTCCATGTAACCAAATTACCTACGACAAAGGTAAAATATCGTGAGGTGGATTTCAAGTTGGTGATATCTTATGCCTTGTCAACATATGTATAGCCTTCAACCTATACATGATTATTCTTTAAGAACATTAAGTCTTATTTCCGTGAGGACTTCAAGTATTGTAGGATCTGAATTATTGCATCCATGTGATCTTTACTCGGATTGTACATAAATCGGCTTACTACACTTCCCGTATACACTATGTTAGGTTGTGTATGAGATAAGTAAATAAGTTTGTCATTTAACCTCTGGTACCTTCCTTTGTTTGTCGACACCTGATATGAATATTCTCTAAGTTGGTGATTTTAAACAATTGGAGTATCTACTAGTTTATAGTCTAGTAGCCTAACCTTTGATAAGATCTAGGATATACTTTCGTTGAGATAAAAAGATGCATTCCTTCGACCTAGCAACGTCAATGCCAATAAAGTATTTGAGTTCACTTAGATTTCATCTCATATTATGTTTCCAATTGCTTTTGAAGTTTTTCTATTTGCTCTGAGTCATATCTTGTAATGGTCATATCATCTTTAATAATATATTTAACATTGGTAGGAACACTATGTGAAAAGATCTCATTTGCAAACTTCTTAAGGCGTTCATACAACTCTTTCACATAGACATAATTAGCAAATGGAGACCTTGATCTATGATCTTCCTCTTTGGAGGGAGCAATAGTATTGTGGGTAGCAACATAAATGCAAACAAAGTTTGCAGTGATGTCTTAAATTCAAGAACCTTCGATGGCATTTAATTAATGAGATAAACTGTTGTAGTAACAACAACAATCCAATGGTGGTGAGGCACATGTGCTCCAAGTAAAAGAGCACAAACAACTTCAAAGATATAGCGAGTCTTTCGTTCTACAATGTCATTTTGCTGAGAAGTTTGGGGACATGCGATTTCGTGAATAAGGCAATGTTTTTGGAAATACTCACGAAATTGTTGATTTACATACTCCCCACCATTACCAAATCGAAGGATACTAATCTTCGTAGAATATTGAGTTATTGAGTTTGAATCATTTTATGGAACTTTTGAAATGTGTGCAGCACCTAATTTTTTGTTTCAACACATAAATCCAAGTCATTCTAGCGTAATCATCAACAAAAATCACAAACCAACGGTAACCAAAGATAGAGGACTTTAGCGGTAGACTCCATATGTCAAAATGGATCAAAGCAAAAGGAACGTTACTCTTATTAATATTTAATGGAAAATTGACTCTATTACTCTTATTTCGTTGGAGGGTTTTTACATCAGTTCTTGATGAAGAGCTTCCCTCCTAACATGAACATAAGCTTGCTTCACTTTTGGGAAAAGTTTCATTTGCAAAACATCATTTTTGATATTATATAAGCGGTCATCATGTCCATCCAAGAATACATATACCATTTCTTATTTGACAAGGCATTGTAATATTGGATATCAATTGGGCATTCCATCGGGTTTGAAAGATGGAAATCTAACTTGTTATATCCTATAGTAATGAATATATGAAAAAATTAAAGAAAATTAATTGTTAAAAAGTTCTTATTATCAATACTGTTTTTCATTGTAACGTAGAACTTGTCATAATTAACATGAAACAAAGCTAAACTTACAAAAGGAGGACTAAAATGATGCTTTTAAAGAAATTATAATACAATAGTTATAATTTACTGTAAAAAAGAATACAAAATCAATTAGTTAAAATATGGTATTGCATGAATCAATTAGTTAAAAAAATATATATATATTTCTATTATTTTTATGTCTCTTGACTATCTTCTAGATATAATTTTGAAAAAAAAACATTAATTATAATTATAAATTACTATATAAATTATACACAGGTCAAATATTTTTTACGAGTATGTTAGTTAAAAGACGATATTTCACAAATTAATTATAATACAATAATTATGCTTTTCTATATAAATCATATACGAGAAAAATATTTGTTATTGATCAATTAGTTAAAAGATTGTCTTTACATGAATCATTACTTAAAAATGTATCTTAACTATATATGATGCAAATATTTATCATTAATTTAATATTTGTAAATTTTTTTAAAAAAATTATACTAAACAAAATTGATTTATTTTATAAATTAATATATATATATATATAATATTTTTGTTGATAAATGAAAATATATACATATGAATATTTTATTTGAAAGCATTAAAGAAATAATTGTATTTAAATAATTTTACTTAAACTTTAATAATATTTCAGAATTGTATTTGATATTTAAAAAGTTCACCATTTTCATATTTACACTAGCATACCATCATAACCTTTTATGCCAATAAAGACACAAATGTAAATTACAACAAATCAATGTACCAACAAAATTTTTTACAACAAACCACTCTACAATAACAACTTCAACGGTTAGCACTATTTTTCACATTCCTAATTCCTCAAAATATAAGTTAGCAACATAACACTCACACCTACACAAAAGTAGGGGTACTCATCACACAATATCCAAAGTTGATTGGTCCCTTAATCCAACATTCCTTTTTTTTTATCATCAACATCTCTCTTCTCCGAAAAATATTAAGTAATAAATAAAGAAATAATAAATGCACAAAGACCTACTTTTGCTCTTACAAACGTGCTTAATTTGAAAAAAGCACTTTTTGATATATACTTTAGCTAAAATTGTTTCAACTTATGTGCTAACTCTTTTGGGAAAATCATTGCCCCATCTATGCAAAGCCCACCTTTGGTGTGTGTGCAATCAATTTGGGCCAAAGAAAACTTGATGTTTGTAGGCCCATTATTTTTCTCAATGACAAAATCTCCAACATGGTAGTAGGCCCATTCTCCAGGCCCATTCATATAACACTGTGAGAGTGAGCGCTGACCGTGGGATGTAGATAGTTGAAATCTAACGGGCTTTTTGCCCCAACCATGGACTTGTTCAACATTGCACACTTTTCGGCCCAATCTCTTAGTAGTTTTACCCAATTGAAGCTTGAAAAATAAGCTATAATTCCCTTTTGGAAACTCAAATTCTAACTCTCCTAATACTTCAACCCACCACATTTGTTGAAGATATGCAACACTTTTAAACCTGCATGTTGAAAAGAAAAATCATAAGCATAAACACTTTATTTATTTTAACAACCTTATAAGTATGTATTATTTGTTGTGTTAGTTATTACACAAAACTTATTAATAAAATGTTTTAAAAATAAAGCATATGACTTGAGAGGCTTTTTTTTAATCTGAATTAAATATGATATTGCAAATATTCAATGTGTTCGAATTTCCTTTAAAATTAAGATTTTGGTCTCTAAGTAAGATCTTGATAGTGTGTTGTCAATTGTCATATTATGAGGAAATCATCATAAAAAAAATTATTATATTAAAATTTTATATTAGGTGCAACTCATCATTACAAAATTTTTAAAAATAGAAATTAAATTTTTTTCAATATACTCCTCATGCTCACTACTATTAAGCTTAATCCAAGATTCCAAGCATAACAATTTGAGTTACCTAACATTTTAATACACTCCTCACACCAGCAAATAGTTAAGTCTATGGAGCGTCATTTAAAATTTCTAATTAAATATATTAAGAAAATTAATGTACTGTGTAAACAAATATAAGAAATAAATAAGTGTTTTTAGTTCGTGTTGTGAGGCATATTTTTGTCAACAAAAAATATAAAGTTGCCAACAAATCAAAATAAAAGTAGAAAGAAAAATTCCAAAATTTCAGCAAAAGAGCAACCTTCAAAATTAGTTTAACAGATTTGTAAAAACAAAATAGTTTAATAGTTTTCTATCTCACCAATTAATGATTATTACCTTTTTACACGTACTTCTTATATTTTTTACTTATATTAAAAAATATAATTGGAAAATTAAATATGTCTATTTTTTATGTGAATCGTTGTAAGATACTTTTTATATGTAAATAAAGTTTAACTTTAATTTTTTATATTTTAAAATAAATTAATATAATTAATAAGAAATATGTTTAAAAAATAAATATTTTTAATAAATTATATAAGATAGAAAAAAAATTTCTTCAAAAGATGCCTTAAAAAACGGTGGATAGTACTTAACTTTTAAGACAACTTTTACTCGACAAGAGGTCATTTTCAATGTCCCACTTGATTGCATTCTTGTTCTTTAATTATCTTGTAGATAAGAATGGCTGACTAGGATAAATTAGTTGGCATTAGGCTTTTTATTTAATAATAATAATTTGAATACTTTCTGTTGATGGAAGACCTTTTCAGCTATTATAACATTTTCAATGTGAAAGTTGCTTGCACTTTTTGTTTCTTTTTCTTAAACATATTACTAGCTGACTAAGCTAGGTAAAAATATAATATGGTAAAGCAAATTGCCAATATGATTTTAATAAAAATTAGAGTGCCACCTGATGAAAACAAATCCATCACAAGAAAAAGAGAGAGAGAAAAGTTAGAGGGGAAAATTTAAAAGAGTGACATATACAAAGTTTTTCTAGACCATTTATTATTGAAATGTCAAAACATATTACTTCTGCTGTTTTTAATAATAAACACTTGTTTTTAAGGGTTTTCTAATTCAAGGATTTGTATATTAATGTTTAGAAATTAGAATGATTTTAACTCAAATATTAGACAAACGTTTTATAAAGTGAAGATTATTCTCCACTTATAAATATATTTTAAAATAGTTTTTATTTAATGTCAAACTTTTAACACACTCCGAATGATTAATAGTGATGATCTAATAGTAGATGGTCCAACAAATCTTTAAGATAAATCTAAATTAACTTTTAAAAAATCGACTTGTAAAGTAATCACTATTTACTATTTATAAATACATTTTCATGTTATATCTTATTAATTTCGCACTTTTAATATTTTGAAACAAAAACACATTGAAAAATAAGTTAATATATTTGTTATTAAACTTGAAAATAAATATGTTCTGAATTTTTCACAATTGCTATTTTATTTTCCCTTCATTCAAAAAAGAATATAATTAGTACTAGTCATTTATTTTTCTCTTTGTTTTCTTGTTCTCTTAAATTTTTTACTCATTTTTTATCACCTAATTTTCCTTTCACATCCAAACAAATTATAAAAGTAACTTTGCAGCACTCTCACCTGGATTCCTCAGTAGGAATATAATTCCAATATCTTCTATCATCTATTCCAGTTATCTTGAAGGACTTTGATGAAATGAACAAACAAACTTGTTTGCTGCATTTATCTAGCCAAACTTCCTAAAATAATCACCATAAAAAACAAATTAGAACTTTTCAAGCTACAAAGAATGTTTTAAAAACTTATTTACAACTACAATTATATCCGTAATATTAAGATTTTTTTATGTCTCTGCAACCACAATTGCAGTCTTAAATGACTATGATTATCAGTAATGTCAAAGATCATGATGTGACTCCAACGATGACTTGAAATTAGATCACAAAGAGAGAAATAAAGAAAAAATGAAGATGAAAAAAAGAAAAAAATAATTTAATTAATTGATGATTTATAAAGCATAGTGATGTTGAAATAGATCTACTACTATAATCAAAAAATTTGAGCAACTTACTTTTGTACCACCATCAAAGAAATTAGGTTGACATAATTTTGCATAGATCTCTTTCTTGGTCATAGAACAAAGTTTTTCTTCACCAAAAATCTTGTTGACAAGAAATTTGTAGCTTGGTGGCAACTTTGATTCCCATATAAAATTTGAAGAGGAAGCTCTATGGAAAGCTTTGTTCACTCTAGCCAATTTACAAATCTCTTGAGGTTCAAACCTCATCATCATTGAAGAGATGAAACTCTCTGGAATATCATCAAAACAAGTCTTTGATTGTGGAAGATAAAGATATTCCCCATGATCATCATTGGTAGAAATATTAGCCCCCATATCAATGAAAAAAAATTCTATGTATTTTTTTTTATCAATGAAGTTTAAGAATTTCAAAGATGAAAGTTAAAGGGGGGTGGATCTAGCAAAAGAGAAGCTAGAGGAGAAATTGATGGAGAATGTGATTTCATAAAGGGTAGTTGTGACACAAAACAAGCACCATTTTTTTGGCTTTTAAGAAAGACACAAACTAGTGTGGTGGGGATCTTGTGGGAAAAAGTCATAAAGGGAAGTTTCTAATTAATTAGGTCCATTCTAAAGTTCCCAACTAGAAAAAGAATTTGAAATTGAAGTGGACGTGTATATGAGTGTGCATGGAATATAATATGTGGTTTTTGTGAGGTATTAATTATTTGAGTGTATCCTTTATATACTCATTTGTGGATATTATGGCCCCCTTTTTCTTTCCCTTCACGTTTATATGATGTATTGCTTTTTATTTTTGGAAAAAATTTGTTCATGTGGATATGTATTAAAAGTAGGTATATTGATGGACAATCGTCCCTATTAATTTCATTTCCATTATTGTTAACAATACATTCAATATTCATTTTAGTCTCTTAGAAAAATAAATATAATTATAAATCTGTGAGAAAATTAAATTAAAACAACATAGTCTTTACTTTTTTTTACACTTTGTTTATTTGATGAACGAAATATGAAGAAAAGAAAAAAACAGTAAAAATAAGATAAAAATATAAAAAATAAATAAATAAGAGGATCATTTAGTAGTTTTTTTTTACAAATGATTATTTAGTAGTTTAGTGTAAAAGAAAGAGTTTAATTTATATACACTGATAAAGAATAATTCATTTTAACACATCAACTTATTTTATTTCAATGGAATTAAAATTAAAAAAAAAACTACAAAAAATAATAATTGAATAATTATTTAGCAACATTTTTTTCTTTTCTCAAACTCAGCTGCAAAAAAAAAAAACAATAGGATTTTTACAAATTAATTTAGAAGATATAACGTGACCAATGAGATAAAGTGTTTATATTGTTTTCACATTTGTTGTATAATAAATAATATTTGATCTAAATTGATAAACAAAAAAGGAAGAAAGCGACGGGTGGTGTTCGGGATTAGGCATGGTAACGGGGCGGGATGGAGGCGCATTTTGCCTCCTCCATTCCCGCACCCGACTAATCGGGGAAAACCCGCACCCGTTTTATAGAGGGTGTAAAATTTAGGCCCCCATCCCCGCCCACACCCGCACCCATTCATATATATATATATATATATATATATATATATATATATATATATATATATATATATAAATTTAAAAATCATATCTATTATAATTAATATAATAAAATAATTATTATTAGACAATAATAAAATTAAAAAATATTTTCTATAGAGATAAGATTATAATTTTTAATATTTAAAAAAATATTGTCCCCGCCACCGAATTTTAATTTTGAGAAAAATCTGCACCCGCACCCAATCAAAGCGGATTTTTCCCGCACAAATCAAATGGATTTGGATGGGTACCCGCGGGTGCGGGTTATGTTGCCATCCCTATTCGGGATATATAACTAGACCAATGAGATGGAGTGTTTGTATTTATTTTAACATTGTAATAGAATATTTATAATTTATAAAATTGAAATATTTTCTTTATTGTTGCAAAATTTATTTTATATATTTATTCTCTTTATTTTTCATTTTGTATTTCAATTGTTGCAAAATTTATTTTATATATTTATTCTTTTTTCTTTTTTGTATTTTATAATTTTTTATTGATCGTAATGGAAAATTTATTTTTTCTTTTAATCATATCTAATTTTTCTTAAGGACACATATATGTCATTTTATAAATTCACATATTTCTTTCTTTTTATCATTTCATTCCATTTTCTTTAATTTATACCAAATTATCAAATAACTAACGTATTTTCTTTTTATTTTCTCTTTTTATTACTTTTTTTTATTTTCTTCGTCATTTATTTATCTATCAAACAAAATATAAAGAAAGTAGAGACTAAGTTGTCCTGGTTAAATTTTCTCAGAATCAAAATTATATTTATTTTTCTTAGGGATTATAGATCTCACGACTTTTTTAAGACTAAGATGAGTGTTTAATCTTAACAAAATTAAGCGTTAGATACTCCAATATTTCTTTTTAGTTTCAAATATAACCAAATAGTGAAGATTTATTTTGGCCTCTAAAAAAAATTACAAAATTTAATTTGGTCATGCAAAAAATAAAAACAATTTTCAATCTCTAAAATATATAATTGAGACAATTTTAATCCCTACATAAATCACCGTTAAAAAATAGACAATTAAATCTGTAAAAAGAGACTCAACAATTTGCTGTAAATCACATAGAGAAATGTTGTAAATCCCAACAATTAGCCTTACGAACTCATCACGAATTAGGTGGAACCTATCAAGCAAATCAAAATAATTAGTAACTACCATGTATGGTTAGTGGGGTATTCTTCTTACTTAGTTTGATACCATTCGTAACGATTTTACAATGACACGATAATTCAAACTCAGATTTTTATAAGATGAATTCTTACCGATTAAACCAACTTATATTACTTTACTTTATATACTTTTTTTTATAAGTGGAAGTAATGAAATGTTTAAAACTCTTAGATCATAGGAAAAACGAATACATTTGCATCATTTATTTTTACGGAGAAGGATCATCTTTTTTTTTAAGATAGTGAGAAATGGCATAAAAAAAAATTGTCGGTAAAGTTCCTAAGGAATCAAACTCCAAATATTAATGACATTGAGTGGTTTTTGATACACCACTTTTATAAGTAGTCATCGTAGATTAATATATTAAAATTTTAATATTAGTTGATAATACACTTTAGAAATAATAGTTTATGACTTTTTTGTTTTTTAAATATATATAGCTTAATTTATATTGATTTAATACGCGATATATAATTGTTTTTCTTTATTTTAATCGAGACAATATTATTTAAATTTTTATTTCAATTGGTAGTAGGAATGAGATGAGGCGGTATTTATCCTTCAGGTACCGGGCTCGAATTTCACAGACAAAAACTCGTTATTTCTACTGGTTAGAGAGACGAGAAAGTCGTGAGATAACACTGCCGATAACAGGATGTTACATAATTATTAATATTTATTTTTAAGAATCGATGTCTACAATTATCAAAATTTTAAATATTTTTTAAAATTGATTCATGGTCAACATAAATATTAAAATTTGTTTGATAATTGATGATATGAGTTTCATCAATTCTCCCGTTAACTTATTATAGTCCATACAATTGAATATTTCGCTTAGCATTAATTAGATCTGTAGTTATGTCATGTTTAAAATTTTCGGAATCTTTATTATAGGGAGAATAATACTTAATAGTCGGTATTTTTGAACCAAAGGATTAGTGTATCAAGACCATGAAATTTGTTACAATGTCTTGATTAACATTTTTATTTTCATTCTAAGAGCTCTATTTTAATTTTTTAAAATTAAAAATTTTATTTGAATTACTTGTTTTTAAAAACTGTTTTATAAAATTATTTTTAATATTATATTTTTAAAATTAAAAAAGTAAAACACATAAATAGTGTTTTACTTTTCATTTTTCAGGTTTTTTAATTCTTTAGTCAAAAACTATTTTAAAAAAGTAGATTATCAAATAAGTTTTCTGTTTTTTTTATCTCTAAATCTGTTTTTAGAAACAAGTCTCTCAAACAAATTTTTTTCTTAATTCTATTCTTTAAAACAGTTTTCTAAATCAAATTTGTAAAACAATTTTTAAAATCTAAAATATAAAAGTGTTTCAAAAACAATTCAAATGTACGTTTAAAATGAAATAGACAACAAACATTTTTCAAATAGTTTTTAGAATTAATATCGAGCAATGTTGGTTATCATATTAAGACATGTAATATATTATAAATTATTATTATAATATAAGTGAAAAGTAAGATGAATAAATTATAATGATTTATTGAACTCGTCTTTTTCCACTACGGTTGAAATAATTAATCTTCATGATCATGCAACCATTTAAAAAAACTATAGACATTATTTTTTTCATCAATAAATTGTTTGCGTCTAAATTCATCGATGAATATAACTTTTTCTTTTTTTTTACTAAATCGATCAATATAATTGTTTATTGCTAAATGCATCAATAATTAAATATATGTGTTAAATATTATCTTGTATATATTTTGTACTATAAATTATAATCAATGTATTATAACTTTGATCACACTTTTTATCTAAACAATATTAAGAAACAAATTTATAATCAAATAGACAAATCTATGAAATGTCAACTTAATAATAAAAATGTTTTTTTACCTTATAACTTTAAGAGACAATAACCAATTGGTGGAATATGTCTATTCTATTTCTATTGCTATCATATTGGTTGTTTCAGTTTGTATTTTAAAGTCAATTAATGTACCCTAATTTAGGCCTTTAACATCTCAATTAATATACACTCACTAATTTGTTTGTTTACAAGTAAAAGCATAAACGTAATCAATTTTTGGTATATAACATGTGTCCCCACATGTCATTTCTTTTCATTTTTAAAATACATATAGTTGAAATAGATAGGGATCAATAATCTTACAAGTGTCGACTTTAATAATTTGATTTAGTTATGAAATATAAATATCGAGTCTGACAAATTACAAGTTTCATCTCTTTTTTATTATTGAAAAAAAAATGTGATTTTTTTTTGTAAATATTAAATAAATAATAAATTTTACTTAATTTAGAATGAGACACTTTTCCCTCGTCCTAAAATTTATTAAACAAAAAATTATTGCAAGTGTCGATAGCTATTTAAATTCTATTTTTTTAATTTGACAATGAGTTTTTAGATTGGTGATTTATATCCACTAGTTGTGATGACCTCGTGCTTACTTATGAAGGAATGTGGAACAAATATTATACGTGGCAGTGAGTCAGCATAAGTGCTGAGTAGTCACGATAGGGTTTAATATTTCAACTCATAAAGCAAATTGGCTGAATAGCTCAAACTAAATCATTGCAAATTTGTTCTTATTCTCTTCACAAAATAATGTAATCATCTTTATAAATAATTAATAAAAGAAAAATACTCTCAAATGTGTATGGCAAAGGGGCAGGGTAGGGCATATTTTGTCTCTCTCACTCTCCCTCGACACTCTTAATTAAATAATTGTAGGATTTTGTATTTGAATTTTTCTTGCAATATTCGTTTCCGTTCATATACATAAAATAATCAATTTATAAAGTCAAGTCAGTTTCATTATAATTAATATTATAAAATAGTAATTTCTACGTTCTATAATGAGTTGAGTAATTGAATCATTTCATACGTATTAAGAAAAATATGTAAATAGAAAAGGAAAATAGAGAATATTATTTTTATCAAATGACAAAACTTAACTATATTTTTTTGGTGTTTTTTGTCCGATACTTAACTTTAACAAATTATGATTTCTTCAAATTCATAATTTTATCAAAATTTGTTACACCTACAATTATTTTATGTTATACCATATGAAAAGTACTTAAAGAAATGCACCTAAATTTTTTTCTTTATCAAATTATTCTTGTTAAGTATTAGTATATTATCAATATCATAAATGCATAGTAGAAGATATTTCATTGGAAGTAATGTATGTAATATTAATTCAAGTATACAATTGAAAAAAAATACTTTGAATATTGAATTGGTAGTATATTTTGAGACCATAAGGAGGGAGTAGTTTTTAAACAATAGTAAACTAAAATATATTAAAAAATTTACACAAAGGATATTAACTTCTTCTTAAAAATATAGTAAATGAGATTAAAATTTATAATATATTAAAAATATTAAATAAAATGAATAAATATATGTATATACAATTTTAAAAATAAAATAATTTTATAGACGGAGTAAGAGATAAGTATCAACACCCAAATTTCTTCCTTAACTATAAAATTTGGGGAAATTTTGAACTCAGCTATAGATTTGAGTGATTACTCGTGAGTGCATTGTGAAGCCTACTATTAACAAGTTTATTCTTTGACTCATTCATATTGAAGTCCAAAAAATATACTCAAGTTAATTGTTCTGCAAATAATAAAGTTTTATGTTTAGTTGTGATTACTCTCAATAGTGATGTTTGTGGATACATTCTCTGTTTAAAAAAAAAAAAACCAACAATTAGGAAAAGACAATCGTTACATGTGTCATAGATCATCAAATGAATTAATCTTTGCGTGCAATTAAATACCTTTAAGAAAACGTTAACGATAATGCGTACATAATTCTTGTAATGAATTTGAAGTCCTTTAATGTCCATATTAAATCACAAGATACTGCAAAGAACATAACATCATCTCACAAAATATTCACATTATTTTCTAAAATATGTTATGTGTCTACCTCAATTATTTATCGACTTGAGCACTAACATCCTCTGGCTTATTTATCTATTGTTTATCCCATGAGCTTTTACTGAAAAAAACAAATATAATAATATATTAAAAAATAATTATTCAAAACACAAATACATGCCAATAATAAAAAATAGACAAATTCTACCGTATTATTAAAAAAAATGTGTAACGGTATTATAAATATTTTAACCAATAATTTTCTTTAATTTGTCTATGTAGACATTACTATAATATCTATTAAAGTTGACTAAATTAAGAGTTTTGATACATTTATCTATTCAATTTTGAACTCAATAATTAAATAAATTATTTCTATAACTGAAATTAAAATTGTAATTTTAATTAAAGTCATATGAAAAAACGTCATTTTAAAATGGATCCAAAAATATACCCGAGTAGATGGTGGAGAATGTGTGTTGATGATACCTGTAAGAGCGCGGTTTTTTTTTTTTTTTAACAAATTCAAATTTATAATAAAGAGATAAATACCTTTGGATAAAATATTTAAGTCGTATCACAACGACAAAAGTCAACAATAATTACAAACAGCAGAAACTGTTTTGAAATGAAAATCCAAAATGTTCAAAACAGAAAAATACACCGGGGCTATGAGACCTATCCAACGTAGCTCATACCCTTGGGTATTCTCGGCAGATACCTGTACAAAAGCACTGCCCCAAGAATTTTAACTTCCCCACGTCACATCAAAAAGTGGTACAAGGACCCATCAAAATAAAAGTCAGGCTGACAATATATGGTATAGGTACAGTCTTCCATAATGAAATAAATACAACCACAACAGATAGACATCTAGCCCCTATACAGCCATCTAATCTGATCATGCTACAAAAAAAACTATAACCCAAGTGATCTCCACGCGCCCCGCAGAAATCCTTCTGACACAGCAATGGTCAGGTAAGTTTAACTCCGTTCCCATCTCTAGAGTACTAACTGGTAGGACGATCCTGATTCCCATCTGAGGGCAAAGCCCAGATTTCCACAATAATTGTAAAGGTCACCAATCGAAATTAACAAACATCACATAGCATTTAAATTTTAAATGCACAAAATAACCTTTCAACTTAACATACATCTAGAAAGGGTTTTCATATGCCACACATGCATAATCAAAGTTGAAAAATGAAGTTTTTAACAAACTGCACTGTCGTATTCGAATACAGCATCCTTGTATCCGAATACAACTGTCAAAATTGCATAATTTTTAGTTTTGAAAATGTTTCGATATCATTCAACGCTTACCACATAAAGTCAAACAATAACACTCATCAAATACGGCATAATTACAAACCACAATCGAGTATGTATATTCAACCATCATAGTATATCAAACATGACTCGCGTGCCAAGCACCCTAATGAAATGCGTATATGCCAATGCACATGATTCCGGAATTCTAAACCAACACCCTCCTCGAGAGGGCGTAAATCATAATTGTACAGTCTCTCACAGACCAGTACTAATTATCAAGGTGCAATCTCTCACGGATCAGCACAATTTACTATCGTATAGCCTCTCACAGACCAGTACTAATTTTCTATGCGTGCAATCGCTCACAGATCAGCACGACTTACAAGAGTGCAATCTCTCACAGATCAGCACGACGCGAAAATCCCCGCAAGGATAAGATGAACCAACTATTCACATGGCATCATCTCGTGGCCCATCACGGTTACCACTATCACTATGGCCCATCGCGGTCACCATGTACTATGAAATGCATGAGTATACTCTAACTCTTTTCACCACAACCATTAAGTAAATGCAGCTATTAAAAGATTCCCCTTTTTTTAGTACTCATTTAACACTAATGATTTTTCAAAACTTTTCACAGAGCATACTCAGACATATTAATTCATAATCCAACAAATCCACATCAAATTCAATCTACAAACCCCATTAAATACAACAATCCAAATTCCACAAATCCACACCAAATCACTACAAATTACTCATTTTCAAAACTCATCATATTTCAACCACAATACACCCATTAATTTCCATAATTGCAAACATGCAATTGCACCAAATTTATTTCCTCAAATCACTCCTCAAACACATCAAATTCAAAAAAGCACATTAAATACAACAATCCAAATTCCAACAAACACGATGTCAATGTCCCCTTTTCAAAAAATTTATGAAAATAATTGTATGGTTTTAATAAATAAATTATATAGTGCAATTTCTAAAAAAACAAAGGACAAATAGTTTTCTTCAGGTGTGATATTACACCAGTATTTGAAAGATGCTTTGACTAACATTTTATTTATTTTCTTGTTTGTGTTCTTGTATTCTCATTATTAATGATTTGCTAAATTACTTATATTATATTTGATGAGAAGAGAAACTATAATTAAACAATATTTGGATAAATATAAAAACATGTTCAATATGTTATTTGCATCAAAGATTATGACATACTGTTAAAAAGTTTAAATGACAACCACAAAATTCAAAATGGCCATTCAGAACACCAAGTCAGATATTTTTAACCCTTCGTGCTCAGCACATGCAGAAACAAGACCATGATAACATTGCAAAATTATCTTAAGCATGAATACACCTCATTCTCTTTGTGAAATTGAAGATTTAAAAATGGTATTATTCCAATAGTTGAGGCTATCAATTACAGATTCAAAAAATTCCACAAATGGAATCTCATTCCCAAATGTTCTATTTTAAAAAAATATTCTAAAAATTATTATATTCTCAGTCTTGAGAATTTTTATCCTAACAAATAATGGATCATGTTCATCATTTGGCGCATTCACTTCAAGAACACACTAAGTGAAATTTTGAGTGCATTGACAATAAAAAAACACTACAATAAACAAAAACAAAATCCTGCCCCCAATGGAAACTTACCCTTTTTTTCAGCAATAATATGTTCAAATTGACCGAGTTGCTAAAACAATTACACTCTACTTGCATTATAACAGTTTACTTATTTCTAGACAGACACAAATGCACATTTTCATACGCATTAAATTCAACTTCCACAATTTCACCCATAAACACATTAAATTCATTTTCCTCTAATCTACACATAAAATACATCTCAAAATTTATAATATTAATTATGAACACATCAATCACACCAAACATGAATCACCACAACAACATTAATATCTCAGAGTTCTCCCCACCGCTAACTCGGTGCCAACAACCTCGATTCCTTTTCGAGACTCAAGGAGCTAACTACATAAACATAAATATTTGTAACAATTTGTTCACAACTAAAGTTTATCCAACCACAACAAAATTCTAAAATTATATCTTTTTCACACACCAAACTTTTACAACCAAATAATCTACATTATTTAGTTAAAATTAAATAAAACAAATATTGTCCAAATCACACGTACGCACACTCGACTATTAAAGCACCAAAATTTTGAGTTAATAAAATACTCTAAACATTTTCTTTTTAAAATTTCAACTTTAGTTCAAACTCATTTATTTGAAAATAACTCATTTCGTAACTCAAACACTTCAAAATCAATTTCTTTTTTTTTTTGTTAACCATTACTAACAAAATCGACCACATTAATCACATTAATTCAATCTCAGCAAATCGCACACAATTCACCTCAAACTACATCTCAACCGCGTCAATTTTAAATTCCGCTAATTCACGCATAAACGATTTAAATTCATTTTCACCATTTTACACATCAAATACACCAAATTTCTTTTCCATAAAATCACATATAATGTCCTAAATGCAAGCTAAAAGTTTGGAAGGAGCCCTTACCTTAACGATAGCTTAAACAACCGATTACGGTACCGCGATAAATTCCGGTAAAATATTTTGTTCGCACGTCACTTCAAAAACTAGCTCACTAGCACCGCAGCATGGAGGTGAGCAACTTTCCCTTCTGTCACTTCTCGAATGGAAGCTTAGATCTAGAAGAAAATGGAGGTATTGAATTTATGAGTTTTGGTTTTTTTTTGAAAACAGAAGAAAGAAAGAAGAACTTTCGCGATGCCTGAGTTTTCAGCTTTTATGCCTCCTCTCTATTTGCTAGCCTTGCCTCTCACGTGTATATATATATATATATATATATCCTTATACTACTAACTAATATATATATGTATATAATATTGCTTACAATAATAATATTATAATATTATATATATATTATAATTAAACCAAATCAATAAATATCTAAATATTTATACACACATCGCTTCACTCACATCTCAAATTATTTTGATAAAAATATCTATTCTCATTGCAACTCAATTGATAGGTAAATTTTTTAGCAACTATATATATTTTTAACAAAATAGTCCGATAATAAATTTTCCGCAACGTAATTAAATTATTTCTCGCCAAATAATTTTAAACGGGTCTCATAAAAATATCATTGGCATTTAACACACAAAATACCATTAAAATTGGCTAAAAGCCTCAGAATTCAACACCAAAAATATACTAAAATTGCATAAATTAAAATTTAAAACTAAGGGTCTTACAATACCAATCTCAATAAAGCGTGTCCCAAGGACGCCTATCATTTTCCCAATGTTGACAAATTGGTATATAATTTCACATGGTTTAAATTATTATTCTTTATGGATGTGTATTTTTGATACAATTAGATTCTAATGCACCCTACAAATAGGGAGAATATATGACCTCAAATAGTAATTATTGCGAAAATGTAATGTTGTTTGGGCACAAGATTGTTGGTGCAACGAAATCCGACTGAAAGGCCAAGCCACCAAAGTAAGTGCTCTATGCCTCAAAAAATATATTTACTTAACAATGACAAAAACGCCTCCAAACTAAATAGTTTATGATATTATTATAATTATGTTACAATTTGACTTATAGTCATATGTTAGTTCAATAGGTAAATTGTGTTAGTGCAAAAGTGATTTTACCTACAATCACCTAATTGATGTTTTGATGATAACAAAAAAAAAAAAGAATAATTGTCTTCCAACTGTATATGCTAAGTGTGTAGATTAAATGCAAGAGTTATATTAATAACTATTCATTCTAAAGTTACTTATATTATAAGTATTTAGGGATCTACCAATAGAGCAAGATATAATTGAGCAAGATATAATAGAGCAAAAGAAATATTGCGAAAACAAAGCAGCAAAGTCTGTGTCTCAATATAAGTTATATCCTTTGATGATTGGACGAAGACAAAAGAAACCAATACCCCACTTCTGCTCTACACTCCAAACCTGGTGACAAGTGGCGTTGATATTACAAGATTCGCTTGACTTTGTAAAAAGCAAGCAAGCTTCGGTTGACTCTGGGATGCAAGCGATGTTGTGTCTTGGTTGCCTCTGGAAACGCAAGCAATGCCTTGGTTCAGTTGCATCTGATGAATTCAACATGTGTTCCATCTCGTCTGCTTGTGATGAATTCAACAAACGTTTGTTCCTCTCTGCCTCTAATAAACGCGACAAGGAAGAATATGTTCCTCTGCCTCTAATAAACATGACAAACAACTAACTGCCTCCGATAATCACATTAAACATTTAATCATCTGTATCTGAATTATTATGTATCATTTGAAAAATTCAATGCTATTTGAAAGTCAACACCCAAAGAAAAAACAGTTTCACATCTTCTGATGAACATTCTGAATCTACTACGTGTCTGACAATCTTTAAGGTTTGATTTGATCATAGCATCATCTAATTCCATGTGTCCTCAATACCAAGCTACACATCATCATTCACGGAGATATATATGGATATTTATTAAAGATTGATTTGTCTTAAATGGTGATTGAAGATCTCAAACAGTAACATTCTCAATGAACACTTCATCTCTATATTTAAGAAGAACACACTTAGTACTTTACGTGAGAGAGTGTGTGTGAGAGAAAATGAAAAAGGTAATGTGTTTAGAAGAAAATTTGAAAAAGTCAAGCATACATAAAACCAAAAGAATGAGATATTTATCCTCTAATAAAGAGTTATTATAGTTGATGTAAATCAATTTAAGTATTTTCACACACTCATATTGATATATGATTTAATCTGAAACATCCTCTCAGTGAGAATTAGAATCCTAAAAACAGACTTTGTATCAAATCAAACACAAACTAGAATTGATGTAAATCAGTTCGATAATGGCGACAACTCTCTCACGGATGTAAACTAGAACTTATAATGTATACGATATGCTTTAAATAATTTCAATAGAAACTTAAAAATTAATTTTATAGTATATTTGAAAAATCATAGATGGTTTCTACATTAAATCTTAATGTGAGATACATATGTGTAATGGATAAATTTTTTATTTATATTTGTAAAATTCATAACTTTTATGTTACTATTTTACATTTAAAAATTGCCTCATTTTTATTTCACATAGGTTAGTCAATACAACATGAGACTTGATCTAAAGAAATACACATTCAAATTCAAATTCCTCAAATTCAACCTAACAAAAGAGGAATATAAGCTAACTCTGATAAGTGGAGACACCATTATGGATATTGACAGTTCCCACATAATACATTGATATGTTGTTATGGACAAGTTGTCTAATTTAATCTCTGATATTGATGAATAATACACTTCACCAATCGAATCTTATTTTATGAAAATGAAACTCAATAAATTGGATTATTAGATCTCGATAGCAGCTAGCAAATCGAGAATCACATGGTTACTTCTAGAAATTTCACATAATATAAATTATTTTACCCGCATTAGTATCATGTGCACCAAAAAAAAATCATATAATTAATATTGTAATTAGCTGTCTCACTTTATTAATCTTCACATGAAAAGTGCCAGACAAGGCTATTTTTCATATTCATATTTCATAGTTAACCTCTTGTTAAAAAAACATGGTATCCTATAGTCAGTTTATGTCCTAAAAATATTTCTTATTTTTATGTTTTAAAATTTATATTAATTTTTACTTGTTAACAATAATAAAAAAAGTAGAGATTTTAAAGTGAATAATTATTTATGTGAATAAAAATAATAAATATTATTATTTTTTAAAATATATCTTTTTTATTAATATTTTATGTTTTTTATATGACTATATTATTTTAAGAGTTTTTATTATAATAAAATGATTACACGTTTTAAAAAATAAAATACAAAATATTAAAA
>JBBPBQ010020322.1:40425044-40441630 GCA_037974755.1 Cicer yamashitae | reverse complement strand
AAAAAAAAAAAAAAAAAAAAAGAAAGAAAAAGACGAATATCTATGAATGGTCCTATATGTAGTCAATTGAATTTTACTAAATAAGGACAGAACTAGCTCCTTTTTTTTCTATTTTTCTTGGAGACTGTGCAAAAAAAAATATGATAAATAATTATTGAATATAGAAACATTTTAAACACGAGCAGTAAGTTGTGATATTAGTCTCTTACAAAAAAAAGTTGCAATGTTAATGATGAAAGAAACTATTGCTCAATTTAGTAGAAGTGGTTGATCTCTTACAACATGATCTCCCAATTGAATATCAACAAAGTTTGATAATTTTAATGAATTTCAAGTAAAGATAACTGTAATTTTGATTTTTCTCAATTCTATTTATATTCAAATTCTTTTATTTTGATTTAACTATCAATCCAGTTATTGAGACTATTAACTCATTTGTTTATTGGTGATTAATATTTTTTTTAAATTAATTATTTATTTAATCGTATAAAGAATTTAAATTTAAAAAAAATATAAAATATAAAAAGATTGAATGATGAAAGACTAAAATTAAGTTACTCATTATTATAATAAAAATCAAAACATAAAGAATAATGTTCATCAAATTAAAAAGAATAATAAAAAAATCTGCAAACGGATAATCTTTACTCTAAAACTTAAAATATTATACTCCAACTCCAAACACCTAAAATAAACATTTTTGCTTCTCCTATTTCTCAATTTTCTCTTCAGTCTCGTTATTGTTCCTATTTTTCCTCCTTGTCCTCTAGTCTCTCCTATGTGTTGTTACTTTTTAATGGGTGACTCTCCTCCTTTCCACGCCCAAACTTTGATTTTTCTCTTTTTAGAATTTTCGCTGTTCCTTTCTTATTTATTAAAAAATTGTAATATATACAATATATATATATATATATATTATTATTATTTGCATTCTATTTTATCTTCTTTGTATAACAAAAAACAAATATTGCATTAAATTAGAGAAGATAAAAAAGATAGTGTAAAAAAGATAAATTATATTATACTATTTTTTTATCTTCTCTATTTTCATTCTCTCTTAACTCCTTAAACAAAATAATTTATTTTTAATTCTTTCTTATTTAAAAAAGTGATGCCACAAATTTTTTTAGTTTTTTGTTTGTAAATAAAATGGTAAATACCACAATAAACTTACACACATCTGTAAAAATTTCGATTCGAACTCAGGACATAACGTATAATTTAACAATATTGATAGAGATTTAACCACAAAATTTACTTTTAAGTTTACAATAATGTTGGGCCAACATGTGTTTACTTACTCTTCAAATAGCTATAATTATAATAGGATATGTTGTTTCAAAAAGAACAATTAATGGCCCTTAAATCTCAAGGCAAACTGTTTTATTGCTTAATTAAGTCATATTTTGAAAAAATGATATGAGAAAAATTGGATTATCATTACTAAATTGGAGACAAAGGCACACTTTCAACAATCATAGGATTTGTCCATCGTCTTCGATCAACATTCAAACCTCACATAATGGACTTCTTGCTATCAAGAAAGTGACATAGATATGTGGGGCAAAATCATTGACCCAACGAGTTTATTTTAAAATTGAGAAATATAATTAATGTAAGTGAAGTGTTTGCTCCTTGTCATCATTTATTTAGATAAAATATAAAATATCATAATCACGGACTCTGGTGGAGATGCTTGTAGATATTAATGGGTGGTTTTTGGCAGTGAAATAGAGGGACTAAAATTGTGAGTCATGCGGATACGACTTATGTGAAGTCACAAGCCGATGCAGTCAAGCCTTTGGCAAATTCGAGACTGTCCGATTAAGGTAGGATAGTTCATATTTCAATCTCGGTATTTTATATTAAACAAAAAAAAATTGTCTTAAATGTAAACCATATGATCTTGATCAGACGATCCAAAAGTGCTGACTGCAACCAGTCCGGCAACACTTAATACAAATTCAAGAAAATTTTAGCCAAATTTCGAATGGACCTAAACCAAATTATTCATTCCATAATGTGTTTTCCAAAATCATATTAGTTCACAAACTCTCAAAAACTACATTTCCATCTCTCTTCTATTAAATGTATATAATCTTGTAAAAATTTATGGGTAATTCATTACTGCACACCATCATTCATGGAAAATAATAAAACTAATTTGTAAAAAGCAAGCCTTGAAGGTTAAATTACTTACAAGCAGAGAGAATAGAAGAGGTTAAACTGTTTGTTTGGATTAACATTCATTGAACACAAAATTCAAACTGTTTGTTTGGATTAACATTCAAATTCAAAATATTGTTTAACAAGGCCATATTTCTTGTAATCCAAATCAATGCAATACATCTTCTACAATCCTTTTCTCTGGATTTTTCATTCAAATCACAGTTCATTCAACTCTACCGATATCCTGAAATTAATTTTTTTTCTTGAAAAAAAAAAACCATAAATTTAAGGGTTAAGATAGTCTGAAGTAGGTAGCATTGACACTCTAGATTAATGACGTGTCTGGTATCGGACACATGTCTGTGTTAGATACCGACACAACATCGACACATATTGTTGTGTTTAGTCACTTTTTTCATTTTCTCAAAATATAATCAATGTCTATGTGCGAGTGTCGGTGCTTCATAAGTATCCCTCATTCTTTGACAATAGCCTTACTATTTGAATGTGTAGAGAAGGACTTTTTGAATGTACCACATAATTTACCTCCAATGTTAGTTCATTATCTCACAACAAGCTCAGACAATACTCACTGGTCCTGACAATTTGGTATCCCAAACTTGGTGGTCTGACTTGGGAGCAACACATCATGTCACTGTTGATGCTAATAATCCGATGTAATGTAACGGTTACCAATATAATTTGATGAAAAAAGTATCAATTAATGGATAATGAAGTCATATTGATGAAATAAGATGAGATACAGTTAGGGGTACTAAGGATAGTAACATAACCTTTTAACAGCTTTGCTAAGTAATAGCCAAATATGACATGTAATATGCTAATAGAAAGATAAGAATCAAGTTGAAAGGGAATCTAGAAAGAGAAACATTCAGAAGGAGGGATAGAATGAGTCAGAAGGAAGAGTAGAACATTCTGGAACAGGATAAGCTTATAATCAAACCAATAAAATTTTCCCCATTTTGGTGTATACCATCAAGAATATGAAATATAGAAATAATATGAAGAATTGAATTTCCTGAGATACTTATTACAACCAGCATAAAGTCCACAATTCACTTAATTTGAGAAGTTACTCTGCGCTCTATCTTCACTGAGGCAGATGCACCATTGTCCATAAATTAACAAGAGTGATTATAAGTTGAAAAAAACAATGTATAACTAGAAAGTATCTTACCAAGTTTTACTCTTAAAGTAGACCTTTAAAAATCATTTCATGTAGAAGTTTCTATTCCTATTGCTTATGCTCTTGTGGAAGGTGAGACAAAAGAGGGTTGGAGTTTCTTTTTGAGAAATTTGAGAAAATACGTCAGTCCACAACCCAACATTTGTTTGATTTCAGATAGACACGAATCCATTAAGAGTGCTTATAATAATCTGAACAATGGGTGGCAAGATCCTCCGTCAAAGCATATGTTCTGCGTCCGACATATTTCACAAAACTTTGCAAGAGAATTTAATGACAATGCTTTGAAAAAAAAAGTTATTTCTATGGGTAATAATTTCAGTTTTATTGCTAAAATTAGTGTAATTTTTGATACACTTCATTCTTAATTTATATAATTACTGTAATAATGTTTTGTCTACTATTTCAATACAGGTTACTCGATCAATGATCCTACATATCGATACTACCGCAGAGAAATCGGCATAGTAAACCCGGAGCCTTTGAAATGGTTAGACAACATACCTCGACAAGAATGGATTCAAGCATTAGATGGAGGTAGCCGTTAGGGTCAAATGACAACCAACCTTGTGGAGTCGATCAACGCAGTATTAAAAGGCCCGCACAACCTTCCCATCACTGCTTTGGTCCAATCAACTTATTTTAAAACAGGGACATTGTTTCCAACCATGGGTAAACGACACACGTCAATTTTAGCTTCTGGTCAGGTATACACAGAAACTTGCATAGATTTTATGAAAAAAGAAATAAGTAAATCCAATAGTCATAGAGTGGATAGTTTTTATTGGAGCAACCATACTTTCATGGTCCACGAGACAATAGTTCCAAAAGAAGGGCGACCAATTGGTCACTTCAGTGTAAACCTTCCTAACAAGTGGTGCGATTGCGGGAAATATCAAGCTAAACATATGCCTTGTTCACATGTCATAGCAGCATGTTCTAGCATAAAATATGATTATTGGAGTCTTATACCTGATGTGTACAAGGAGGAAACGGTACTAAAAGTCTACGACGAAGCGTTCCCACCCATACCAAACAAAGGATATTGGCCAGAATACAAAGGTGTTAAAGTGTGTCACAATCCATTAATGCGGAGAGTCAAGAAAGGTCGCCCAAAGAGCAAACGCATTAGAACAGAAATGGACGCTACAAAAAAAGTACCACGAAAATGCGGATTATGTCGGGTATTTGGTCATATTAGGAAAAATTGTCCAAACGCTGCAGGCACATCTACTTAAATTTGATGTTTTTTTTTTAATGTATTTTCTTTCAAATTTTAATATAATTTTCTATTTTTAATTATTTTTAATTGTCATCATTTATAATAATAATAATAATAATAATTATTATTATTATTATTTGAATTTATTATTTTTATTATTAATGTATTATTTATTACAACTATTATTATTCATTATTATTATTTATAATTAATTAACAATAATAATCATTATTATTATCATTTATTAATATAATAATATTATTTATTAATTTACTATTATTACTGAATTAATTAATTAATTATTATTATGGTTTTAATGTATTATTATTATTATTATTATTTATTAATGTATTATTATTAATTAATTAATTATTATTATTTAATTATTATTATTATTATTATTATTTTTTAAATTATTATTATTAATGTATTATTATTATTATTATAATTATAATTAATTAATTATTATTATAGTTTTAATGTATTATTATTATTATTATTATTTATTAATGTATTATTATTTATTAATTAATTAATTATTATTATTATTTTATTTTTATTTTTATTATTATTGTTATTATTAATGTATTATTATTATTATAATTATATTTAATTAATTAATTAAAATAATATAAAACCAGAAAAAGACAAAACAAAAAAAAAAACCACTAGGAGGTCGCACCCCCAGCCAGCGACCTCCCACTGGGCCCAAAATTTGCAGGCCTTCTGCTGGTCGCACCCCCCCACTGCGACCCCCGGTTTAGCCCAAAAAGTAGGGCAGATGGGAATTTTTTTTTCAAATTAGGGCAGATTGGGAAACTAGAAAAAAAAAGGGATATATTGGAAAAAAAAAGTTTAATAATTTAAACCATGTGAAATTATA
Organism: Cicer yamashitae; assembly: GCA_037974755.1. NCBI lineage: Eukaryota > Viridiplantae > Streptophyta > Magnoliopsida > Fabales > Fabaceae > Cicer > Cicer yamashitae. The sequence continues at coordinate 40,436,149 of JBBPBQ010020322.1, read as the reverse complement.
TACCAATTTGTCAACATTGGAAAAATGATAGGCGTCCTTGGGACACGCTTTATTTTGGGACACGTCCTTGGGACACGCTTTATAATTATCTTTCTTACTCTATCTTGTACTGAGTAAGCCTTTCCCAAGGATCGCATTTCATTCACTATAGTTGTGAACCTTGAATACATTTCATCAATGGTTTCTCCTTCATTCATTTCGAACAGCTCAAATTTTCTTATGCCGATGTCTATTCTTGTTTCTTTGACATGGTTTGTTCCTTCATGATGAATTTGCAATGTATCCCAGATTTCTTTAGCAGCTGTGCATTCATCGACTCTTTCACTTTCTTCCCTGCTCAAAGCACACGATAAGAATAATTGAGCTTTAGAGTTTAAGAGCACCTTAGTTTTGTCTTCAGATGTCCAATCGATTTCTTCCTTTTTGGCAAAGTTTGAATCATTTTGATCAGCTCTTGGAATGAAATCTCCATCTGTAATGATGCGCCACATTCCTGTGTCTTGAGACTTTAGAAACAGCTGCATCTTGTTTTTCCAAAAGTAGTAATCAGTTCCATCAAAAAACGGTGGCCTGTTTGAGGATCCTCCTTCAACAATGTTTTTTGCTTTTGACATTTTTTCTTCTAGATCTTTTTCTCTAGCACTTGGTTAAAATGTTCTTTTTAGAGACCTTACTCTGATGCCAATTGAAGTAGCAATGTCAAGTTACAAGGAAGGGGGTTTGAATTGTAATCTTGCCTATTTAAAATTTCCTGTTTAAAACTTAAGAAAAACAACTCAAGAATGATCTTGGTTATGAAAACAGAAACAGAGAACATTCTTGGTTTTGAAACAGAGTGTGGTGCAAGAATCATTGTGGAGGCTAATTGTACAATTTTTTATGAATGGAATAGGTCTTCTTTTTATATAGTATAAATTAAACATAAAATTCAAAAAACTAAAATTATAAAACAAGAAAGAAATATCAAACGAAAGATTTTGTTCGTTGTATTTCTTCTTCTCACCTGCTTCAACATTCTCAAGTGCAATGTCATTGACAGGAGATAAAAAACATATTTGATACGTTAAGTTCGATTTTCGTTATTGTAAGTTTTACTTTATAATTTAAATATTGTATTGTCAATTTAGTTTTAAAATCATCATTGTTGTTAAAAAAAGTTTATGTGGCAATAGAAGAATGATATAACATTATGATGGATGATTATTATTGATTAAATAATTAATAATTAAATAGAACAAATTAAATAATTAAAAAAATACAATTAAGTAGTTAAACTGATTAAAAAAGAAATGAAATTAAGTTGAAAGTGTTATGTTTTAGCCTCTCCATCCAAAATCAAATATTACGTATAGGGATTAGGATTCTCACTCCTTGCTCTCCTCCTTTCTCTATTTCTCTTTGTTCTACAATAGAAACTCCAACATTCACAACTTGCATTACGTTTGTACATATCATGTTAGAATCAAGTTTCGTATGATCTTGTGACAATATAGAATTTGTGCATGTGTGAGGCACATTCAATTTACCAATCACCCACAATTCACTTTTTTTGCGTTTTGAAGCTCTGCATCTAAACAAACAATTTGGACTTGGACAATAAATAACATACCTTTCTAAATCTGATTTTTGTACCATAAAATTCAGTGAATGTTTTAGATGGTAACGTTTGATTGCATGTACGCATTCATCTTTGTTTTGAAACTTCATTCCAACTGCAAGAGTTCCATCTGATGTTGGGACATCGTTAATGAACAATTGATCAAATTCAATTGAACGCACTTGAGTATCTATATTGATGCTCTTCAAGTAAGATGGTGGATCAAATTGATCTTCTGCTTCCATATCTTCATCAACATCAATGTCATCGTCAGAATTACCAGATGATTCATCGAAGTAAGTTTCATCCTCTTCACTAGAATCACATAATTGTTCCTCTTCATTAAGAGGAATACCGCATTGTGGACTTGTTGGAGGAGATTGATGATGGAGTTGATCACTTTCCCAATGAGATTGTTTTATTTGGGTAGAGTATGGTTCATAGTGTTGTGATGGTTCGTATTGTGATGGTTCGTATTGTGATGGTTCATAGTGTTGTGATGGAGAATATTAGTCGGGTTGATAAGGTATGTTTGAGATTGATGGTTGATAAGGTATGTTTGAGGTCGATGGGTGAAAAATGTTTGTTGATGGAGTACCAGACTGAAAGGTAACATATAACTCGATGGTGCCGAGTTGTGACCATTGTGCATAAACATCAAACATCAATTCAACATCTTCGTCATCGCAAACCTTCATCAGTTCAAACCTTGTTGTATTTTCACCAAAGAACACAAGGTGTCGATAAACTATATCAGTTATCGTGACTCCCTCATCGAGCTGTAACTTTTTTTTAATGACATTCTTTAGACGAGCAAACTTGCTTCCCGAATGTACTTTGAACGCCTTTTTGTAATCACTTACGAATGTTTTACCTTTAACTCCATCAACAGTTGATCCATAGTAATAAACAATACAAATTACTTGTTGAGCAGCCATGATCAAGTAATTGTTTAAGTATGAAATGGTGAGATAGAAAGTGTGATGAGATTTAGTGAGATAGTAGGTATAGTGAGATGGAAGGTGTGTTGAGATAATGTTAGTTTGTTTTCTATTTATAGAAGGTGTGGTGATGATTTCATTGGTTGAAAACAAGTCACAAGGATTGGTATTGAATAATCTACATCCGTTGATAATTTTTATTCAACGGACGAGATTGAATCTTTAAAAAAATAATCCTATTGGTTCAAATATAGTCACAAGGATTTGATCATTTACATCCGTTGATAATTTTTATTCAACGGACGAGATTGAATCTTTAAAAAAATGATCCTATTGGTTGAAATATACTCACACGGATTTGATCAGGATCATCTCAGGCCGTTGATAAACCCTTAATAAACGGACAAGATTTGATCAGGATGATCCTATTGGAAGTCGCATCCTGGGGGATCGACCCCCTAATGAAGTCGCATCCTGGGGGAGCGACCCCCTGAAGCGTACGAATGCCATCTCATTCTCGTGGCCTGGGCATGCGACCTATAAGTACCTATCACCACCCTCAACTTTCTCATCAACTCAACACAACTTCCTCACTTCTATCACAACTTCCTCACTTCATCTTTATCCAACAACTTCCTCTTTCATTCATTCAAATACATTCAAATACATCTCGTTTGATCATGGAACTATCTACGAATCACAGAGCTGAAATCCAATATATTAAATCATATGTAAGTTTTGTATTTTATTTTATTTTAATTTATTTTATTTTATTGATAATATTTTCAATGTCATTACTTATTTTATTTTATTTTATTTATAATATTTTCAATCTCATTACTTATTTTATTTTATTTTATTTATAATATTTTCAATCTCATTACTTATTTTATTTTATATCTTATTAATTTCAGTCACCGTTAAAGGATAAACTAAAATGTCACGGTAACATCAATAAAAAACCAAATGAAGCCATATTACCATATTTGCAAGTGGCTGGCTTCGGTGAAGTGATCAAACTCGGAAATTATAAACTAGATGTGGGTCTGATCATTGCTATGGTTGAGAGATGGAGACCAGAAACTCACACGTTTCATATTCTAGTAGGTGAGTGCACAATAACTTTGGAAGATGTATATTACATTTTAGGATTAAATGTTTCTGGTTTTCCCGTTAGCGGTTCAAATTTTGTGAACGTTAAAGAACTCTGTCAAGATTACCTAGGAGTTATCTCACCTGTGGGAGCAACAAAAGATAATTCTATTAAATTAAAGTGGCTCAAGGATACGTTCGACCATGTTGGTGAAGATGCATCTGAATTTGAAAAACAAGCATCTTGTCGGGCATACATCCTACGTATGATCGGAGGGTTATTGATGTCTGACAAATCCAACAACTGTGTACATTTAAAATATCTTTCTTTATTAGGAGATTTAAATAAAGCATCCCAATATAGTTGGGGTTCAGAGAACTATGTCAAGCAACCAAAACCCGGTGTCATGTCTTTGGGTGGATGTGCACTTTTGTTGCAAAATTGGGCATGGTATCGTTTGTCTTGTGTCGCTCCAGAATCATCCAATCCATGGATATTTCCACTTGCACAAAGGTAACTATTTGCTAATTTATTTTATATTATTTTTTCCTTTTTTTAAAACCAATTGCTTACCATATTACTAATTTTATTATATATTATTTAATTCTGGTAGTTTAAATTTCGGTAAAGTTCCTCATAACGACATAGAAGGATACCGAAAAACAATTGATCACATGATGGTTCATGAAGTAATATATTTATTCCCTTTTATTTAAATTTTTTAAATATTTTGTTTTTTTTTATACTTGTTATCATTAATTTACTTTGTTTTTTAAATATCAGTTCTATTGGAGACCTTATCTCATGTTCCAACATGAAGTTTTCGATAGAAGAGGTGGTCACTTGGACTGAATGTACCTATCTGCATTGCTATCATATCGTTGAAAAACATCATACAGATAGAGTCACACTTCAGTTCGGCTTCCATCAAGAAATACCACAACCACCAGAGGACATGAAAATGTACCATGAGGTCGACATGAGACACGGGGTTGATGATAATTGGAACTGGGTTTGGAGGGAAGAAATTAAACACTGGAATGAGCGTCACAATTACGTGTTGCAAGGTAAGATCGTGGAAGGTCTTTTATGCCATACTACAGAATATATGATTTGGTTTAGACAACACACCAAATTATTTATATCTGTTGAACAATATCTCCGTGATCCCCGTTTGCAACCACCGTCGTATCCTTCTACGACGTCAACCTCCCAATCCACCCCACAACAACAAAACACAACACAACCAACAGAAAGTGGGCTTTTCTATAACTTGTTTGGAACTCAGTGCACAACTCCTGAGTCGACTTATGCGGTGTTTGACTCCATGTATAATCCTCAGCCTCAAAATTTCATGGAAGCAGGTGGTAGTGGTTCTTATCCACCTACGACTTACATTGAGGAGGATAATGATCAGGATGAACTGGAAGAACCTCAACTCGTTCAAAGAGCTAGCTAGTTCGACGACATCCTAGATATGGAACTGGAGGTCATTTAGGTGGACATCAATAATTTAATGTATTTTTTTTATTTTGTTTCATTTTATTTGATGTATTTTTTTTAATGTATTTTCTTTAAAATTTTAATATAATTTTCTATTTTTAATTATTTTTAATTGTCATCATTTATAATAATAATAATATATTATTATTTATTAATGTATTATTATTTATTAATTATTATTATTATTTATTAATTTACTATTATTAATTAATTAATTAATTAATTATTCTCATTATCATTAATTACTAATAATAATAATCATTATTATTATCATTTATAATTAATTAATAATAATAATAATCATTATTTATTAATATAATATTATTGTTTATTAATTTACTATTATTAATTAATTATTTAATTAATTAATTAATTTTATAGTTTTAATGTATTATTATTATTATTTATTAATGTATTATTATTTATTTATTAATTTTTTATTATTATTATTATTTGTTAATTTATTATTATTATTGTTATCATTATTATTAATGTATTATTATTATTATTATAATTAATTAATTAATTAAAATAATTTAGGTTTAAATATGTTTTTGGTCCCTGTAAATATAACCTTTTTTGATTTTGGTCCTCGTAATTTTTTTTTTTGGTTTACATTCCTGTAATATCAAAAAAGATTTATATTTGGTCCTTAAAGTTAAGTGGACGTTACAAAAACGTTAACTGACAAACGGAAACAGTTTTTGGTCCCTGTAAATATAACATTTTTCAGTTTTAGTCCCTGAAAAATATTTTTTTTAATTTTATCCCTGCAGTATTCAAAAATCTCCTTAAATATAAAATAACATACAAATATCTTTATTAATAATAAACTTATGCCAAGTAATGTTTAAAATATTTTCACTTCAATAATTTAAAATTTATTAATCTTCTATTTTATTTATTTATTATTATTAAATTAATTTTTATTTTTTATTTTAAAAAAATCACTAAAATCTTCCGTTTTATTTAACTATTATTATTAAATTAATTATATTAGTATATAATAATAATTAAAATAACTTTAGATTTAAGCTTTATAATTCTAACTAAAATCTCCTTTTACGCTTTAGATTTGTTTCATTATAACTTAAAATAAATAAAATTTATATTAGGTGATAGATTTATTTTAATCATTATTTTATAATAATATAATTGTAGTTAATATTATATTAATTTTATTTTAATTATAATATTATATTATATATTTATTTTATTTATATTATATTAAATTAATTATATTATATTACATTATATGTTTATTTTAATTATATTATATAATTAATATACAATTATATTAATATACGATTATACAATTATATACATTATACAAATATATTATTATTAAATAATAATTGTATATTAGTTATAAAATAAATTATTTTGTTTAAGGAGTTAAGAGAGAAAGAAAATAAAGAAGATAAAAAATAGTATAATATAATTTATCTTTTTTACACTATCTTTTTTATCTTCTCTAATTTAATGCAATATTTTGTTTGTTGTTATACAAAGAAGATAAAATAGAATGCAAATAATAATATAATATACATCATATATTATATATACTACAATTTTTTTAATAAATAAGATAGGAAGAGCGAAAATTCTAAAAAGAGAAAAATCAAAGTTTGGGCGTGGAACCCGTGTAACACAAAATGCACAAAACTTACACGCATCTGAAACAAAACTTTATTTTCTTTCCCTCTTAACTCCTGAAACAAAACTTTAATTTATTTTTAATTCTCTCTTACTTAAAAAAGTGTTGCCACAATTTTTTTTAGTTTTTTGTTTGTAAATAAAATGGTAAATACCACAATAAACTTACATACATCTGTAAAAATTTCGATTCGAACTCAAGACGTGACATATAATTTAACAATATTGATAGAGATTTAACCACAAAATTTACTTTTAAGTTTACAATAATGTTGGGCCAACATGTGTTTACTTACTCTTCAAATAGCTATAACTATAATGGGATATGTTGTTTCAAAAAGAACAATTAATGGCCCTTAAATCTCAAGGCAAACTGTTTTATTGCTTAATTAAGTCATATTTTGAAAAAATGATATGAGAAAAATTGGATTATCATTACTAAATTGAAGACAAAGGCACACTTTCAACAATCAAGGATTTGTCCATCGTCTTCGATCGACATTCAAACCTCACTAAGTGGACTTCTTGCTATCAAGAAAGTGGCATAGATATGTGGGGCAAAATCATTGACCCAACGAGTTTAATTTAAAATTGAGAAATATAATTAATGTAAGTGAAGTGTTTGCTCCTTGTCATCATTTATTTAGAAAAAATATAAAATATCATAATCACGAACTCTTTGGAGATGCTTGTAGATATTGATGGGTGGTTTTTGGCAGTGAAATAGAAGGACTAAAATTGTGAGTCATGCGGATACGACTTGTGTGAAGTCACAAACTGATGCAGTCAAGCCTTTGGCAAATTTGAGACTGTCTGATTAAGGTAGGATAGTTCATATTTCAATCTCGGTATTTTATATTAAATAAAAATAAAAAATTGTCTTAAATGTAAACCATATGATCTTGATCAGAAGATCCAAAAGTGCTGACTGCGACCAAATTATTCATTCCATAATGTGTTTTCCAAAATCATATTAGTTCACAAACTCTCAAAAACTACATTTCCATCTCTCTTCTATTAAATGTATATAATCTTGTAAAAATTTATGGGTAATTCATTACTGCACACCATCATTCATGGAAAATAATAAAACTAATTTGTAAAAAGCAAGCCTTGAAGGTTAAATTACTTACAAGCACAGAGAATAGAAGAGGTTAAACTGTTTGTTTCGATTAACATTCATTGAACTCAAAATTCAAAATGACTTACAAGCACAGAACTTTTGAAACATGCACCTAGAAGGAATTCCATTTTGAACCAACTAGACCGCGAAAAGAACTCGACGCTACTTCAGCAATAATGTTTAACAATGCCATATTTCTTGTAATCCAAATCAATGCAATACATCCTCTACAATCCTTTCCTCTGGATTTTTCATCCAAATCACAGTTCATTCAACTCTACCGATATCCTGAAATTAATTTTTTTTCTTGAAAAATAAAAAAAATAAAAAAAAACCCATAAATTTAAGGGATAAGATAGTATGAAGTAGGTAGCATTGACACTTTAGATTAATGACGTGTCTGGTATCGGACACATGTCTATGTCAGATACCGACACAACATCGACACATATTGTTGTGTTCAGTCACTTTTTTCATTTTCTCAAAATATAATCAATGTCTATGTGCCAGTGTCGGTGCTTCATAAGTATCCCTCATTCTTTGACAATAGCCTTACTATTTGAATGTGTAGAGAAGGACTTTTTGAATGTACCACATAATTTACCTCCACTGTTAGTTCATATTATCTCACAACATACTCAGACAATACTCACTGGTCCTGACAATTTAGTATCCCAAACTTGGTGCCCTGACTTGGGAGCAACACATCATTTGACTGTTGATGCTAATAATCCGATGTAATGTAACGGTTACCAATATAATTTGATGAAAAAAGTATCAATTAATGGATAATGAAGTCATATTGATGAAATAAGATGAGATACAGTTAGGGGGTACTAAGGATAGTAACATAACCTTTTAACAGCTGTGCTAGTTTATGATATTATTATAATTATGTTACAATTTGACTTATAGTCATATGTTAGTTCAATAGGTAAATTGTTTTAGTGCAAAAGTGGTTTTACCTACAATCACCTAATTGATGTTTTGATGATAACAAAAAAAAGAAGAATAATTGTCTTCCAAATGTATATGCTAAGTGTGTAGATTAAATGCAAGAGTTATATTAATAACTATTCATTCTAAAGTTGCTTATATTATAAGTATTTAGAGATCTACCAATAGAGCAATATATAATTGAGCAAGATATAATAGAGCAAAAGAAATATTGCGAAAACAAAGCAGCAAAGTCTGTGTCTCAATATAAGTTATATCCTCTGATGATTGGACGAAGACAAAAGAAACCAATACCCCACTTCTGCTCTACAGTCCAAAACTGGTGACAAGTGTCGTTGATATTACAAGATTCGTTTAACTTTGTAAAAAGCAAGCAAGCTTCGGTTGACTCTGGGATGCAAGCGATGTTGTGTCTTGGTTGCCTCTGGAAACGCAAACAATGCCTTGGTTCAGTTGCATCTGATGAATTCAACATGTGTTCCATGTCGTCTGCTTGTGATGAATTCGACAAACGTTTGTTCCTCTCTGCCTCTAATAAACGCGACAAGGAAGAATATGTTCCTCTGCCTCTAATAAACATGACAAACAACTAACTGCCTCCGATAATCACACTAAACATTTAATCATCTGTATCTGAATTATTATGTCTCATTTGAAAAATTCAACGCTATTTGAAAGTCAACACCCAAAGAAAAAACAGTTTCACATCCTCTGATGAACATTCTGAACCTACTACGTGTCTGAAAATCTTTAAGGTTTGATTTGATCATAGCATCATCTAATTCCATGTGTCCTCAATACCAAGATACACATAATCATTCACGGAGATATATATGGATATTTATTAAAGATTGATTTGCCTTAAATGGTGATTGAAGATCTCAAACGGTAACATTCTCAATGAACACTTCATCTCTATATTTAAGAAGAACACACTTAGTCCTTTATGTGAGAGAGTGTGTGTGAGAGAAAATGAAAAAGGTAATGTGTTTAGAAGAAAATTTGAAAAAGTCAAGCATACATAAAACCAAAAGAATGAGATATTTATCCTCTAATAGAGAGTTATTATAGTTGATGTAAATCAATTAAAGTATTTTCACACACTCATATTGATATATGATTTAATCTGAAACATCCTCTCAGTGAGAATTAGAATCCTAAAAACAGGCTTTGTATCAAATCAAACACAAACTAGAATTGATGTAAATCAGTTCGATAATGGCGACAACTCTCTCATGGATGTAAACTAGAAATTATAATGTATACGATATGCTTTAAATAATTTCAATAGAAACTTAAAAATTAATTTTCTAGTATATTTGAAAAATCATAGATGGTTTCTACATTAAATCTTAATGTGAGATACATATGTGTAATGGATAATTTTTTTATTTATATTTGTAAAATTCATAACTTTTATGTTACTATTTTACATTTCAAAATTGCCTCATTTTTATTTAACATAGGTTTGTCAATACAACATGAGACTTGATCTAAAGAAATACACATTCAAATTCAAATTCCTCAAAATCAACCTAACAATAGAGGAATATAAGCTAACTCTGATAAGTGGAGACACCATTATGGATATTGGCGGTTCTCACATAATACATTGATATGTTGTTATGGACAAGTTGTCTAATTTAATCTCAGGTCAATAATATTGATGAATAATACACTTCACCAATCGAATCTTATTTTATGAAAATGAAACTCAATAAATTGGATTATTAGATTTCGATAGCAGCTAGCAAATCGAGAATCACATGGTTACTTCTAGAAATTTCACATAATATAAATTATTTTACCCGCATTAGTATCATGTGCACCAAAAAAAATCATATAATTAATATTGTAATTAGCTGTCTCACTTTATTAATCTTCACATGAAAAGTGCCGGACAAGGCTATTTTTCATATTCATATTTCATAGTTAACCTCTTGTTTAAAAAACATGGTATCCTATAGTCAGTTTATGTCCTAAAAATATTTTTTATTTTTATTTTTAAAATTTATATTATTTTTTACTTGTTAACAATAATAAAAAAAAGTAGAGATTTTAAAGTGAATAATTATTTATGTGAATAAAAATAATAAATATTATTATTTTTTAAAATATATCTTTTTTATTAATATTTTATCTTTTCTATATGACTATATTATTTTAAGAATTTTTATTATGATAAAATGATTACGTATTAAAAAATAAAATACAAAAGATTTATAAGAAAAAAAA
>JBBPBQ010020322.1:40407470-40424719 GCA_037974755.1 Cicer yamashitae | reverse complement strand
AAAAAAAAAAACTCTAATATCTATGAATGGTCTATATGTAGTCAATTGAATTTTACTAAATAAGGACAGAACTAGCTCCATTTTTTATATTTTATTGGAGACTGTGCAAAAATAAAATATGATAAATAATTATTGAATATAGAAACATTTTAAACACGAGCATTAAGATGTGATGTTAGTCTCTTAAAAAAAAAGTTGCAATGTTAATGATGAAAGAAACTATTGCTCAATTTAGTAGAAGTGGTTGATCTCTTACAACATGATCTCCTAATTGAATATCAACAAAGTTTGAAAATTTCATGACTAATTTTAATGAATTTCAAGTAAAGATAACTGTAATTTTGATTTTTCTCAGTTCTATTTATATTCAAATTCTTTTATTTTGATTTAACTATCAATCCAGTTATTGAGACTATTAACTCATTTGTTTATTGGTGATTAATATTTTTTTTAAATTAATTATTTGTTTAATCGTATAAAGAATTTAAATTTAAGAAAAATATAAAATATAAAAAGATTGAATGATGAAAGACTAAAATTAAGTTACTCATTATTATAATAAAAATCAAAACATAAATAATAATGTTCATAAAATTAAAAAGAATAATAAAAAAATCTGCAAACGGATAATCTTTACTCTAAAACTTAAAATATTATACTCCGACTCCAAACACCTAAAATAAACATTGTTGTTACTTTTTAATGTGTGACTCTCCTCCTTTCCACGCCCAAACTTTGATTTTTCTCTTTTTAGAATTTTCACTCTTCCTTTCTTATTTATTAAAAAATTGTAATATATACAATATATATATATATATATATTATATTATTATTTGCATTCTATTTTATCTTCTTTGTATAACAAAAAACAAATATTGCGTTAAATTAGAGAAGATAAAAAAGATAGTGTAAAAAAGATAAATTATATTATACTATTTTTTATCTTCTCTATTTTCATTCTCTCTTAACTCCTTAAACAAAATAATTTATTTTTAATTCTTTCTTATTTAAAAAAGTGATGCCACAAATTTTTTTAGTTTTTTGTTTGTAAATAAAATGGTAAATACCACAATAAACTTACACACATCTGTAAAAATTTCGATTCGAACTCAGGACATGACGTATAATTTAACAATATTGATAGAGATTTAACCACAAAATTTACTTTTAAGTTTACAATAATGTTGGGCCAACATGTGTTTACTTACTCTTCAAATAGCTATAATTATAATAGGAAATGTGATTTCAAAAAGAACAATTAATGACCCTTAAATCTCAAGGGAAACTGTTTTATTGCTTAATTAAGTCATATTTTGAAAAAATGATATGAGAAAAATTGGATTATCATTAGTAAATTGGAGACAAAGGCACACTTTCAACAATCACAGGATTTGTCCATCGTCTTCGATCAACATTCAAACCTCACTTAATGGACTTCTTGCTATCAAGAAAGTGACATAGATATGTGGGGCAAAATCATTGACCCAACGAGTTTAATTTAAAATTGAGAAATATAATTAATGTAAGTGAAGTGTTTGCTCCTTGTCATCATTTATTTAGATAAAATATAAAATATCATAATCACGGACTCTGGTGGAGATGCTTGTAGATATTAATGGGTGGTTTTTGGCAGTGAAATAGAGGGACTAAAATTGTGAGTCATGCGGATACGACTTATGTGAAGTCACAAGCCGATGCAGTCAAGCCTTTGGCAAATTCGAGACTGTCCGATTAAGGTACGATAGTTCATATTTCAATCTCGGTATTTTATATTAAATAAAAATAAAAAATTGTCTTAAATGTAAACCATATGATCTTGATCAGACGATCCAAAAGTGCTGACTGCAACCAGTTCGACAACACTTAATACAAATTCAAGAAAATTTTAGCCAAATTTCCAATGGACCTAAACCAAATTATTCATTCCATAATGTGTTTTCCAAAATCATATTAGTTCACAAACTCTCAAAAACTACATTTCCATCTCTCTTCTATTAAATGTATATAATCTTGTAAAAATTTATGGGTAATTCATTACTGCACACCATCATTCATGGAAAATAATAAAACTAATTTGTAAAAAGCAAGCCTTGAAGGTTAAATTACTTACAAGCAGATGAATAGAAGAGGTTAAACCGTTTGTTTGGATTAACATTCATTGAACTCAAAATTCAAAATGACTTACAAGCACAGAACTTTTGAAACATGCACCTAGAAGGAATTCCATTTTGAACCAACTAGACCGCGAAAAGAACTCGACGCTACTTCAGCAATATTGTATAACAAGGCCATATTTCTGGTAATCCAAATCAATGCAATACATCTTCTACAATCCTTTTCTCTGGATTTTTCATCCAAATCACAGTTCATTCAACTCTACCGATATCCTGAAATTAATTTTTTTTCTTGAAAAAAAAAAAACCATAAATTTAAGGGTTAAGATAGTCTGAAGTAGGTAGCATTGACACTTTAGATTAATGACGTGTCTGGTATCGGACACATGTCTGTGTCAGGTACCGACACAACATCGACACATAATGTTGTGGTCAGTCACTTTTTCATTTTCTCAAAATATAATCAATGCCTATGTGCCAGTGTCGGTGTTTCATAAGTATCCCTCAATAGCCTTACTATTTGAATGTGTAGAGAAGGACTTTTTGAATGTACCACATAATTTACCTCCAATGTTAGTTCATTATCTCACAACAAGCTCAGACAATACTCACTTGTCCTGACAATTTGGTATCCCAAACTTGGTGCTCTGACTTGGGAGCAACACATCTTGTGACTGTTGATGCTAATAATCCGATGTAATGTAACGGTTACCAATATAATTTGATGAAAAATGTATCAATTAATGGATAATGAAGTCATATTGATGAAATAAGATGAGATACAGTTAGGGGGTACTAAGGATAGTAACATAACCTTTTCACAGCTTTGCTAAGTAATAGCCAAATATGACATGAATTATGCTAATGGAAAGATAAGAATCAAGTTGAAAGGGAATCTAAAAAGAGAAACATTCAGAAGGAGGGATAGAATGAGTCAGAAGGAAGAGTAGAACATTCTGGAACAGGATAAGCTTAATCAAACCAATAAAATTTTCCCCATTTTGGTGTATGCCATCAAGAATATGAAATATAGAAATAATATGAAGAATTGAATTTCATGAGATACTTATTACAGCCAGCATAAAGTCCACAATTCACTTAATTTGAGAAGTTACTCTCTGCTCTATCTTCACAGAGGCAGATGCACCATTGTCCGTCTAATGTAAAATTAACAAGAGTGATTATAAGTTGAAAAAAACAATGTATAACTAGAAAGTATCTTACCAAGTTTTACTCTTATAATAGACCTTTAACAATCATTTCACGTAGAAGGTTTTCTGCCTTATCTCTCTCACCTTTTTCAAAGAGAACATAAACAATTGTTTCATAACTTACAAAATTAGGAATGCAACCATTGTCTTCCATTCTTGATAACAAGGCAAGTGCTTCATCAAACAAGCCCTCCTTACAAAGCCCATTTATCATAGCATTATAAGTCCAAACAGATAGATGATAGCCTTTAGACAAAAGCTCCTGAAAAATCACTTGTGCGTTCTTAAGCCTTCCACCTTTGCATAGTCCATCAATCAATATATTGTATGTGAAAATATTTGGCTGAATACCTTGGTCTGTCATTTTCTTAACCAATTCAATTGCCTGGTCAACATGATTCTTTTTGCACAAAGCATGTAATAGAGAACTATAAGTGATTACATCACCCTGCAGACCTATACGATGCATCTCATCAACAAGTTCCGAAGCATAAGATATTTTTTCCAATTTACACAAACCATCAATGAGGGTATTATAAGTTACCACATTAGGAACAATCATCTTGTTATGCATTTCTTTAAACAAGTTCATGGCTTCGTCCACCATTTTATTCTTGCACAATCCATTAATAATGATATTGTAGCACCGAACATTTGGCACCACTCCCTTGTGCACCATAGTGTTGAATATATTTATGGCCTTGTTCACTTGATTAACTAAGCAATACCCATCCATCAAAGCACCATAAGTTACAACCCCTGGTTTTACACCATCTTTTATCATCA
The DNA here is from genome assembly GCA_037974755.1 of Cicer yamashitae. Taxonomy (NCBI): domain Eukaryota; kingdom Viridiplantae; phylum Streptophyta; class Magnoliopsida; order Fabales; family Fabaceae; genus Cicer; species Cicer yamashitae. The sequence continues at coordinate 40,420,608 of JBBPBQ010020322.1, read as the reverse complement.
TAGCCAACACATTCATAGCTTCTTTGACCTTTCCTTCTTTGGATAAGGCATCAACCAATATACTAAAAGTATAAACATCTGGGTTGACCTTTTTCAATACCATTTCACGGAGCAAACCAAATGCTTCTTTCAATTGACCAACAATACAAAATCCATATATTAGATTATTGAAAGTGATAACATCAGGAGAAATTCTCTTTGCAATCATCTCAACATACAACTCGTAGGCATCGTTTATAGATTTATCTTTACACAAACTATCAATGATAGTGCTATACATTACCACATCAGCATTGGCCGATTTCGTGTCAATTCGTCTAAGAATTGCAGGGCGGGTCTTGTTTCCCCCACTTTACACAACCCATTTATCCTTATAACTAACTTGATCCAACTGAAATCCCTTTGCCACCACATGATCATGAAACTGCAGAGCTTCCCGAACCTTATTGTTAAGACATAGACCTTTCATAAGTGTATTCAAGGTTATGGTATCTTCCTGAAATCCCATCTTGAGAATCTTTCCCAATATAGAAAATGAAAAATTCATTTGACAGTAACAATTAATCAAGATGTTAAAAGTAAAAATATCAAGCTTAACTCCGTTGAATTCCAATAGGTGAGAAAGAGAAATAGCAGTGGGATAATGCTTCATCTTAACAAGGGAACCTAAAATCTTAGTGAATTCAACAATGGATGGGGTAGGATTCATACGGAACATGCGATGGAATGAGGAAACAGCATCATTAACATCAAATTCGTTGGAATTGAAACGAGAATGAGAAGAGAATGAAAGAAGGAAAGTGTTTGAAGAAGAAATTGGAAGAATATTGGGAATGGAAGAAAGAGAGAAAGCATACCTTGTTAGGGTTAATAACTTTGAAACTGAAACTGAGAGAGACAACAGCATTGTTGCTGAAACTGAATTGTGTGAACTTCACTCTCACTACTCCCTGCAAGTTATACCCTTATGTTATTTTTAATTTTGTTTGGTTAATTATTATTTTGATGTATGCAATATAGACATAAAAGAAAAATTAGATTTCATCCCTTTAATATTAAGTTATGAATTTGAACTATTCCCTTTGTCCAAATCTCCTTCAATTTCTTTTGCTTGTTTCTATTTCTTGTAATTTTATTTTTTATTTTTATTTTTACTTTTTGTTAGACTAAAAATTTATATTATTTAGATCATGTAAAATCTTACATAAATTTAAAATTATTTGATATTATTGAGATTTATAAAGATTAATAAAAATATATAAGACGTTAATTTTGATGTATCACAATAATATATAAATTTTTTTAAAATTGTGTGAAATTTTTAACGCATTATTTATATGACATATACTTTAATTGAGAGAGATTCAAAGATGTTTAGATTGAGAGGATTCAAAATCTTAAATTCTCCGCTTTTAACATTTCATTTAACTATGCTCATATTAATTTTCGGACCAATCAGACTAAAGTGGATTCTTTTATTATTTTATATTTACTTTAATTTCATGCGGGCTTTTGAATTAGTTTTTATACTGAAGTTAATAAACATAATTTAAATACTTAAACAAATTTAATTTAATTTAATGAAATTAAATATATTATAAAAAAAACTAAAATTTTTCTTATGCAAAAAAAAGTTAGTTAGAAAGTAAAGAATAAGGACAAATTCTATTATTCTCTTCTTCGTGTTATAACATTACGTCCTCAAATTCTTAGATTACATAGCAACAAACGAGAAACGACCATCTTTATATGCAATCGAACGAGCGAAAGTGAACGTGATCAACCATGAAGGTGAACGAACTATAATAAAGAAGATATGTTTGTGTGGTCCCTTCTCTATTGTTGTTCTCCATTGAATGTAAGTTTCTCTTTTGCTAAATTTTTTAGGCTTAAATATTTGATTTGTCGAATTTCTAATTTTCGTCAGTGTAAGTTTTTTTTCTTCAATTTAAATCATGTAAATTCAATTTAATTTTAAAATCATCTCTGATGTTAGTTGTTAAAAAAAAACTTATGTGGTTAACGCAAGAGTAACATGAAAGTATTTGACATGACAATAGTTGATGATATGTCAAATAGTTGACAACTAGGTATATTTATGAGGACTAAATCAAAAATTCTCAAACTTGCAAAACCTAAAATATGAAATCCCCTTTCTTCTTCTTCTTGCAACTTAAAATCCCAGCTATTCTCAAATCTTCATTTGTTTCTTCTTCGTTCAACCATGACACCATCTTCGTCTGCAACAAACTCAACTCATTTACAATTTCTTGAATGTGAGAGTAGGAAGACAATGCGTATATTCATCTCTAACACATGAAAATCTTAAACGACGATTTTAGGTATGTCCTTATTGGGATTTGAGTATTTTTTTCTTAAATAAGTGATTTTTATATTTATTCTTTGTACTTATAGTTTACATTTATAAGTTTAATGTTTAATTTTTTGTTTTTGTTTGTAGAACAAAGAGAAATAGAGAAAGGAGGAGAGCAGGGAGTGAGAATCCTAATCCCTATACATAATTTCTGATTTTGGATGGAGGGGCTAAAACATAACACTTTCAACTTAATTTCATTTCTTTTTTAATCAGTTTAACTACTTAATTGTATTTTTTTTAATTATTTAATTTGTTCTATTTAATTATTAATTATTTAATCAATAATAATCATCCATCATACTGTTACATCATTCTTCTATTGCCACATAAACTTTTTTTAACAACAATGATGATTTTAAAACTAAATTGACATTACAATATTTAAATTATAAAGTAAAAGTAACATTAACGAAAATCGAACTTAACGTATCAAATATTTAAGCTAATTTTTTTATCTCCAGTCAATGGCATTGCACTTGAGAATGCTGAAGCAGGTGAGAAGAAGAAATACAACGAACAAAATCTTTGGTTTGATATTTCTTTCTTGTTTTATAATTTTAGTTTTTTGAATTTTAAGTTTAATTTATACTATATAAAAAGAAGACCTATTCCATTCAAAAAAATTGTACAATTAGCCTCCACAATGATTCTTGCACCACACTCTACATAAAAAATGCAATAATCGTTGCTACAACAAATTAAAAAAAGACATATTAAATATCATTAATATATACTCTATAGAAAAAATAACTATTCTGTTCAAAAATTTGTACATTTAGAGCCTTCATAATAATTTTTGCACCAGATGCCTTCACATAAAAAATGCAATAAAAGTTCCGACAATACATTTTAGGAAAACATAATAAAATCATTAACTATGAAATTTGGGGAAATTTTGAACTCAACTATGGATTTGAGTGATTACTCGTGAGTGCATTGTGAAGCCTACTATTAACAAGTTTGTTCTTTGACTCATTCATATTGAAGTCCAAAAAATATACTCAATTTAATTGTTCTGCAAATAATAAAGTTTTATGTTTAGTTGTGATTACTCTCAATAGTGATGTTTGTGTATACGTTCTCTGTTTAAAAAAAAAAAAACCAACAATTAGGAAAAGACAATCGTTACATGTGTCATAGATTATCAAATGAATTAATCTTTGCGTGCAATTAAATACCTTTAAGAAAACGTTAAGGATAATGCGTACATAATTCTTGTAATGAATTTGAAGTCCTTTAATGTCCATATTAAATCACAAGATACTGCAAAGAACATAACATCATCTCACAAAATATTCACATTATTTTCTAAAATATGTTATGTGTCTACCTCAATTCTTTATCGACTTGAGCACTAACATCCGCTGACTTATTTATCTATTGTTTATCCCATGAGCTTTTACTGAAAAAAAAAATATAATAATATATTAAAAAATAATTATTCAAAACACAAATACATGTCAATAATAAAAAATAGACAAATTCTACCGTATTATTAAAAAAAATGTGTAACGGTATTATAAATATTTTAATCAATAATTTTTTTTAATTTGTCCATGTAGACATTACTATAAATATCTATTAAAGTTGACTAAATTAAGAGTTTTGATACATTTATCTATTCAATTTTGAACTCAATAATTAAATAAATTATTTCTACAACTGAAATTAAAATTAAAATTTTAATTAAAGTCATGAAAAAACGTCATTTTAAAATGGATCCAAAAATATACTCGAGTAGACGGTGGAGAATGTGTTGATGATACCGATCTCAATAAAGCGTGTCCCAATGACGCATATTATTTTCCCAATGTTGACAAATTGGTATATAATTTCACATGGTTTAAATTATTAGACTTTTTTCCCAATATATTCTCTTTTTTTTTCCAATTTCCCAATTTGCCCTAGTTTGAAAAAAAATTCCCAATCTGCCTTATTTTTTGGGCTAAACTGGAGGTCGCAGTGGGGGGTGCGACCAGTTGAAGGCCTGCAAATTTTGGGCCCAGTGGGAGGTCGCTGGCTGGGGGTGCGACCTCCTACTGATTTTTTTTTTTTTTTGTCTTTTTCTGGTTTTATATTATTTGAATTAATTAACTAATTATAATTATAATAATAATAATACATTAATAATAATAACAATAATAATTTAAATAATAATAATAATAATAAAATAATAAAAATTAAATAATAATAATTAATTAATTAATTAATAATAGTAAATTAATAAATAATATTATTATATTAATAAATAATAATAATAATGATTATTATTGTTAATTAATAATAATAATAATAATAGTTGTAATAAATAATACATTAATAATAAAAATAATAAATTCAAATAATAATAATAATTATTGTTATTATTATTATTATAAATGATGACAATTAAAAATAATTAAAAATAGAAAATTATATTAAAATTTGAAAGAAAATACATTAAAAAAAAAAACATCAAATTTGAATAGATGTGCTTGCAGCGTTTGGACAATTTTTCCTAATATGACCAAATACTCGACATAATCCGCATTTTCTTGGTTCTTTTTCTGTAGCGTTCATTTCTGTTCTAATGCGTTTGCTCTTTGGGCGACCTTTCTTGACTCTCCGCATTAATGGATTGTGACACACTTTAACACCTTTATATTCTGGCCAATATCCTTTGTTTGGTATGGGTGGGAACGCTTCGTCGTAGACTTTTAGTACCGTTTCCTCCTTGTACACATCAGGTATAAGGCTCCAATAATCATATTTTATGCTAGAACATGCTGCTATGACATGTGAACAACGCATATGTTTAGCTTGATATTTCCCACAATCGCACCACTTGTTAGGAAGGTTTTCACTGAAGTGACCAATTGGTCGCCCTTCCTTTGGAACTACTGTCTCGTGGACCATGAAAGTATGGTTGCTCCGATCAAAACTATCCACTCTATGACTATTGGATTTACTTATTTCTTTTTTCATAAAATCTATGCAAGTTTCTGTGTATACCTGACCAGAAGCTAAAACTGATGCGTGTCGTTTACCCATGGTTGGAAACAGTGTCCCTGTTTTAAAATAAGTTGATTGGACCAAAGCAGTGATGGGAAGGTTGCGCGGGCCTTTTAATACTGCGTTGATCGACTCCACAAGGTTGGTTGTCATTTGACCCCAACGACTACCTCCATTGAATGCTTGAATCCAATCTTGTCGAGGTATGTTGTCTAACCATTTCAAAGCCTCCGGATTTACTATGCCGATTTCTCTGCGGTAGTATCGATATGTAGGATCATTGATCGAGTAACCTGTATTGAAATAGTAGACAAAGCATTATTACAGTAATTATATAAATTAAGAATGAAATGTATAAAAAATTACACTAATTATAACAATAAAAATGAAATTATTACCCATAGAAATAACTTTTTTTTTCAAAGCATTGTCCTTAAATTCCCTTGCAAAGTTTTGTGAAATATGTCGGACGCAGAACATATGCTTTGACGGAGGATCTTGCCACCCATTGTTCGAATTATTATAAGCACTCTTAATGGATTCGTGTCTATCCGATATCAAACAAATGTTGGGTTGTGGAGTGACGTATTTTCTCAAATTTCTCAAAAAGAGACTCCAACCCTCTTTTGTCTCACCTTCCACAAGAGCATAAGCAATAGGAATTACATTGTCGTTCCCATCTTGTGCAACTGCTACCAATAGAGTTCCCTTGTACTTGCCGTACAACCAAGTCCCATCAACTTGTACTATTGGTTTGCAGAATTTCAACGCAGATATGCAGGGAACGAAAGCTCAAAATAGTCTATGAAAGATCCTTATCCCACTTATCAAACTATTCTCATGATAAGCTGGGATGGTTTCCATTTCAACTTTGTTTCCTGGAGCAAACGTTTGCATAACCAATAACCATTGTGGGAGTTGATTGTAAGACTCTTCCCAATTGCCATAAATTTGTTCAATCGCTTTATTTTTTCCTACCTAGGCCTTTTTATAACTAATTGTGTAGTTGTGTAAAGCCCGAATCTCAGCAATAATGACCTTCACTTTGATTGAAGGATCCACTTTCACAACTTGCATTACGTTTGTACATATCATGTTAGAATCAAGTTTCGTATGATTTTGTGACAATATAGAATTTGTGCATGTGTGAGGCACATTTAATTTACCAATCACCCACAATTCGCTTTTTTTGCGTTTTGAAGCTCTGCATCTAAACAAACAATTTGGACTTGGACAATAAATAACATACCTTTCTAAACCTGATTTTTGTACCATAAAATTCAGTGAATGTTTTAGATGGTAACGTTTGATTGCATGTACGCATTCATCTTTGTTTTGAAACTTCATTCCAACTGCAAGAGTTCCATCTGATGTTGGGACGTCGTTAATGAACAATTGATCAAATTCAGTTGAACGCACTTGAGTATCTATATTGATGCTCTTCAAGTGAGATGGTGGATCAAATTGATCTTCTGCTTCCATATCTTCATCAACATCAATGTCATCGTCAGAATTACCAGATGATTCACTAGAATCACATAATTGTTCCTCTTCATTAAGAGGAAGACCGCATTTGTTGGAGGATATTGATGATGGAGTTGATCACTTTCCCAATGAGATTGTTCTATTTGGGTAGAGTATGGTTCATAGTGTTGTGATGGTTCATAGTGTTGTGACGGTTCGTGTTGTGATGGTTCATAGTGTTGTGATGGAGAATATAAGTCGGATTGATAAGGTATGTTTGAGATTGATGGTTGATAAGGTATGTTTGACGTCGATGGGTGAAAAATGTTTGTTGATGGAGTACCAGACTGAAAGGTAACATATAACTCGATGGTGTCGAGTTGTGACCATTGTGCATAAACATCAAACATCAATTCAACATCTTCGTCATCGCAAACCTTCATCAGTTCAAACCTTGTTGTATTTTCACCAAAGAACACAAGGTGTCGATAAACTATATCAGTTATCGTGACTCCCTCATCGAGCTGTAACTTTTTTTTAATGACATTCTTTAGACGAGCATAGTTTCTTCCCGAATGTACTTTGAACGCCTTTTTGTAATCACTTACGAATGTTTTACCTTCAACTCCATCAACAATTGAACCATAGTAATAAACAATACAAATTACTTGTTGAGCAGCCATGATTAAGTAATTGTTTAAGTATGAAATGGTGAGATAGAAAGTGTGGTGAGATTTAGTGAGATAGTAGGTATAGTGAGATGGAAGGTGTGTTGAGATAATGTTAGTTTGTTTTCTATTTATAGAAGGTGTGGTGATGATTTCATTGGTTGAAAACAAGTCACAAGGATTGGTATTGGATAATCTACATCCGTTGATAATTTTTATTCAACGGAAGAGATTGAATCTTTAAAAAAATGATCCTATTGGTTCAAATATAGTTACAAGGATTTGATCATTTACATCCGTTGATAATTTTTATTCAACGGACGAGATTGAATCTTTAAAAAAATGATCCTATTGGTTCAAATATAGTCATAAGGATTGGGTCATTTACGTCCGTTGATAATTTTTATTCAACGGACGAGATTGAATATTTAAAAAAATGATCCTATTGGTTGAAATATACTCACACGGATTTGATCAGGATCATCTCAGGCCGTTGATAAACCTTTAATAAACGGACAAGATTTGATCAGGATGATCCTATTGGAAGTCGCATCCTAGGGGAGCGACCCCCTACACAAGTCGCATCCTAGGGGAGCAACCCCCTGAAGCGTACGAATGCCATCTCATTCTCGTGGCCTGGGCATGCGACCTATAAGTACCTATCACCACCCACAACTTTCTAATCAACTCAACACAACTTCTTCACTTCTATCACAACTTCCTCACTTCATCTTTATCCAACAACTTCCTCTTTCATTCATTCAAATACATTCAAATACATCTCGTTTGATCATGGAACTATCTACGAATCACAGAGCTGAAATCCAATATATTAAATCATTTGTAAGTTTTGTATTTTATTTTATTTTATTTATAATATTTTCAATGTCATTACTTATTTTCTTTTATTTTATTTATAATATTTTCAATCTCATTACTTATTTTATTTTATATCTTATTAATTTCAGTCACCGTTAAAGGATAAACTAAAATGTCACGGTAACATCAATAAAAAACCAAATGAAGCCATATTACCATATTTGCAAGTGGCTGGCTTCGGTGAAGTGATCAAACTCGGAAATTATAAACTAGATGTGGGTCTGATCACTGCTATGGTCGAGAGATGGAGACCAGAAACTCACACGTTTCATCTTCCAGTAGGTGAGTGCACAATAACTTTGGAAGATGTATATTACATTTTAGGATTAAATGTTTCTGGTTTTCCCGTTAGCGGTTCAAATTTTGTGAACGTTAAAGAACTCTGTCAAGATTACCTAGGAGTTATCCCACCTGTGGGAGCAACAAAAGGTAATTCTATTAAATTAAAGTGGCTCAAGGATACGTTCGACCATGTTGGTAAAGATGCATCTGAATTTGAAAAACAAGCATCTTGTCGGGAATACATCCTACGTACGATCGGAGGGTTATTGATGCCTAACAAATCCAACAACCGTGTACATTTAAAATATCTTTCTTTATTAGGAGATTTAAATAAAGCATCCCAATATAGTTGGGGTTCAGCCGTTTTAGGTACACTGTACAGAGAACTATGTCAAGCAACACAACCCGGTGTCATGTCTATGGGTGGATGTGCACTTTTGTTGCAAAATTGGGAATGGTATCGTTTGTCTTGTGTCGCTCCAGAATCACCCAATCCATGGATATTTCCACTTGCACAAAGGTAACTATTTGCTAATTTATTTTATATTATTTTTTCCTTTTTTTAAAACCAATTGCACAAAGGTAATATATTCCCTTTTATTTAAATTTTTTAAATATTTTGTTTTTTTTATACTTGTTATAATTAATTTACTTTGTTTTTTAAATATCAGTTCTATTGGAGACCTTATCTCATGTTCCAACATGAAGTTTCGGTAGAAGAGGTGGTCACTTGGACTGCATGTACCTATATGCATTGCTATCATATCATTGAAAAACATCATACAGATAGAGTCACACTTCAGTTCGGCTTCCATCAAGAAATACCACAACCACCAGAGAACATGAAAATGTACCATGAGGTCGACATGAGACACGGGGTTGATGATAATTGGAACTGGGTTTAGAGGGAAGAAATTAAACACTGGAATGAGCGTCACAATTACGTGTTGCAAGGTAAGATCGTGGAAGGTCTTTTATGCCATACTACAGAATATATGATTTGGTTTAGAGAGCACACAAAATTATTTATATTTGTTGAACAATATCTCTGTGATCCCCATTTGCAACCACCGTCGTATCCTTCTATGACGTCAACCTCCCAATCCACCCCACAACAACAAAACACAACACAACACAACCGTCTCTATCATCACCTCATCTACATGTCCATACAGAAATGTCTACCCCCGGTTATCTGACAGAAAGTGGGCTTTTCTATAATTTGTTTGGAACTCAGTGCACAACTCCTGAGTCGGCTTATGCTGTGTTTGACTCCATGTATAATCCTCAGCCTCAAAATTTCATGGAAGCAGGTGGTAGTGGTTCTAATCCATCTACGACTTACATTGAGGAGGATAATGATCAGGATGAACCGGAAGAACCTCAACTCGTTCAAAGAGCTAGACGAGTTCGACGACATCCTAGATATGGAACTGGAGGTCATTTAGGTGGACATCAATAATTTAATGAATTTTTTTATTTTGTTTCATTTTATTTGATGTATTTTTTTTAATGTATTTTCTTTAAAATTTTAATATAATTTTCTATTTTTAATTATTTTTAATTGTCATCATTTATAATAATAATAATATATTATTATTATTATTTATTAATTATTATTATTATTTATTAATTTACTATTATTAATTAATTAATTAATTATTCTCATTATCATTAATTAATAATAATCATTATTATTATCATTTATAATTAATTAATAATAATAATAATCATTATTTATAATATAATATTATTATTTATTAATTTACTATTATTAATTAATTAATTAATTAATTAATTAATTTTATAGTTTTAATGTATTATTATTATTATTATTTATTAATGTATTATTATTTATTTATTAATTAATTATTATTATTTATTAATTTTTTATTATTATTATTATTATTGTTATTGTTATTTGTTAATTTATTATTATTATTGTTATCATTATTATTATTATTTATTAATTTTTATTATTATTATTATTATTTATTAATTTATTATTATTATTGTTATCATTATTATTAATGTATTATTATTTATTAATTAATTAATTATTATTATTATTTATTAATTTTTAGGCCACCAAAGTAAGTGCTTTAGGCCTCAAAAAATATATTTACTTAACAATGACAAAAACGCCTCCAAACTAAATAGTTTATGATATTTTTATAATTATGCTACAATTTGACTTATAGTCATATGTTAGTTCAATAGGTAAATTGTGTTAGTGCAAAAGTGGTTTTACCTACAATCACCTAATTGATGTTTTGATGATAACAAAAAAAAGAAGAATAATTGTCTTCCAACTGTATATGCTAAGTGTGTAGATTAAATGCAAGAGTTATATTAATAACTATTCATTCTAAAGTTGCTTATATTATAAGTATTTAGAGATCTACCAATAGAGCAAGATATAATTGAGCAAGATATAATAGAGAAAAAGAAATATTGCGAAAACAAAGCAACAAAGTCTGTGTCTCAATATAAGTTATATCCTCTGATGATTGGACGAAGACAAAAGAAACCAGTACCCCACTTCTGCTCTACAGTCCAAAATTGGTGACAAGTGTCGTTGATATTACAAGATTCGCTTGACTTTGTAAAAAGCAAGCAAGCTTCGGTTGACTCTGGGATGCAAGCGATGTTGTGTCTTGGTTGCCTCGGGAAACGCAAGCAATTCCTTGGTTCAGTTGCATCTGATGAATTCAACATGTGTTCCATGTCGTCTGCTTGTGATGAATTCAACAAACGTTTGTTCCTCTCTGCCTCTAATAAATGCGACAAGGAAGAATATGTTCCTCTGCCTCTAATAAACATGACAAACAGCTAACTACCTCCGATAATCACATTAAACATTTAATCATCTGTATCTGAATTATTATGTATCATTTGAAAAATTCAACGCTATTTGAAAGTCAACACCCAAAGAAAAAACAGTTTCACATCCTCTGATGAACATTCTGAATCTACTACGTGTCTGAAAATCTTTAAGGTTTGATTTGATCATAGCATCATCTAATTCCATGTGTACTCAATACCAAGATACACATAATCATTCACAGAGATATATATAGATATTTATTAAAGATTGATTTGCCTTAAATGGTGATTGAAGATCTCAAACGGTAACATTCTCAATGAACACTTCATCTCTATATTTAAGAAGAACACACTTAGTCCTTTACGTGAGAGAGTGTGTGTGAGAGAAAATGAAAAAGGTAATGTGTTTAGAAGAAAATTTGAAAAAGTCAAGCATACATAAAACCAAAAGAATGAGATATTTATCCTCTAATAGAGAGTTATTATAGTTGATGTAAATCAATTAAAGTATTTTCACACACTCATATTGATATATGATTTAATCTGAAACATCCTCTCAGTGAGAATTAGAATCCTAAAAACAGGCTTTGTATCAAATCAAACACAAACTAGAATTGATGTAAATCAGTTTGATAATGGCGACAACTCTCTCACGGATGTAAACTAGAACTTATAATGTATACGATATGCTTTAAATAATTTCAATAGAAACTTAAAAATTAATTTTCTAGTATATTTGAAAAATCATAGATGGTTTCTACATTAAATCTTAATGTGAGATACATATGTGTAATGGATAATTTTTTTATTTATATTTGTAAAATTCATAACTTTTATGTTACTATTTTACATTTAAAAATTGCCTCATTTTTATTTAACATAGGTTTGTCAATACAACATGAGACTTGATCTAAAGAAATACACATTCAAATTCAAATTCAAATTCCTCAAAATCAACCTAACAATAGAGGAATATAAGCTAACTCTGATAAGTGGAGACACCATTGTGGATATTGGCGGTTCCCACATAATACATTGATATGTTGTTATGGACAAGTTGTCTAATTTAATCTCAGGTCAATAATATTGATGAATAATACACTTCACCAATCGAATCTTATTTTATGAAAATGAAACTCAATAAATTGGATTATTAGATCTCGATAGCAGCTAGCAAATCGAGAATCACATGGTTACTTCTAGAAATTTCACATAATATAAATTATTTTACCCGCATTAGTATCATGTGCACCAAAAAAAAAATCATATAATTAATATTGTAATTAGCTGTCTCACTTTATTAATCTTCACATGAAAAGTGCCAGACAAAGCTATTTTTCATATTCATATTTCATAGTTAACCTCTTGTTAAAAAAACATGGTATCCTATAGTCAGTTTATGTCCTAAAAATATTTCTTATTTTTATGTTTTAAAATTTATAATAATTTTTACTTGTTAACAATAATAAAAAAGTAGAGATTTTAAAGTGAATAATTATTTATGTGAATAAAAATAATAAATATTATTATTTTTTAAAATATATCTTTTTTATTAATATTTTATCTTTTCTATATGACTATATTATTTTAAGAATTTTTATTATGATAAAATGATTACACGTTTTAAAAAATAAAATACAAAATATTTATA
>JBBPBQ010020322.1:40333125-40407174 GCA_037974755.1 Cicer yamashitae | reverse complement strand
AAAAAAAAAAAGAAAAAGACTCTAATATCTATGAATGGTCCTATATGTAGTCAATTGAATTTTACTAAATAAGGACAGAACTAGATCCTTTTTTTTTTCTATTTTTCTTCGAGACTGTGCAAAAATAAAATATGATAAATAATTATTAAGTTGTGATGTTAGTCTCTTAAAAAAGAAAAGTTGCAACGTTAATGATGAAAGAAACTATTGCTCAATTTAGTAGAAGTGGTTGATCTCTTACAACATGATCTCCCAATTGAATATCAACAAAGTTTGAAAATTTCATGACTAATTTTAATGAATTTCAAGTAAAGATAACTGTAATTTTGATTTTTCTCAATTCTATTTATATTCAAATTCTTTTATTTTGATTCAACTATCAATCCAGTTACTGAGACTATTAACTTATTTGTTTATTGGTGTTTAAATTTAAGAAAAATATAAAATATAAAAAGATTGAATGATGAAAGACTAAAATTAAGTTACTCATTATTATAATAAAAATCAAAATATAAACGGATAATTTTTACTCTAAAACTTAAAATATTATACTCCAACACCAAACATCTAAAATAAACATCTTTGCTTCTCCTATTTCTCAATTTTCTCTTCAGTCTCGTTATTGTTCCTATTTTTCCTCCTTGTCCTTTAGTCTCTCCTATGTGTTGTTACTTTTTAATGTGTGACTCTCCTCCTTTCCACGCCCAAACTTTGATTTTTCTCTTTTTAGAATTTTCGCTCTTCCTATCTTATTTATTAAAAAATTGTAGTATATACAGTATATTATATATATATATATATATATATATATATATTATATTATTATTTGCATTCTATTTTATCTTCTTTGTATAACAAAAAACAAATATTGCATTATATTAGAGAAGATAAAAAGATAGTGTAAAAAAGATAAATTATATTATATTATTTTTTATCTTCTCTATTTTCTTTCTCTCTTAACTCCTTAAACAAAATAATTTATTTTCAATTCCTTCTTAATTAAAAAAGTGTTGCCACAAATTTTTTGTTTGTAAATAAAATGGTAAATACCACAATAAAGTTACACACATCTGTAAAAATTCCGATTCAAACTCAGGACATGACGTATAATTTAACAATATGGATAGAGATTTAACCATAAAATTTACTGTTAAGTTTACAATAATGTTGGACCAACAAGTGTTTACTTACTCTTCAAATAGCTATAACTATAATAGGTTATGTTGTTTCAAAAAGAACAATTAATGGCCCTTAAATCTCAAGGCAAACTGTTTTATTGCTTAATTAATTCATATTTTGAAAAAATGATATGAGAAAAATTGGATTATCATTACTAAATTGGAGACAAAGGCACACTTTCAACAATCATAGGATTTGTCCATCGTCTTCGATCAACATTCAAACCTCACTTAGTGGACTTCTTGCTATCAAGAAAGTGGCATAGATATGTGGGGCAAAATAATTAACCCAACGAGTTTAATTTAAAATTGAGAAATATAATTAATGTAAGTGAAGTGTTTGCTCCTTGTCATCATTTATTTAGATAAAATATAAAATATCATAATCACGGACTCTGGTGGAGATGCTTGTAGCTATTGATGGGTGGTTTTTGGCAGTGAAATAGAGGGACTAAAATTGTGAGTCATGCGGATACGACTTGTGTGAAGTCACAAGCCGATGCAGTCAAGCCTTTGGCAAATTCGAGACTGTCCGATTAAGGTAGGATAGTTCATATTTCAATCTCGGTATTTTATATTAAATAAAAATAAAAAATTGTCTTAAATGTAAACCATATGATCTTCATCAGACGATCCAAAAGTGCAACCAGTCCGACAACACTTAATACAAATTCAAGAAAATTTTAGCCAAATTTCGAATGGACCTAAACCAAATTATTCATTCCATAATGTGTTTTCCAAAATCATATTAGTTCACAAACTCTCAAAAACTACATTTCCATCTCTCTTCTATTAAATGTATATAATCTTGTAAAAATTTATGGGTAATTCATTACTGCACACCATCATTCATGGAAAATAATAAAACTAATTTGTAAAAAGCAAGCCTTGAAGGTTAAATTACTTACAAGCAGATGAATAGAAGAGGTTAAACTGTTTGTTTGGATTAACATTCATTGAACTCAAAATTCAAAATGACTTACAAGCACAGAACTTTTGAAACATGCACCTAGAAGGAATTCCATTTTGAACCAACTAAACCGCGAAAAGAACTCGACGCTACTTCAGCAATATTGTTTAACAAGGCCATATTTCTTGTAATCCAAATCAATGCAATACATCTTCTACAATCCTTTTCTCTAGATTTTTCATCCAAATCACAGTTCATTCAATTCTACCGATATCCTGAAATTAATTTTTTTTCTTGAAAATTAAAAAAAACCCATAAATTTAAGGGATAAGATAGTCTGAAGTAGGTAGCATTGACACTTTAGATTAATGACGTGTCTGGTACCGGAAACATGTCTGTGTCAGATACCGACACAATATCGACATATATTGTTCTGTTCAGTCACTTTTTTCATTTTCTCAAAATATAATCAATGTCTATGTGCGAGTGTCGGTGCTTCATAAGTATCCCTCATTCTTTGACAATAGCCTTACTATTTGAATGTGTAGAGAAGGACTTTTTGAATGTACCACATAATTTACCTCCAATGTTAGTTCATTATCTCACAACAAGCTCAGACAATACTCACTAGTCCTGACAATTTGGTATCCCAAACTTGGTGCTCTGACTTGGGAGCAACACATCATGTGACTGTTGATGCTAATAATCCGATGTAATGTAACGGTTACCAATATAATTTGATGAAAAAAGTATCAATTAATGGATAATGAAGTCATATTGATGAAATAAGATGAGATACAGTTAGGGGGTACTAAGGATAGTAACATAACCTTTTAACAGCTTTGCTAAGTAATAGCAAAATATGACATGTAATATGCTAATGGAAAGATAAGAATCAAGTTGAAAGGGAATCTAAAAAGAGAAACATTCAGAAGGAGGGATAGAATGAGTCAGAAGGAAGAGTAGAACATTCTGGAACAGGATAAGCTTATAATCAAACCCAAAACTTTTTGCCCATTTTGGTGTATACCATCAAGAATATGAAATATAGAAATAATATGAAGAATTGAATTTCATGAGATACTTATTACAGCCAGCATAAAGTCCACAATTCACTTAATTTGAGAAGTTACTCTCTGCTCTATCTTCACAGAGGCAGATGCACCATTGTCCGTCTAATGTAAAATTAACAAGAGTGATTATAAGTTGAAAAAAACAATGTATAACTAGAAAGTATCTTACCAAGTTTTACTCTTATAGTAGACCTTTAACAATCATTTCACGAAGAAGGTTCTCTGCCGTATCTCTCTCACCTTTTTGAAAAAGATAATTGACAATTGTTTCATAACTTACAACATTAGGAATGCAACCATTGTCTTCCATTCTTGATAACAAGGCAAGTGCTTCATCAAACAAGCCCTCCTTACAAAGCCCATTTATCATAGCATTATAAGTCCAAACAGTTAGATGATAGCCTTTAGACAAAAGCTCCTGAAAAATCACTTGTGCGTTCTTAAGCCTTCCACCTTTGCATAGTCCATCAATCAATATATTGTATGTGCAAATATTTGGCTGAATACCTTGGTCTGTCATTTTCTTAACCAATGCAATTGCCTGGTCAAGATGATTCTTTTTGCACAAAGCATGTAATAGAGAACTATATGTGATTACATTAAACTGCAGACCTATACGATGCATCTCATCAACAAGTTCCGAAGCATAAGAGATTTTTTCCAATTTACACAAACCATCAATGAGGGTATTATAAGTTACCACATTAGGAACAATCATCTTGTTATGCATTTCTTTAAACAAGTTCATGGCTTCGTCCACCATTTTATTCTTGCACAATCCATTAATAATGATATTGTAGCACTGAACATTTGGCACCACTCCCTTGTGCACCATAGTGTTGAATATTTTTATGGCCTTGTTCACTTGATTAACTAAGCAATACCCATCCATCAAAGCACCATAAGTTACAACACCTGGTTTTACACCATCTTTTATCATCATAGCCAACACATTCATAGCTTCTTTGACCTTACCTTCTTTGGATAAGGCATCAACCAATATACTAAAAGTATAAACAGTTGGGTTGACATTTTTCAATACCATTTCACGGAACAAACCAAATGCTTCTTTCAATTGACCAACAATACAAAATCCATATATTAGATTATTGAAAGTGATAACATTAGGAGAAATTCTCTTTGCAATCATCTCAACATACAATTCGTAGGCATCGTTTATAGATTTATCTTTACACAAACTATCAATGATAGTGCTATACATTACCACATCAGCATTGGCCGATTTCCTGTCAATTAGTCTAAGCAATTGCAGGGTGCGTCTTGTTTCCCCCATTTTACACAACCCATTTATCAAGGTCCCATAAGTAACTTGATCCAACTGAAATCCCTTTGCCACCACATAATCAGGAAAGTGCAGAGCTTCCCGAACCTTATTGTTAAGACATAGACCTTTCATAAGAGTATTCAAGGTTATGATATCTTCCTGAAATCCCATCTTGAGAATCTTTCTTAATATACAAAATGAAAAATTCATTTGACCTAAGTGGCAGTAACAATTAATCAAGATGCTAAAAGTAAAAATATCAGGCTTAATTCCGTTGAATTCCAATTGGTGAGAAAGAGAAATAGCAGTGGGATAATGCTTCATCTTAACAAGGGAACCTAAAATCTTAGTGAATTCAACAATGGATGGGGTAGGATTCATACGGAACATGCGATGGAATGAGTAAACAGCATCATTAACATCAAATTCGTTGGAATTGAAACGAGAATGAGTAGAGAATGAAAGAAGGAAAGTGTTTGAAGAAGAAATTGGAAGAATATTGGGAATGGAAGAAAGAGAGAAAGCATACCTTGTTAGGGTTAATAACTTTGAAACTGAAACTGAGAGAGACAGCATTGTTGCTGAAACTGAATTGTGTGAACTTCACTCTCACTACTGCCTGCAAGTTATACCCTTATGTTATTTTTAATTTTTTTTGGTTATTTATTATCTTGATGTATGCAATATAGACCTAAAAGAAAAATTAGATTTCATCCCTTTAATATTAAGTTATGAATTTGAACTATTCCCTTTGTCCAAATCTCCTTCAATTTCTTTTGCTTGTTTCTAATTCTTTTAATTTTATTTTTTATTTTTATTTTTACTATTTTTTAGATTAAAAATTTATATTATTTAGATCATGTAAAATCTTACATAAATTTAAAATTATTTGATATTATTGAAATTTATAAAGATTAATAAAAATATATAAGACGTTAATTTTGATGTATCACAATAATATATAACTTTTTTTTTAAATTGTATGAAATTTTTAACGGATTATTTATATGACATATACTTTAATTGAGAGAGATTCATAGATGTTTAGATTGAGATGATTCAAAACTTTAAATTCTCCGCTTTTTGACATTTCATTTAATACATTTCATTTAATTATGCTCATATGAATTTTCGGACCAATCAGACTAAAGTGGATTCTTTTATTATTTTATATTTACTTTAATTTCATGCGGCCTTTAAAATTAATTTTTATACTGAAGTTAATAAACATAATTTAAATACTTAAACAAATTTAATTTAATGAAATTAAATATATTATAAAAAAAACTAAAAATTTTCTTACGCAAAAAAAAAAAGTTAGTTAGAAAGTAAAGAATAATGACAAAATTCTATTCTCTTTTTCTCTTCTTCGTGTTATAACATTACGTCCTCAAATTCTTAGATAACATAGCAACAAACGAGAAACGACCATCTTTATATGCAATCGAACGAGCGAAAGTGAACGTGATCAACCATGAAGGTGAACGAACTACAATAAAGAAGATATGTTTGTGTGGTCCCTTCTCTATTGTTGTTCTCCATTGAATGTAAGTTTCTCTTTTGCTAAATTTTTTAGGCTTAAATATTTGATTTGTCGAATTTCTAATTTTCGTCAGTGTAAGTTTTTTTTCTTCAATTTAAATCATGTAAATTCAATTTAATTTTAAAATCATCTTTGCTGTTAGTTGTTAAAAAAAACTTATGTGGTTAACGCAAGAGTAACATGAAAGTATTTGACATGACAATAGTTGATGATATGTCAAATAGTTGACAACTAGGTATATTTATGAGGACTAAATCAAAAATTCTCAAACTTGCAAAACCTAAAATATGAAATCCCCTTTCTTCTTCTTCTTGCAACTTAAAATCCCAGCTATTCTCAAATCTTCATTTGTTTCTTCTTCGTTCAACCATGACACCATCTTCGTCTGCAACAAACTCAACTCATTTACAATTTCTTGAATGTGAGAGTAGGAAGACAATGCGTATATTCATCTCTAACACTCATGAAAATCCTAAACGGCGATTTTAGGTATGTCCTTATTGGGATTTGAGTATTTTTTTCTTAAATAAGTGATTTTTATATTTATTCTTTGTACTTATAGTTTACATTTATAAGTTTAATATTTAATTTTTTGTTTTTGTTTGTAGAACAAAGAGAAATAGAGAAAGGAGGAGAGCAGGGAGTGAGAATCCTAATCCCTATACATAATTTCTGATTTTGGATGGAGGGGCTAAAACATAACACTTTCAACTTAATTTCATTTCTTTTTTAATCAGTTTAACTACTTAATTGTATTTTTTTAATTATTTAATTTGTTCTATTTAATTATTAATTATTTAATCAATAATAATCATCCATCATACTGTTACATCATTCTTCTATTGCCACATAAACTTTTTTTAACAACAATGATGATTTTAAAACTAAATTGACATTACAATATTTAAATTATAAAGTAAAAGTTACAATAACGAAAATCGAACTTAACGTATCAAATATTTAAGCTAATTTTTTTATCTCCTGTCAATGGCATTGCACTTGAGAATGCTGAAGCAGGTGAGAAGAAGAAATACAACCAACAAAATCTTTCGTTTGATATTTCTTTCTTGTTTTATAATTTTAGTTTTTTGAATTTTAAGTTTAATTTATACTATATAAAAAGAAGATCTATTCCATTCAAAAAAATTGTACAATTAGCCTCCACAATGATTCTTGCACCACACTCTACATAAAAAATGCAATAATCGTTGCTACAACAAATTAAAAAAAGACATATTAAATATCATTAATATATACTCTATAGAAAAAATAACTATTCTGTTCAAAAATTTGTACATTTGGAGCCTTCATAATAATTTTTGCACCAGATGCCTTCACATAAAAAATGCAATAAAAGCTCCGACAATAAATTTTAGGAAAACATAATAAAACCATTAACTATGAAATTTGGGGAAATTTTGAACTCTGCTATAGATTTGAGTGATTACTCGTGAGTGCATTGTGAAGCCTACTATTAACAAGTTTGTTCTTTGACTCATTCATATTGAAGTCCAAAAAATATGCTCAAGTTAATTGTTCTGCAAATAATAAAGTTTTATGTTTAGTTGTGATTACTCTCAATAGTGATGTTTGTGTATACGTTCTCTGTTTAAAAAAAAAAAAAAACCAACAATTAGGAAAAGACAATCGTTACATGTGTCATAGATCATCAAATGAATTAATCTTTGCGTGCAATTAAATACCTTTAAGAAAACGTTAAGGATAATGCGTACATAATTCTTGTAATGAATTTGAAGTCCTTTCATGTCCATATTAAATCACAAGATACTGCAAAGAACATAACATCATCTCACAAAATATTCACATTCTTTTCTAAAATATGTTATGTGTCTACCTCAATTATTTATCGACTTGAGCACTAACATCCTCTGGCTTATTTATCTATTGTTTATCCCATGAGCTTTTACTGAAAAAAACAAATATAATAATATATTAAAAAATAATTATTCAAAACACAAATACATGCCAATAATAAAAAATAGACAAATTCTACCGTATTATTAAAAAAAAATGTGTAACGGTATTATAAATATTTTAATCAATAATTTTTTTTAATTTGTCCATGTAGACATTACTATAAATATCTATTAAAATTGACTAAATTAAGAGTTTTGATACATTTATCTATTAAATTTTGAACTCAATAATTAAATAAATTATTTCTACAACTGAAATTAAAATTTTAATTTTAATTAAAGTCATATGAAAAAACGTCATTTTAAAATGGATCCAAAAATATACTCGAGTAGACGGTGGAGAATGTGTGTTGATGATACCGATCTCAATAAAGCGTGTCCGAAGGACGCCTATCATTTTCCCAATGTTGACAAATTGGTATATAATTTCACATGGTTTAAATTATTAGACTTTTTTCCCAATATATTCCCTTTTTTTTTCCAATTTCCCAATCTGTCCTAGTTTGAAAAAAAATTCTCAATCTGCCTTACTTTTTGGGCTAAATTGGGGGTCGCAGTGGGGGGTGCAACCAGCTGAAGGCCTGCAAATTTTGGGCCCAGTGGGAGGTCGCTGGCTAGGGTGCGACCTCCTACTGGGTTTTTTTTTTGTTTTTTTTTATGTCTTTTTCTGGTTTTATATTATATGAATTAATTAATAAATAATAATAATAATAATACATTAATAATAATAACAATAATAATTTAAATAATAATAATAATAATAATAATAATAATAAAAATTAAATAATAATAATAATTAATTAATAAATAATAATACGTTAATAAATAATAATAATAATACATTAAAACTATAATAATAATTAATTAATTAATTAATAATAGTAAATTAATAAATAATAATAATAATGATTATTATTGTTAATTAATAATAATAATAATAGTTGTAATAAATAATACATTAATAATAAAAATAATAAATTCAAATAATAATAATAATAATAATTATTGTTATTATTATTACTATTATAAATGATGACAATTAAAAATAATTAAAAATAGAAAATTATATTAAAATTTGAAAGAAAATACATTAAAAAAAACATCAAATTTGAGTAGATGCTTCTGCAGCGTTTGGACAATTTTTCATAATATGATTAAATACCCGACATAATCTGCATTTTCGTGCTACTTTTTCTATAGCGTCCATTTCTGTTCTAATGCGTTTGCTCTTTGGGCGACCTTTCTTGACTCTCCGCATTAATGGATTGTGACACACTTTAACACCTTTATATTCTGGCTAATATCCTTTGTTTGGTATGGGTGGGAACGCTTCGTCGTAGACTTTTAGTACCGTTTTCTCCTTGTACACATCAGGTATAAGGCTCCAATAATCATATTTTATGCTAGAACATGCTGCTATGACATGTGAACAAGACATATGTTTAGCTTGATATTTCCCACAATCGCACCACTTGTTAGGAAGGTTTACACTGAAGTGACCAATTGGTCGCCCTTCCTTTAGAACTACTATCTCGTGGACCATGAAAGTATGGTTGCTCTGATCAAAACTATCCACTCTATGACTATTGGATTTACTTATTTCTTTTTTCATAAAATCTATGCAAGTTTCTGTGTATACATGACCAGAAGCTAAAATTGATGTGTGTCGTTTACCCATGGTTGGAACAATGTCCCTGTTTTAAAATAAGTTGATTGGACCAAAGCAGTGATGGGAAGGTTGCGCGGGCCTTTTAATACTGCGTTGATCGACTCCACAAGGTTGATTGTCATTTGACCCCAACGGCTACCTCCATCGAATGCTTGAATCCAACCTTGTCGAGGTATGTTGTCTAACCATTTCAAAGCCTCTGGATTTACTATGCCGATTTCTCTGCGGTAGTATCGATATGTAGGATCATTGATCGAGTAACCTGTATTGAAGTGGGAAAGTTTGGAATATGAGAGATGTTTTGAATTGGGTATTTGGTGGTGCAGTCATAATCATTAAGATAGGATGATGGCTTGTGTGGTTTGGTTGATTGTCTAATACCAGAGGGAACAACAGTACAAAGAGATAGTAAAGAAAAATCAAGTGGAAGTTGGTCAGTATGATCATGGTCTGAATCATGAGCGTCAGAGATCTACGAGGCATCTGAAACAACAAGAGTAGTAGGATGTAGATGAAAATCAGGTACATGCTTTGGAATGAAAATGTGTTGGAGAAAGTTAGGAGCAAGATCTGTATATGAAAGGGTGTGAAAGGGAAATAAAGTTTCATCAAAAATAACATCCCTTGAAATAATGAATTTTTTAGAGGAAAAGTTGTAAAGTTTGAATCCCTTAAAATTAGATGGGTATCCAAGAAAGACACAAGGATCTGCGCGTGGAAAAATTTATTTCGTGTGTATTGAATGGTGGCTGCATAGCACAATCAACCAAAGACACGAAGATAATCACATGTATATAGGAGCTACTGAATAAAGAATCTCAAAAGAAGATTGCTTGTCCAAGTGGAGAGAAGAAGTTTGATTGATAATATGAGCTGCAGTCAAGACACAATTGAAGGTGCAAACACGAGAAGAGGGGTTGAATTTTGTTTGCCAAAGTTGATAACTTTTTGATAATTTATAAATAAATTAAAAACTAGTTTGTTTTTTTGGTGACTTACTTATAGTAGAATCAATCGCATTCAGAGGCAGCAAGCAATGAAAACATAATTAATTTGACACGTAGATTTATCCTGGTTCACCACTAACTTGGCTAAATCTAGTCCCCTCATTCAGAAGGCTTTAATCCACTAATTCTAATACCTTAAATTACAAAGCACCTGACCTTACAAGACAGTCTTCCTAAACAGCCTGATAACCCCAGACTTTTAAGGAACAATACCACCTTGACCCTAAAAGCCAAGTCTTCTCCTAACAACTTGACAACCCCATATTGAAGAAGGAACTAAACCACTATCGGGTTGGATACAAAAGATTGGAACTTAAGTAGTTGCTTCTAGAAAGCTGATAATAATAATAACACTAACACTTTAAGAAAAAAACACTCAAAAAATATTTCTAACTTGAACAATTATATCTCTCTTTGAACTCTAAGACTACTCTTTTATGCTTTTCGATGATTTTCTTCTTCAGCCTTGAGTATCTATTTATAGTTAAAATTTGGGCTTCAATTTAGTCCTTGTTTAATTATGAATTGTATTTTGTTCAGATTGCGTTTGTAAATTCTTCAAATTGATTCAGTTCCTTTTTTGTTTAGATTGATATTGAAAATTCCTCATATTGATTTTGTTCGTAATTTGTTCAGATTGTGTTTGTAAATTCTTCAGATTGATTCTGTTTATATTTTGTTGTAGATAAATCTTCTTCAAATCTTGATCAAACATTCTTCAAATCTTCTTCAAATCTTGATCAAATCTTCTTCAAATATTGACCATATCTTCTTCAATTATAAATTTGAATAAAATATTATTTTAGATTTTCTTCAATTTATAAATCTTCTTTCATACTCTTTGAAGTCAAATATATTGTTCTCATAAAATACTTTTATTATCATCAAAACTCTAAATACAAAATCAACTTGGTTCCAATAATCTCCCCATTTTTGATGATGACAAAACTTGTATTTTTGATAATAACTTTGCTTTAATATTTCTTTGACTCCCCCTAACTTAGGGCTCCCCCTAAGTCTAAGTATCATTTTCACCCTTTTTGTCATCAGACAAAAAGACTTGAAAGTTTTTTTGTTTTTTTGTTTTTTTTAATAACATGAATATAACATATTACAAAAAAATATAAAAACTAATGTAAAACTAAAATACTTTGAAGTTATCACAATATCAGCCTGGTATGAAGTTAAGGTTTAGGCTTTTTTTGATGAAGTCAAACATATCTTCAGGTAGTGGTTTGGTGAATATGTCAGCCCATTGGTGTTCAGTGTCTATAAACTGAATGTTTAGTACCCTTTTTTGAACAAAGTCCCTAATGAAGTGGTGTTTGATCTCTATGTGTTTAGCTCTAGCATGTAAGATAGGGTTCTTGGTTAGACATATGGCAGAAGTGTTATCGCAATAGATGGAAATGTTGGATTTTAGGATTTTGTAGTCTTCAAGTTGATGCTTCATCCAAAGTAGTTGAGAACTGCAGTCAGCTGCTGAAATGTACTCAGCCTCTGTTGTTGACAATGAAATGGTGTTTTGTCTCTTACTTGACTAGGATATGAAGTTGTCACCTAAAAGGGTGCAGTTTCCACTAGTGCTATTTCTCTCAAGTTTATCTCTAGCATAATCAGAATCACAGTATCCACTAAGTTTGTACTTAGGAGATTTCTTGTAGAACAAGGTAAGGTTGGTAGTGCATTTTAGGTATCTAAAGATTATCTTAACAATAATTAAATGTGATTCCCTATAGTCAACTTGAAATCTTGCACATACACTAACATGATGTCAGGTCTGGAAGCGGTAAGGTAAAGTAGGGATCCTATCACCTCTGTAGATTTTTGGGTCAACTTTTTTGCTTGAATCATCTTTTTCAAGTGAACAAGTAGGGTGCATTGGTGTAGCCATAGGTTTGCAATCACTCATATTTAACTTCTTGAGAAGCTCTTTTGTATATTTAGTTTGAATGTATATACCTTTTTGACTTTGCTGAATTTGTATCCCTAAGAAGAACTTAAGGTCTCCCACCTACTCATTTGAAATTCACACTGCATCAATTTAGAAAATTCTTGGCAAAGAGTGCCATTAGTAGATCCAAAAATAATGTCATCAACATAAATTTGAATAATAAGAATGTCATCTTCTATTGATTTTCTAAAAAGTGTATTATCTACTTGTCCTCTTTCAAAGTTATTTTTAAGCAAGAAGTTACTAAGTCTATCATACCACACCCTAGGTGCTTGTTTTAGACCATACAGAGATTTCTAAAGTTTAAAAATATGATTTGGAAATTCAGAACTTTCAAAACCAGGGGGTTGTTTAACATAGACTTCTTCACTTATATAACCATTTAGAAAAACACTTTTAACATCCATTTGAAATAATGTAAAGTTATTATTTGCATCAAAAGAAAGTAGGATACGAATAGCTTCTAACTTGGCCACTGGAGCAAATGTCTTAGTGTAATCAATGCCCTCTTGCTAACTGTAGCCTTATATTAATTTTATTTAAACACCATTCACATAGTGGGCTTGTTTCACTAAACTTGTATATTTTGCATCCAAACTTCAGAAGATATTATGAATTTTCATTATTTTATTTTTTGATGATTAAATCTGCAAATACAAAAATAAACAAGAATAAGTCTGAATTAAAACCATAAAATAAGATAAAATAGAGGGCAAATACCCTATTAAAATCCTATAAAAATAAGTACCTATGAGGCGATACTTATCTCTCAGGTATCGGGTTCGAATCCCACGGAAGGCAAAAACTCGCTATTTCCACGGGGTGGTTAGGGGGGAGAGAAGGTCGTTAGTAGCACTACCGGTAACGGTAAGGGTCGGGGTGTTAAAAAAAAACTCAATTGGTAGTGGGAATGTGTGGAGGCGGTACTTATCTCCCAAGTACCGGGCTCGAATCCCACAGAAGACAAAAACTCGCTATTACTTATCTCCCAAGTACCGGGCTCGAATCCCACAGAAGACAAAAACTCGCTATTTCCATGGGGTGGTTAGGGGGGCGAGAACTAGCAAAATTGGTCGTGGAAACGTGTGGAGGCGGTACTTGGGGGGAGGGCGAGAAGGTCGTGAGGTAGCACTGCCGATAATGGTAATGGCTGAGGTGTTACAGTTTTACTGTATCGTACTGGTACTAGGCCCACCCAATATTGGGTCTGGCTTAAGTGGATACGAGTCTGGCCCATAACAAGTATAAAAGCAATCAGCAATCAGCTTTGTTGCTTAATTTAGTCATATTGTTTACACTATAAGAAAAGGAAGAGAAAAGCAGAAGTGTATTATCATTACTATAATGAATTATCATGACTTATATTACTAGAGATTAATTAGCATATCCATTTAGTAAGGTGAGCATTAGAGTAATCGCAACCGAACTCGTGTCTTGTCCAAATGACCTTGAAAACAGGCCTATTATGTAACAAAGTATGCATTCTCTCTTTCTTCCATTCTTAATTTTCTTCCGATTTCATCTGTGTTTTTTCCTTCTTTCATTCTCTTCTTAATTCATATTCAATTCCAATGATTTTGATGTTGTTTCATCATCGCATCGCATGCTCCAAATGCGCCACTAAATATAGCGGCATTTTTGCACTATATCATAGTGTTAAAATACAATGTGTAGTTAAATTGTATTGGGTGATATATATATAATTTTAAGTAGCAATACATATGTATGAAATGTATCTCTCCTTTCAACATTAAGCAACTTTATTCTTTTACATTATTGTCTCTTTGTTTATTTTTCTTGTTCAATTAATACAGTGTGAAATTTGAACAAATTGTTATTATTCTGCAATACGATGTTTAGTACAAAATATTGTCTAACAGCAATTATAGCATGCTATTGCACTATACCATCGCAGAATTTGAACAATATTCAATTTTCTACAATCTACTATTGACAACACTGAATCCAACTTCAATATATATTAATTGGTAGTAACTATTAACAGTAATTATTACACTAAGCAACCTGCTAGACAAGAACCAACAACATTTAGGAATGGAAAGATTACAATGTTGTTGAACTACCATCAGACCTATTATGCAATGCCATGTGGGATAGAGTGTGAGAGTGATATGTATAGTGTTAGTGAGTGGAAACACAAGAAGAATTCACATAACTATAAAAATGGTACAAAAGAAACAAAAGCAATATTACATCAATGTTGAGAATTTAAATTAAATGTTGTTAGAGAAGTTAAAATCTATGAAGCACATACTCTGACGCTGACACCTGACACGATATGGACATTAACATGTCCACACTGCTAATGTAAAAAACATAGGACACCAACACCAATAAAATGAATCCAATTAGCAAAGTGTACCTAATCTTGGTCTTGCCAGTTTGATCTCAAGCTTATCCAATTTATATCTTCTAACTGATTTAAATTTTGAAGTATCATACCTTAAATTTGATAACTTCATAGTTGTTGGAGTTGTTAAACAAAAATTTACAATTATCTATGACAATTTGGTTAGATCATATCAGTTGTGTAGTTTATATTAGATTATTGGCATCAACAGTCACGTTATGTGTTTCTCCCAAGTCAGGGCACCAAGTTTGGGACACCAAATCATGACGACGAGAGAGCTTTGCTTAGCTTATTGTGAGCCAATGGAAGTAAATTATATGGTACATTCAAAAATACTTCTCTATACATTCAAATAGTAAGGCTATTTTGTTAAATAATGAGGGTTACATATGAAGCACCGATACATATATCAACACTGAATACGACACTGGCACATAGAGACAGATAGATAGTAATTTAAGAAAATGAAACTGATTGAACATATGTGTTAGTATCGTGTCAACACGTGTCGGATACTAGACATGCCTTCAATATAAAGTGTCTATGAATGATGGTATGCAATAATGAATTACACATAAATTTTACGGGATTATACATTATTTAACCGATTATACATTTATTAGAAGAAAGATGTGAATTTAGTATTGAATGTTTTAAATGATTAGTATGAAAGATATATTGTTGCAACATTTAGTAAAGTGTTTTAATGATTAAATATTTTCAATTATACTAATCGTTATTGAAAGTGAGACAAATGACTAACTTTACAAATAAAGTATAACTTAAATGACCAAATAATAAATATCTAAATGATTCAGCGAAAACTGAGATACACCTAAAAACCATATACATGTAACTTTGTCAAAAACCATATATAAGTAACACAAGTGCTGAAAAATAGAAAAAGCAGAATTAAAATTAAAAGTAACATATAGAAACAAAACAGTATTAGGAGCATTCCCATAAATAAAGACCCATCAAGGAATTATTGCCAACACATAAGTCCCATGTATAGGGCTTAAATGCTCAATTTAATAATAAGAGGACTTGATGGGATAACAGAAATCATCAAAAAGAAGAATCAAGTCATTTAACTTGTAGAAATTTAACATTTATATAATAAAATAATAGGTATTACATTCATATTCATTTTAAATTACTAAATAAGTACATATGGACGTAAGATTACAATGCTACCACCATCTAACCAATAAAATTTTCCCCATTTTGGTGTATGCCATCAAGAATATAAAACATAGAAATAATATGAAGAATTGAATTTCATGAGTTACTTATTACTGCCAGCATAAAGTCCACAATTCACTTAACTTGAGAAGTTACTCTCCGCTCTATCTTAACAGAGGCAGATGCACCATTGTCCGTTTACGGTAAAATTAACAAGAGTGATTATAAGTTGAAAAAAACAATGTATAACTAGAAAGTATCTTACCAAGTTTTACTTTTATAGAAGGTTCTCTGCCTTATCTTTCTCACCTTTTTGAAAAAGATAATTGACAATTGTTTCATAATTGGGACCTTTGGAGCATTCCCATTCTTGTTACTGTTTTTGATAATGCGATTCTAATTCTTAAGTTGTTTGTCGTTTAACTTCAGAACTGCTCCAATGAATTTCTTCTTTTTGTAATTAGCAACAAGAAGAACTTCATCTTTCTGGTCTTGCTTACGGGATTCTTCCTCAATTCTGAGGCGAGTTATCAGACTTTCAAGAGAGAATTCTTTTGTTTATGCCTGAGAGAATTTTTAAAATCTTTCCAAGCAGAGGGAAGTTTGTCAATAATAACAGCAATTTGAAACTGTTCATTAAGGGACATACCTTCAGAGATGATCTCGTGAACAATTTTCTAGATTTCATGGGACTGAGCTTCCATTGATCTGTCATCTATCATTTGCTTCCTCAGTATCACATTTCTTCTTTAGACCATTCCAAACCTGCTTAGCAGTATTTCCGTTGGAACTATAGTAATCATATAGATCAATAGCAAGTCTATTCAGAATATAATTCTTACATAAGTAATCATTATGTTTCCATTGGGTTAATTCATTAGCTTTCTTATCATTTTCTGTTTATTCACCTGTTTCTAGAACAACAGGAATGTCATCTTTTAGAACGTTGGCAACCTTTTTCATGGTTAAGATAAATAACATTTTTTGTTGTTTGAAGTGACATCCCTCAAACCGAAATGGTTTGTTGACATCAGAAGCAGAAGAATTTGTCCCATTAATTTCATCGGTAGACATGGCAGGAAGAAATGTCTTAAAATTACTATTTTTGAATTTCAAAAATGTTTAAAAAACAATTTATGCCACCGAAAATATTACTAGGTTGAGTCGTGGACTAGGTCGCTCTCTTTAAGACGTTTCGTGGCACTGCCCAAATTGTGCAAGGCAGACTATCAACCACGAAGTCCTCAGGATTAAACAGTTCAGATACACTGTATCAAAAGGGGAGTCTTTTAACAGCTGCATTTACATAATGATTAATGTGAGAGAGTCAGAGTATGCTCTTAGTGGTGACTGTGATGGGCCACAGTGTTAGTGGTGACCGTTATGGGCCATGGGGTGGTTCCATGAGTTGATTGGTCCACCTTATCCTTACAGGGGTTTTTTAGTCATATAGATCTGTGATAGACTGCACTCTAGTAAATTGTGCTGATCTGTGATAGATGGTACCTCGGTAATTAGTACTGATATGTGAGAGGCGGCACATTAATAATTTACGTCCCTCGAGGAGGGTGTAGAAGTTCTAGAATCATGTGCACTGACATATAAGCATTGCATTAGGGTACTTTGTCACACGAGTCATATTTGTTATATGATGATATATGCATGCTTGTTTATCAATTGATGTCATGCCATGTTATGCTTTCGTGCTTTGTACTTTCGTATATATGTTATTTTTAGATCGTGACCCTATACTATTATTGTGGACTGGGCTTACGTCCCAGATTCTTAGATTTTTGAGTCGTGCGGGAATTGCAACGACGGCGATGACGTGACAGAGAGATTTTGGATTGGCGATCCTAAGCAGTGAGGCTTAATGCCACCCGTGGATCCTCAATACCTAGTCGATCCTCTGTTCGTGTTCAAGATCAACTTAGGGTTTTATTTATTCTCCTCATTTCCTTATTGCAATGTTGTCGCAATGAAATTTATGTATATGAAGCAGTTGTGAATTTTTTTGGGTCAATGTGAATTGTTCGGTTGTAAGTAAGTCAATTGTGTCAAAACCATTTTATATAATGCAACAATGATTCTAATTGTCATTTTTGGAAAATAATTTTACAATTAAATATTTTACTCTGATTTAAATTAACGTACAATTATGAATATTTTATTGGGAAGTGTTTAATTGTTTTAAAAAAAAAATAAAAAACTACACTCTCACAGTTAAAAATCAGGGTGTAGCATGAGGCTAAATCATTGACACAATGAATTTAATTTAAAATTGGGAAATATAATTAATGTAAATGAAGTGTTTGCTCCTTGTCATCATTTATTTAAATAAGATATAAAATGTCATAATTAATTTTCGAAACAAAACTATGATACAATGTTCCACTTCAATTTAAGATTTGAGACACTAGTCTTAAATGTTGGAGGGACACTGGTGGAGATGCTTGTAGATATTGATGGGTGGTTTTTGGTAGTGAAGTAGAGAGACCAAAATTGTAAGTCATGTGGATATGGCGGCATGTGTGAAGTCACAAGCCAATACATTCATGCATTTAGCAAATTCAAAGCCGTCTGATTAAGATAAGATTGTTCAAATTTCAATCTCGGTATTTTATATTAAATAAACATAAAAAAATTTCTTAAATCTAAATCGTCTGATCTTGATTAGACGATCCAAAGGTATTTGGTATTAAATGAAAATTAAAAATTGTTTAAATTTAAACCATCTAGATCAGATTAGACAATCCAGAAGTTTTGACTGCAGCCACTCCAGCATCATTTAATACAAATTCAGGAAAATATTAGCCAAATTTCAAGTGGACCTAAATCAAATTATTCATTCCATAAAACGTATTTTCCAAAATCATATTAGTTCACAAACTCTCAGAAACTACATTCTCATCTCTCTTCTAATAAATGTATAAAATTTTGTAAAAATTTATGGGTAATTCGTTACTATACACCATCCTTGGAAAATAAAAAAACTAATTTGTAAAAAGCATGCCTTTTTTTATCATACACGTTGGAGCCATCAATATGTAACTAAGTAATTTCAACTTCAAATCTCAAAATTTGAATAAACTTTCAACAAATGGAGTCCTACTGTCTTTGTTGCATATCACAGACTAAGCATCTGTTAAATCTGGTATATCCAGTAATGCAATAGGCTAGGAATAACTAACAAATTTGATATTGTGAATAACAATCACTATGTAAAATCAGCCAATAACTGTAAGAAAACTAACACAACCTCCAGGAATTAGAGAGACTATTCTCTCTCAACCAAACCAACAAAAAATTACTGAATGAGAATTTGTTTTCCGTCGAGCCTTATTCTATTTAAAGATACAAACACAGAGGAAGTATCCACATAGAATAGAAGGTTAAATTGTTTGTTTGGATAAACATACATTGAACTCAAAATTCAAAATGACTTACAAGCACATAACTTTTGAAACATGCACCTAGAAGGAATTCCATTTTGAACCAACTAGACCACGAAAAGAACTGGATGCTACTTCAGCAATATTGTTAGACAAGGCCATATTTCTTGTAATCCAAATCCCTGCAATACATCGTCTCCAATTCTTTTCTCTAGATTTTCCTTCCAAATCACAGTTCATTCAACTCTAATGATATCCAGAAATTGTTTTTTTCTCGAAAAATAAAGAAACCCATAAATTTAAGGGATAAGATAGTATGTAGTAGGTAGCACTAACACTTCAGATTAATGATGTGTCTAGTATCCGACACATGTCAATGTCAGATGCCGAAACAACATCGACATATATTGTTGTATCACTCATTCTTTGACAATAGCCTTACTATTTGAATGTGTAGAGAAGGACTTTTTGAATGTACCACATAATTTACCTCCATTCTTAGTTCATTATCTCACAACAAGCTCAGACATCACTCACTGGTCCTGACAATTTGGTATCCCAAACTTGGTGCCCTGGCTTGGGAGCAACACATCATGTGACTGTTGATGCTAATAATCCGATGTAATGTAACGGTTACCAACATAATTTGATGAAAAAAGTATCAATTAATGGATAATGAAGTCATATTGATGAAATAAGATGGGATACAGTTAGGGAGTACTAAGGATAGTAACATAACCTTTTAACAGCTTTGCTAAAAAATAGCCAAATATGACATGTAATAGCTCAGAGGCACTTGCTCCTACATATGCTAATGGAAAGATAAGAATCAAGTTGAAAGGGAATCTAAGAAGAGAAACATTCAGAAGGAGGGACAGAATGAATCAGAAAGAAGAGTAGAACATTCTGGAACAGGATAAGCTTATATTCAAAGCTAATAAACAGAAGTGAAACAATTTAAATAGCAAGTAACACAACTGCTGAAAAACAGAAAAAGCAGAATTAAAATTAAAAGTAACATATAGAAACAAAACAGTATTAGGAGCATTCCCATAAATAAAGACCCATCAAGGAATTATTGCCAACACATAAGTCCCATGCATAGGGCTTAAATGCTCAATTGAATAATAAGGGGACTTGATGGGATAGCAGAAATCATCAAATTAAAGAAGAACCAAGTCATTTAACTTGTAGAAATTTCACATTTATATAATAAAATAATAGGTATTACATCCATATTCATTTTAAATTACTAAATAAGTACATATGCACGTAAGATTACAATGCTACCACCATCTAACCAATAAAATTTTCCCCATTTTGGTGTATGCCATCAAGAATATGAAATATATAAATAATATGAAGAATTGAATTTCATGATGTACTTATTACTGCCAGTATAAAGTCCACAATTCACTTAACTTGAGAAGTTACTCTCCGCTCTATCTTAACAGAGGCAGACGCACCATTGTCCGTCTACTGAAAAATTAACAAGAGTGATTATAAGTCGAAAAAAACAATGTATAACTAGAAAGTATCTTACCAAGTTTTACTCTTATAGTAGACCTTTAACAATCATTTCACGAAGAAGGTTCTCTGCCTTATCTCTGTCACCTTTTTGTAAAAGATAATAGACAATTGTATCATAACTTACAACATCAGGAACACAACCATTGTCCTCCATTTTTGATAACAAGGCAAGTGCTTCATCAAACAAGTGCTCCTTACAAAGCCCATTTATCATAGCATTATAAGTCCAAACAGATAGATGATAGCCTTTAGATAAAAGCTCCTGAAAAATCACTTGTGCGTTCTTAAGCCTTCCACCTTTGCATAGTCCATTAATCAATATAGTGTATGTGAAAATATTTGGCTGAATACCTTGGTCTTTCATTTTCTTAACCAATGCAATTGCCTGGTCAAGATGATTCTTTTTGCACAAAGCATGTAATAGAGAATTATAAGTGATTACATTAACCTGCAGACCTATACGATGCATCTCATCAACAAGTTCCGAAGCATAAGAGATTTTTTCCAATTTACACAAACCATCAATGAGGGTATTATAAGTTACCACATTAGGAACAATCATCTTGTTATGCATTTCTTTAAACAAGTTCATGGCTTCGTCCACCATTTTATTCTTGCACAATCCATTAATAATGATATTGTAGCACCGAACATCTGGCACCACTCCCTTGTGCACCACAGTGTTGAATATCTTTATGGCCTTGTTCACTTGATTAACTAAGCAATACCCATCCATCAAAGCACCATAAGTTACAACACCTGGTTTTACACCATCTTTTATCATCATAGCCAACACATTCATAGCTTCTTTGGATAAGGCATCAACCAATATACTAAAAGTATAAACAGTTGGGTTGACGTTTTTCAATACCATTTCACGGAACAAACCAAATGCTTCTTTCAATTGACCAACAATACAAAATCCATATATTAGATTATTGAAAGTGACAACATTAGGAGAAATTCTCTTTGCAATCATCTCAACATACAACTCGTAGGCATCGTTTATAGATTTATCTTTACACAAACTATCAATGATAGTGCTATACATTACCACATCACCATTGGCCGATTTCCTGTCAATTCGTCTAAGCAATTGCAGGGCGGGTCTTGTTTCCCCCATTTTACACAACCCATTTATCAAGGTCCCATAACTAACTTGATCCAACTGAAATCCCTTTGCCACCACATGATCATGAAAGTGAAGAGCTTCCTGCACTTTACCGTTAAGACATAGACCTTTCATAAGGGTATTCAAGGTTATGGTATCTTCCTGAAATCCCATCTTGAGAATCTTTCCCAATATAGAAAATGAAAAATTCATTTGAGCTAAGTGGCGGTAACAATTAATCAAGATGTTAAAAGTAAAAATATTAGGCTTAATTCCGTTGGATTCCAATTGGTGAGAAAGAGAAATAGCAGTGGGATAATGTTTCATTTTAACAAAAGAAGTTAAAATTCTGTTGAATTCAACAATGGATGGTGTGGGATTCATACGGAACATGCGATGGAATGAGGAAACAGCATCATTAACATCAAATTCGTTGGAATTGAAACGAGAATGAGAAGAGAATCAAAGAAGGAAAGTGTTTGAAGAAGAAATTGGAAGAAAATTGGGAATGGAAGAAAGAGAGAAAGCATACCTTGTTAGGGTTAATAACTTTGAAACTGAATCTGAGAGAGACAACAGCATTGTTGCTGAAACTGAATTGTGTGAACTTCACTCTCACTACTGCCTGCAAGTTACCCTTATGTTATTTTAAATTATTTTGGTTAATTATTATTTAGGTTTCATCCCTTTAATATTAAGTTATGAAATTGAACTATTCCCTTTGTCCAAATTTTTTTCAATTTCGTTCGCTCGTTTCTATTTATTTTAATTTTGTTTTTTATTTTTATATTTTTTGGATTAAAAATTTATATTATTTAGATTATGTATGTAAAATCTTACACAAATTTAAAATTATTTGATATATTATTGAGATTTATGAAGATTGACACTTATTAATTAAAATGTATCTTGGTAATATATCAAACAATTTTAAATTGTGTGAAATTTTAAATGCATTATTTATATGATATATACTTTAATTGAGAGAAATTCATAAATGTTTAGATTGAGAGAATTCAAAACTTTAAATTCTCCACTTTTGACATTTCATTTAACTATGTCCATATGAATTTTCAGACCAATCAAACTAAAGTGGATTATTTTATTATTTTACAACTAGGTATATTTATATGAACTAAATAAAAAATTCTCAAACTTGAAAAATCAAAATCTGAAATTCCCCTTCTTCTTTTTCTTACAACTTAAAATCCCAACTATTCTCAAATCTTATTTGTTTCTTCTTCGTTCAACCATAACATCATCTTCGTCTGCAACAAACTCAACTCATTTCCAATTTCCTAAATATGAATGTAAGAAAACAATGCGTATATTCATCTCTAACACTGATGAAAACCCTAAACGGCAATTTTAGATATGTCCTCATTGGGATGTGAGTATTTTTTTTTCTAAAATAAGTGATTTTTATGTTTATTCTTTTTAGTTTTAGTTTATATTTACTAAGTTCAATGTTTAATTTTTTGTTTTTGTTTGTAGAATAAGGAGAAATTGAGAAAGGAGGAGAGCAGGGGGTTCAAAACCCTAATCCTTAAACTTAAATTCTGATTTTGGATGGAGGAACTTAAACATAACACTTTCAATTTAATTTCATTTCTTTTTTAATCAATTTAACTACTTAATTGTATTTTTTTAATTATTTAATTTGTTCCATTTAATTATTAATTATTTTAAAAATAATCATCTATCAAACTGTTACGTCATTCTTCTGTTGTCACATAAGCTTTTTTTTTTTAATAGGAATGATTATTTTAAAACTAAATTGAGTTTACAAAATTTAAATTAAAAGAAAAAAAACTTACAGAAACGAAAATAAAAGACACGAACTTTAACGTATCAAATATTTAAGCCAATATTTTATCTGCGGTCAATGGCATTGCAATTGAGAATGCTAAAGCAGGTGAGAAGAAGAAATATGAGAAGAAGAAATACAATGAACAAAATCTTTTGTTTCATATTTTTTTTCTTTTTTTTTTAAATATATAATTTTAGTTTTTTTTTATTTTAGGTTTAATTTATACTATATAATAAAGAACACCTATTCCACTCAAAAAAATTGTACACTAAGTGTACTAAACTTGAGCCTCCACAATGATTCTTGCACCATACTCTACATAAAAAATGCAGCAAACGTTTCTACAATAAATTAAAAAAAAACATATTAATATTATTAAAATATACTTAAAAAAAAAAAGAGAGAACTATTCTATTCAAAATTTATACTTTTGGAGTCTCCATAATGATTTTTGCACGAGATGCCTTCACATAAAAAATGCAATAAACACTCCTACGGTAAATTTGAGAGAAACATAATAAAAATCATTAATTTCAAAAACTGAAGAAATCAAGTAATCTATACTATATAAAAAGGAAGACCAATTCTATTTAGAAATTTATACACTTGGAGCCTTCACAAAAAATGTAATAAATGTTCCTACAATAAATTAATAAAAACATGTTAAAATCATTCATTTCGAAGAAAGTGTGAGATCCGGATTTAATTCAGTACTAGTGTGAGATTCACGTCATGCATAGAAAAATAGACATGAGAAAATATAGATAGAACTAAATATGTTATGCTAAATTTATTACTCCTCGTATTATAATATAGGTAAAAATGAATCAAAGAAAATAAATGTATGTGGTCCAAATTATACCGGTTCTTTTTTATTATATTAGTGTTTTGTTGTTGACGATAAACAATTCCAATAAACTTAAAAGTGTTATAAAATTAATCAAAATAAGAGCAAGATAAAATATGGAAAAGTAGAGAAAAATTAAACTTTGGAGAGCTTGAAAAAATGAAGAAGAAATTAGAGTTGAAAGATGGCATCATTCTATTCTTGTATGTATCCCTCAAGTGCCTTAGACCCTCTATCTATAGGGTTTACATTACAAAGGTTTACAAGGATATCAAAAGGCACAATGATATGTACATTAACATATACATCAATAGGTGTCTTCTAATATATATTCTTATTTTATATAACTCATGTTGTCAAGGAACATTCATCTTCACATTATTTATATCACTCTCCCTTCGATGTTCATTCAGGATATGTCTCATTAAAACCTTACTAGAAAAAACCCAATGAAAAAAAAACTCTAGTAAAGAAAATAGAGTACAACATCATTTAGAAGGAAAATGTCTCGTTAAAAACCTTACCAGAATTTGGTGAAGGAAAAAAACTTTAGTGAAGGAAAAAAATGCAACATTTATTTATTTCTCCCTTCATGTAGACAATAATTTATGAGACAATGAAGATCAACCTTATGCTGAAAAACTTGGATTAATGGTGACTTTATAGAATGATTTTATCTTTCTCCTTTATTATATATCTTCTTCAAAATAGAAGTGCATACTATATTACTTCGGTAGAATAGTTTCAATAATCTTTTCTAAAAGAAAATCTACAAATCTCTTATATTTGATGAATCACATACTTAAACCAAAACACATTCTTGCCTTGCCTCATATAGTGTTGAAATATATATTTTTGCTTGATATTTCATCTCAAACCGTTTCTTTAAGCAATCAAATTTAAAAAGATGTGATTTCCATATTCCTCATTTAGAAAATATTCACATGAGAATATTACACAATGTGCATCTAAATTGTTTGAGCACATAAAAAGACTTACTTTTGATTAAGTCATAGGTTCAACACTTTGAATTATATGTCTCATGAAAATTAAATCTTTTACGAAGTTTCATATTATCATCACTATCAAATGAGTCACACAAATCCATTGTAACACATTGTTCATATATTGAGCCTTTCATGGCTATTAAACTTAATCAAGTATGAAAAAAAAATTTGAATTAATTTCAGGTGAATATGACCCTTCAAAATTAATGGTAGACTTTTACCAATACACTTGAATATAAGCATTTCATCATTTTTATTTTCTTTTTTCGCGTAAAATCAATCATATCTAATTAACTTCACATCTATAGACGTGCGGACTTCAAGTCCAAAAACCTCTCGCTTTGCAAAAAGAACTTAATTCCACTTTTATTGATTATTTCTATTTTCCAATTTTTGTGTGGGTCTATAATCTTTAATAGACTTTAATGCATGATCCTCATAATCATTTATTACATATAGCGTTAAATTATATGCAAAAATATTGTCAATGTTGACTTCATTTTGGTTCCATCATATTACATTCATGATAAAAAATCAAAGTAGAAATTATGTCAAAAACTTTTTGAATTTTCATATCCTCACATGGATGATCTTTTAAATTGCTAACGTAAAGTAGAACAAAGTTAGTTTTTACATTTAATAGAATTCAAATATACTATTTTCTTCTCTTTTCTCCCAATATTGTTTTCACTTTTTTTTTATTGGATTAGACATGACTAAATTGAAAAATATTTTTCTTATTGCACACAACTGCAGCACATCTGTTTTTGTGCATAGAAATAAAAGAACTTTTCATTTCACTTCCTCAAACATCTCAGTTGTTGGCTTTATAGGTAAAGAGAGTAACAATTGTTTCAATGAAAGAAATAGAAATTGTTCAACTTTCATCAACCAAAGTAGTGAAGGGCATTATAAAAGAATGATCACATTTGCAACTTAAAATGTTGATAACTAGAATCTCCTTTTGTATTTTGATGACTTGAATTTGACAGGTTGGATGAAAGTTGTACTTTTAATAGTATTTTGAGACATGATTTGTATTATGACATTTACCTTA
This sequence comes from Cicer yamashitae, assembly GCA_037974755.1. NCBI lineage: Eukaryota > Viridiplantae > Streptophyta > Magnoliopsida > Fabales > Fabaceae > Cicer > Cicer yamashitae. The sequence continues at coordinate 40,380,308 of JBBPBQ010020322.1, read as the reverse complement.
ATCCTTGGACAATTAATTAAGTCATTTCTCTATTAAATTGTATAAAGATATGATACAACTTGATCTATCTTATTTTTAATGATAATGTTTTTTTTTTTATAAAATTGATACTCATGAGGATGCCAACTAAAATGAGTATGGTATGAGTATTGGTAGCTTTGGCTTCCATACATGGTTGACATTTACATCAACTTGATGTAAACAATGTATTCCTTCATAGTGATTTGCATGAGGTTGTTTACATGAAGGTGTTGAGGCAAAATCACAAATCAAGTATTTTGAGGATAAACAAATAATTAATTAATCACTAATTATGATTCTGATTATATTGTCCTTTAATTTGTATTTTTGAGTAATATATTCAAAAAAAGGTGATCAAATATATTCATGCAAAAATCAATGGTCTCTCTATGAAAGAAATCAAGAACATCATGTCTTACATGTCAAAATGATATAGAACCTTGCTAATTGTACATATATTGATATATTATTTGTTGTCAATCTATTAACTATATTAAGTTATTCACCACATAAAGATATTGGAACAAATTCAAACATATATTTTGTCACCTTTGATATGCATGTTATTTATCTAATCCTCATAATGACATTTTTACATGAGACATGTGATTCTACATATACAAGAAACTTGTAATTTTTTTCTTTCTAAAAAGGGTTATTGCAACAATCCAATCTGAAGATAATATCACATGCATGGGTAATTTGGAGAAAAGTATAAATAAGAAGATATAACAAATTTTTCTACAAAGTCGTCGCTAAGTGAAGTTTTTGAGCAACTAGTACTAAAGATTAATTAGCCTTCGCCGTCTCAGATATCATTGCCTCCATGAGGAGAAGAAATAAATGTGTTCTACACTTTTTTTCCTTCACCATGGTTTTATCCCATTGAATTTTTCTGATAAGGTTTTTAACGAGACACTTACCACATAAAGAATGTTGTACTCTTTTCCCTTCACTAAGGTTTTTCCCATTGAGTTTTTCCTAGTAAGATTTTAATGAAACATATCTTTAATGAACATTTAAGGGGAGTGTCATGAATATTTGGTGGATGTCCATTTTAATTTCCACGAGTTAAAGTCTTTAATCCTTAATTTTAGTAGAACCCTTAATACTATGGATTGTTAATGGATTATTATGATAGACCATCCAAGTGCTTGTAAATTACAATATATATGACCTATAAATAGGACTCATGTAATATTATAAAAGTTAGATGTTGAATAACATAATACAACTCTTAGGGATTGTTTGTTTCACATCTCAAAAATACTATTTTAGTATTTTAAAATTTAAAAACTAAAAAACTTGTTTGGATTACTTGTTTTTAAAAACTGTTTTGTAAAACTATTTTTAATAGTATACTTTTTAAAACTAAAAAAGCAAAACAGATAAATGGTGTTTTACTTTTATTTTTTTAACTCTTAGTCAAAAAACTGTTTTAAAAATTGAAGTTGTCAAACAGATTTTTTTTTTAAATTTTCTTTTTAAAAACAGTTTTCTAAAATTTATTTATAAAATAGTTTTCAAAAATTAAAAAGTAAAACACAATCAAACAAGTTCTTGCTCTTTCATTCTCTCTATAGTTCTATATTTTGCTAGAGTTTTGGTTAATTTTATAACATACATCACTTTTTTTTTTGTTTTTCAATTAATATTTATATCTCATTATATTTTAATTTTTTATATTTAAAATTATATTTTATAGAGGTAAATCAATCAATTATTTAAAATTATGTTTCTAACCCATCCCAAATTCCATATATGATTTTGAACTAGAAAGACAACATATATAAGATTTTAATGTTTTTTTTTCAAAATGAAGGTTTGAATGTTGGCAAACAAAATAAAATAAAACATCATATCTTATGCATGTTTTTTATATTATAAGGTAAAACAATGGTGTCATTTACTATATTGATAGTTCAAATCGATACAACTTTTATATTCAAATCCGCCTCGATTTTTCGATACTGGCAAAGGTGTACTAGCTCCAACACGTTTCTTCTCTTTAAAATTTTCAACATTAGGTTTTGGAGTTTCAAATGGTAGATAATTTTAAATGGACATCATTTATTCTGATGTAGAAAAATATTTTCTATAAGAGCTCGTACCTTTCTATGCTGCTCCAACATATGTGCATTTTCAACTTTTAGAGATGTTTCCTTTGGAATGTTTTCATTTCCTATGTACATAAAATGCAAAAAAAAATGAAAGAAAAGTCAAAAGGAGATGAAATTCAAGCTTCAAATCAATCAAAAAAATAAATATAGTCCATGCAATTTGCTCAAAAGATTAGGCATCATATAGACATTGATAATAGAAAACTTGTATAGATTATAATTTTTTTGAAAGAGAAAAACTAGCAAGACAAGTTATGCTCCAAAAAGGCATACAATACAACTAGGACACATTGTCTCCCTTCCGTTCATAGATTTAGCACTAGCAAGACAAAACATAATTAATTTCTTAGCAGTGTAACAACATCAAAATTCCAAATTAGTTATGTAATCATGAAGTGACGGGAGCCGCCAAGGTCTGCAATGTCGTCAATCATAACAGGCATGATGAGTTCAATTGGGTTTTAACTTTCTGATTAAATATTGGTTGTGTGTTCTCTACTTCAATACTGATCATTGTAAATAATTCTATGTCTATGATCAGGACAAGTTTATGTTAGCATTCAGTTGCCTGTGCTCTCCCCCCCAACAATCAAGTTAAGACTGAAATATAGGAACAACAACAATTAGCTTTCTGAATTGGAAATGTAAGCAATGCAAGAAACATAGTGCAATAGGTGATTTATTATGAGACTTGTTTTCTTTCTTTGGTTTCTAAAAAGAGGCAATGAATGAATGAATAAAAGTAAAGAACATTATATCAAGAAGTATCAACTAGTACATAAAGACCTTTATGATTCTCTAAATATACTATCAACTTCATGTTTCTATGTTTGAAAGTTGCTGTTAACTATTATAGAGCCTAAGGTTGGTTTTTAATCTCCTATAAATTTTATAAAGGACATATAAAAAAATTGACATATTATATATACCAAAAAATATAGATCATCAAGGATATATACGCCAGGAATTAAGTCCAAATCATGCTTTCCTCAACAAATACAATTTCTTTTCCAATTGCAACATAAGCTCCATGTAGATTATGAGCAAAACAATATATGACCAAAAACCAGTCTACCACTTTTACCGCCTTAGCTCTACATGTATTTCAATACCCATCTGCTGTCGTTGCACTTACTGATATAGTGAGAAAAAAACACACATTTATAAAGGCCATCTTGAAGAAAGATGTTAATCAATACCAAACATCATACAATCCTTCCAAGAATCAAGTTTAATATTAGTTTCAAAGCTCAACTATTCTCATTACAAGTTGCAAGAGAATCCACTTAGAAACACGACTCATTCAAAAAATCAGTTAAAAATTTCATAAGCATTAGATACTTGTCCCAATTTTTTAAGATTGATAAAGTAGGGAAACTGCCCAAACAGTAGGCATATCAGTTAAAAGTTGCAGAAATTGGCATTTTTTACTTTACCAAATTACAATTTCACAATGGTTTTGATCATGTATACTAGTTTTAGAACCTTGTTAATTCTTAAACTAAACAAGCATTAATGATAGTATTCTAGCCTACCTTACTAATACCAATTGTACATAGATTATGGGGAATCAACTCATCCTAAAATCTTACAAAACTTTATATCCAAATTTGTAATTGTACAAGTTCTACAAACAATTTAAACCAAAATTCAAGATAAAATTCACATCCAAAAAATTATGCAGAAAATAGAATAATGTTTCTTACAAGCATTCAAGTTCATGACATTCCCAACTCTCAATACTTATCTTTGAATGCCAAGTTTGTGCCTTGTCACAAAAGATTGTTGCTCATTAGACAAGGCAACTATAACAATGGGCGAGGCAACTACAACAATAAATGATGCCATAAGGTCAACATATAAATTTCAAATAACATTGTAACAAGAGAAACACCTTAGCTAGTTCCGGTTTTACAGTAGACCTCTTGCAATCATTTCACAAAGAAGTTTTTCTGCTTTATCATTTTCATCTTTTTCAAAGAGACAAAGAATAATTACTTCATACGTTTTAGCATTTGGGACACAACCACTGTCTTTCATTTTTGACAGCATGGCCAGTGCTTCATCAAACATGCCCAAGCTACAAAACCCTTGGATCATAATGGTATATCTATATAAATTAAGATTGTAGCCTTTAATCAAAAGATCCTGAAAAATATCGTGTGCATTCTTTAGTCTTCCAACTTTACACAATCCACCAATAATAATAGTGTATGTGTACACATCTGGTTGAATAACCTTGTCTTTAAATATTTTTAATATTTCAATTGCCTTGTCAACATAATGATTTTGCATAAAGCATGAAATATAGAATTGTAAGTAATTATATCAGGTAGTGGACCTCTATCACGCATCTCATCGACAAGCTCCAAAGCATATGAGATTCTCCCAGATTTGCACAAACCATCAATAAGAGAACTATAAGTTATTGTATTAGGAATTATTTTTTCGTGAAGCATTCCTTTGAAGAGATTCATGGCTTCGTCCACCATTTTAATTTTACAAAATCCATTAATCATAATATTGTAGCTGCGAACGTTAGGAGCCACTCCCTTTTGGGCCATAGTGTTGAGTATACTCTTGGCCTTGTACACATCATTAACTATGCAATATCCATCCATTAAACAGTTGTAAGTAACTAACATCTGGTTTTATGTCTTTTTCATCATCATAGCAAACACATTTTTGGCTTCTTTCAACCTTCCTTCCTTACAAAAAGCATCAACCAATATACTAAAAGTGCACACATCCGGGATGATGTTTTCTGATATCATTTTATTAAGCAAACCAACTGCTTCTTCCAATTGACCCACAATGCAAAAGCCACATATTGGAGTATTGTAAGTGACAACATCCGGTGAAATTCTCTTGGCAACCATTTGAGAATATAAATCACATGCATCATTAACAAGTTTATCTTTGCACATACTATCAATAATCGCGTTGTACATTACTACATTAGGCTGAAGTAATTTCCCATCAACTCGTCTCAACAACTGCATGGCTGCTCTTGTTTCTCCAACTTTATATAACCCATTGATTAAAGTCCCGTAACTAACTTGGTCCAACTTAAATCCTTGTGCTACCACCTTGTCGTGAAAGTGCAATGCTTTATGAACATCACCTTTGAGACAAAGGCCTTTGATAAGTGTGGTCAAAGTTATGGTATCAAGTTGATAACCCCTCTTGAGAATATTGGCAAATACAGAAAAAGCAAAAGTCATTTCACCTAATTGACAAAAGCAATTCATCAAGATGCTCAAAGTGACTAAATTTGAAGCAATTCCGTTTAATTCCATTTGTCGATGAAGGGTAACAACAGTGGAGTAATGATTGGACTTGACAAGGGAACCCAAAATCTTGCCAAATTCGATAATTGCTGGAGTAGGATTCTGGTGGAGCAACCGATTGAATAAAGAAGAGAAAATGCGTTTTTCATCGCCATGGAATGAGAGTATAGAGTTGAGTTTGAAGAGGAGAAGCAACGAATTAGGAAATTAGGGTTTCGAAGTTGAAAATTGGGAATGAAAAGAGAGAGAACAACATACATCCTCAACCTTGAAACTGACATCCTTGGATTTGGATTTAGAAGGAAGCTTCAACTCGGAAAGGGAATGGGAATGGGAATGTGTAAGCAACAACATACTTCAAATGAAAACGAAAACCAAAACAATGGTGCACTTTCAACATCCCTGTGCATTTTTCTTTTCAATATTGCTACCCACACCTCCTTTTTTACTACTCACACCTCTAAATTTTTTTATAAAAACAAAATACCTAAAATGTCTTTACTTATTTATATCAAAAAACAAAATACCTAAAATGTCTTTACTTATTTATATCATTAGTAACCCTTACGTGAATTGAATTCACGAACGCCTACATGAACTCAATTCACGTACATGTAAACTCAATTTTTGTGTACATACGTGAACTCAATTTACGTAAAAAAAATTTGTTTTGTAAAGATATCTAGCTCTGGTATTCAATGGAGTTTAAGAATTCATATACAATACGTGAATACAGTTCACGTCCACCTACGTGAACTGAATTTACAAATGTCTACGTGAACTCAATTCACGTAAATGTACCCTAAACCCTAAATGTACGTGAATTGAGTTCACTTAAATGTACGTGAATTGAATTCACGTCACGTAAGAGTTAAGAAGGTTATAAATAGGAAAGAGCTTTTTAAGTATTTCGTTTCTATAAAAAAATTAAGGGGTGTGGGTAGCAAAAATGGGTGTGTTGGTAGCAAAATCATTTTCTTTTTATGGTGTGAGTAAAAGTTATTTGTGTGTTGAGAGAAAACTTCAGAGTGGTAAAAAAATTTCAAACTTTCTTACAACAAATTTCCCTTCAACATTTTCGCCACAGAAAAAAGGGGTTTTTAATAAAAATAAAATGTTTAATTAACATTTTTATTTATTTATAAAAATTAGTTTATTATTTTAAAATTTAATAGTTTTGATTCTTTTGTCGGATATTTTAATATGATGTGATATATTTTAAACGATGTGACATATGATATTTTAAATAATTAATTCCTAATAAATTGTAATAAAACTCTCTAAAATTTTCATTTTCAACTTCTATAATCATTGAATTTTATAATTTAATTAATAATATATAAATAATTAATACATCTAGATGGTTTTAAATTATTAAATTATATATCATATCATTTAAAATATATCAAATTATTAAATTTTAGTTAAAAAATATATAGGAGGGACCAAAACTGACATATTTTTAAATAGCGGGTCAATTTTATGAATTGATAAAATTATGGTGAACCAAACTGCAATTAAACCATTGAGTAAAAGGTAATATTTTTAAAAGAGAACATTTACAATTTATATACATATGACAAGATAATTAGTTCATATTGGACGACGATATAAAATTACCATACTTTATAACCATTGTACTCTTTTTGGTAACTCTATTTTTTTCAATCAAATATAAATTTAAGACAATTAATTAAGAGTGGCAAAACGGATCGTCTGACGACCCGTTTTGTCTGTCATTTTAAGCGAGTCGGGTTGAAGGTTTGAACTCGTTTACTTTAGTTGAACTATCCCAATTAACCCATTGAAAAACGAGGCGATCATGAGGCGAGGTGGGTTGACTAGCCGGACTAAATTAAAAAAATAAAACTATTTTTTATTTTTTCTAACTTTAATTAGTTTTTTCTTTTTCGTTTTTTTATTAACTCAATCAAACTAAAAGATTAAAATTAACTTCTTAATTAACCCAACCCAAATTAAAATAGTAAGGTATATGGTTATCATAGTGAATCTCATACCACACAAGCTCAATAAGTATATTAAATATATGTACAAAAAACTGAATTATGTGATCTTAGTTCGTCAATACATTATGGAAGTCATGACATATACTCGTGTTCGAATGGAGAATTAAACTTCATGGTGATTATAATACATTTCTTTAATTTTATAATTTTTTTTATTAGTAAATTAGTATGTAGATTGTAATACATTTATTTGGAATTGTTTAATGTTGGTCAATTTATTTCAAGATTTTTTTTATGTTAGTGATGATTTTGTTTTGACAGTTAACTTTATTGATTGATGATCGTTATCTTTATTATTTTTTTAAAATATAAAAAATAAATTGATGAATCAAACTGCTAGCCCGCCAACCCAGCACAGAACAAGACACAGTGATATTTTCAACTGGACTACTTAAATTATCCCATTCCTCTTTTTAGTAAGTCAATCACCATACATGGGAACCCACTTTGTCATCCTATAATTAATTACTAATCGTTTAACAAAACTAAAACTAACTTTATCTAAATTGCTGACAACTCATCTAAATCATGAGCATAAAATTACTAACAACACTTTTTCTTATGTTTCTAACATATTTAATTATTGTTATAGACAAATTATTAATATTCCGATATTGCCCTTTTTCTTTTTCATGGTTAAGAGGTTAGTAATATATTTATACTAATGGTAAGTGTAATTATAAAAAATAGTGACCTGTAACCTGGTTCAAGCTCAATGCATGTCAGCATGAGCCTAGCCTCTAGCTTTCTTTTCCCTCTTGACAAGAAAGACCTACAACCTCACTTCAAGGCTTTTTTTATCCAATTAGTATAGTTTTCAAACGATAATTACCTATATGAGGTGGTTTGTAAAGTAATTACTTGCAAGGAGTTAATCACACTTAGAGTGAGCAAATTTCAAATTAAGTCACATGTGAGATATGCGACTTTATTTTTTTTAGTTTTTTTTTGGGACATCATGATGTAAATAAACACAAAAAATACGATAATAAGTAAAACACACCGCATATAAAATTCTTCCAACTTGCATAAAATTGTGAGTAGTATATATGGCAATAAAATTGATCAAATAAAAATGCAGTAAAGAACACTGATATTTTAACGTGGAAAACCCCTCAATACAAGAGTAAAAATCACGAGTCGTTCAGACCAAAGAAATAGCTCTACTATAATCAAATAAGGGTACAAGAGAGTTTTAAAATGATGTACAAATTGTGTCTACAACCAGCCAAAATAACAAATGAAAAGTAAGAAGAAGAAGAAAAATATCTCAAAGACATGATGTGTGAGCACTATTCCTCCCTCTCCAAACTTAGTTTCATCGATCCGACTATTGAAAACAAATATTTGAATATTGTGAACCAACTATCCAAAAATCAGCCTGATCTAACAGTTAACGAATACACAATCGATATTTTTCTGATAATGATTTGACAAAATCGGGAATAAAGTTTACTCTTCTCTTTTCTCTTTTGGTGGCTATCTTTTTTTTTCAAAATAGTTTCTCTCTTACAACCCTAATAAAACCCCTCTCCACTTAAATAAGTGAAACACATGGGCTACAATATTTGGGTCTTTCTCCACATAGAAAGGAAGCCCAATACCCAACATATCTCCCCCTTATAACTATGTGGAGATAATCGTCAAACCGCCAATATCATAACCATTATAATCAGTATGAACTTTAGCCAACTCCAATAACTTAGCTTCCAAAACAACATGTATCCAATCATACCTCACATCAATGTGTTTAGACCTACTATGAAACGTCGAATTCTTACCAAGATGAATAACACTTTGAGTATCGACAAACAATACATATTTGTCCTAAATAAACCCAAGCTCTTGCAAGAATTTCTTCAACAAAATCAATTATTTGCATGTTTCGGTAATGACAATGAACTATGCCTTAGTTGTAGACAATGCTATACATTTCTGTAATCCAGACTGCCAAGCCACAACTTCCTCTGCAAATTTAATCATGTAGTTTGAAGTAGACTTCTCGAGATATTGTCACCTCCAAAACAAAGCATCATACATGTAGTACCATGAAGATACCTAAAAATCCATTTTACAACATTCCAATGCTCTCTACCTGAATTTGATAAAAAAACTATTGATTATACCAACAACATGGCCAATATCTGGCCTTGTACACACCTTTGAAAACATCAAACTACCCACAACAAATGCATAAGGAACTCCTTTCATGTCTCTTTTCTCATCTTCACTGGAAGGATTTTGTTTAGAACTCAACTTAAAATGAGTAGCCAGAGGAGTACTTACAACCTTAGAGTGTTCCATTTAAAACTTTTGCAACACTATCTCAATATAGTGTTCTTGTGACATCCATAGTTTATTCTCCTTTCTATCACGCATGATTCTTATGCCAAAAATCTGTTTAGCTACTCCCATGTCTTTCATGGCAAAGGACTCGCTCAACTGCTTCTTTAACCTATCAATCTTGGAAATATTTTTCCCAACAATAAGCATGTCATCAACATATAATAACAGGATAATGAAATCATCGTTAGAAAATTTTCTAACAAATACACAATGGTCAGAAGTAGTCTTCATGTATCCTTGGTCACACATAACAGACTCAAACTTTTTGTACCACTGCCTTCGAGCTTGCTTCAAACCGTATAGACTTTTTCTTAGTCTACACACATAATCTTCCTTGCTTTCAACAAGAAAACCATTAGGTTGCTTCATGTAAATCTCTTTCTCCAAATCACCATGAAGGAAAGTCGTTTTTACATCAATTTGTTCTACCTCTAAGTCAAGAGTAGCTGTCAAACTCAACACGGTGCTAATCGATGATATTTTTACCACATGTGAGAAAATCTCATTAAAATCAACACGTTTTCTTTGACGGAAACATTTCACCATTAATGTGGATTTATACCTCAGAGAATTTTAATTACCCTCAAGCTTCACTCTATAGATCCAGCTGTTTTCGAAATCCCTTTTGCATTTTGGCAACTTCACCAAATCATAAGTGTGATGATCATGCAAGGATTTCATCTCATCATGTATTGCATCCAACCACTTTTGACTTTCTTCACTCTTCAAGGCCTCTCAAAAACACTCAGGTTCCCCTTCATCAGTCAAAATCACATACTTATTAGAAACATACCTTGTAGATGGTTGTCTCTGCTCTCCTGATTTGGGTTTGAAATGATTCAGAAGCATCACTAAGATTCTCAATATGTGGCAACTCATCATTTTCACCTGTTGCAAAACCTAAAATCTGAAATTCCCCTTCTTCTTCTTCTTGCAACTTAAAATCCCAACTATTCTCAAATCCCAACTGTCCTCAATAATGTTTAGGCAATTTAGCTTTAGAGAGCATACACCTCACTCTCTCAACAAGTGTTCGATTCATCCTCTCTACTAAACCATTCATCTGAGAAGTTTTAGGAGGAGTCTTTTCATATGATATACCCTATTATTTGCAATAGACACCAAAGGATCCACAATACTCACCACCGTTGTTAGTACGAACACATTTCAACTTTTTGCCTGTCTACCTCTCAACCAAAGCATGAAATTGTTTGAATTTCTCCAACACTTGATCTTTTGTCTTCAAAGTATAAATCCATAGTTTCTTGGAATAGTTGTCAATAAAAGTAACAAAATAAAGTGCACCACTAAAAGATTTTACCTTTAAAGGGCCACAAACGTCACAATGCACCAACTGAAGCAACCCTGACTTTCTAAAGGGATGATACCTTTTGAAGGATACTCTAGTTTGTTTACCAACCATGCAATGAGAACATTTCTCCATATCTATATTCTTCAATCCTAGAAACACATCCTTTCTAGCTAAACAATTTAACCATTTTTCATTGATATGGCTAAGCCTTCGATGCCATAAAGATGCTTCCATATCCACGGTATTCACATCGTCTTTAGCAACCAAAGCTTTTGTCCAATACAATTTACTAATTTTCTCCCCTCTAGCCACAACCAAGTTACCTTTGTTGAGTTTCCACTTTCCAGAAGCAAAATTATTATCAAAACTACTATCATCAAGCATATGCACAAAGATTAAATTGAAGCGAACATCTAGAGCATGTTTGACTCCTTCAAGAAACAATTGCATTCCCATGTGGGTTTTCAAACATACATCACCAACACCAATTACCTTAGATACACCATCATTACCCATCTTCAAAATTCCAAAGTCACTTGAAGTATAAGATGTGAAGAACTCATTCCTTGGTGTAACATATAGTGTAGCGCCACTATCAATTATCCACGTGCTCTCATCAGATACAAGATTAATTGACTCATAGTCAAAGAGAATAACAATATCATCACTAGTAGCAGTAGTAACACGGTCATCATCACTATCATCATCATGACCCCTTTGTTTATGCTTACTCTTCTTGCTTTTATTCTCCTTTTTCCATAGAAAACAATTTTTCTGTATGTGTCTTGTTCTATGACAATAATGACACTCCACATTTTTGTATCTAGACTTAGACTTCTTTTTGCTATTTTCTCTACCACCATTCAGTTCTTTTTTCTGAACTTTCCCCCCTATTTTCGATGGCAAGAACTTCATATTGAAATGAAGAACCATGTGTCTTCCTTCTCATCTCCTCATTCAAAACACCACTATTAGTTGTTTCCATACAAACAACACCTTTAGGAGCTGAACTCGTTATAGAAACTCAAAATATCTCTCAAGACTCTAACAAAGATAACAATAGAAATAGTCGCAAGAGCTCATCATCAAATTTGATTCTCATTCCTGACATCTGATCAAGGAACCCCTGAAATTCACTCAAGGGGTCCAAAATGGAAGTCCCCTCCTTATACTTCAAGCTTATGAAACTATTTAACAAGAACAATTTATTATTCCCTGATTTAAAGGCAAACAAAGTCTGTATCTTATCCCACATTGTTTTTGCATTTGTCTCATTAGCAATATGATTATAAACAGTATATTCTACATATTGCCTAACAAAACCACATACCTATTGATGTTCAAAATCTAATTCTTCCGTAGATTTACCATCCGGTCTTTTAGAACAAAAAATAAGAAGATGCATTTTCTTCACAAATAACAAATCTTTCATCTTGCCCTTCCACAAATGGTAATTAGTACCATTCAAGTATACCATCTTTATATTCATATTTGCCTCCATCCTTCAAGCAAATCAAATAGCCCTTTAACAAAGAGCTCCAATGCCACTCTGATGGGAATAAACACAAAAAACACGATAACAAGTAATACACAGCGGATATAAAATTGTCCTTGACCTTTGTCATCATTGTGCGTGTTTCCTTCATCGTCTTCATGAATCTCGTTGTCATATTTTTCACTAAATTCGCCAACATCGTCAAAATATTTTCTGATGACATCTGATAAATAACAAAATAATTAATAAATATTTCAAAAATAATTTACAAATTATGTAAATGAAAAAATAAAAGTAAAACGAGACGAAATTCAAGCTTCAAATCAATCAAAAAATATAGAGGCAGACAATCGTTTGCTTGTCAAGCTTACTAGAGGCATACTAATAGAGCATAACTGCGTTCAACAGAGGCAACTAAAACATAACATATCATGTATTTCCAGAGTTACCAGACCCAGAGCATTGCTTGCCTTGTCGGAATCAACTGAAATAGAGCGTCGCTCGCATCACTAAAGGCGCGTGTCAGAGCACTTTCACCAGACTTAGAAAAATGGAGTGAAACGAAGAAGTCTAGTTGTTCCTTTTTCTTAGTTCAATAATCAGAGGATATGGCATAAGAACCTATATAATTCAATTGATATGAAAACTGCACACTTAATCAAAATGTTAGTGCATTAAGCTGTTCCCACAAATTGATTTTATTATCATCAAAACAAGTAAGGATCATACTTCTTCAAACCAATTTGATTCTAACAAAGTGTTGGGCATATGTGGTTGGGTATCATGATTTTGTGAAGGTTGAATGGAATTCTATGGCGGTGGAGGGATGGGGGGGGGGGGGGGGGTGGTTTGTTTTGAAGGAGAAGCTAAAATGTGTGTAATTGGCTTTAAGGAAGTGGCATAAGGAGCATTGTTCTAACTTGGGTGAAAGGATTAAAGTTTCTAAAGAGGGTTTGAACATTTTGAATTTGAAAGGAGAGTCGGATGAATTGACAAAAGTTGAAATGGATGAAAAGAGGTTCTTATTAGAGTAATTGTACTAAGTTATCTAGATTGAATTGCATTATTCAGTGGCATTAGTCTAGAATCTGATGGATGAAGGATGGCGATGCTAATTCAAAATACTTTCATGAAGTGGTGTCTAACAAATGCTGCTATAATACTATTAGAAGTTTGGCGATTGAGGGGGTGTCATTGGAAGAGACTAAGCATTAGGAGTGCGATTCTGAAACATTTTGAAAATCATTTCCAGTCCCATAGATCTACTACAGTTGATGTTGAAAGTATCCAGTTTTCATCATTAAATGATGAGGAGGCTGGCTCTTTGGTGCGTCGTTTCTAGAAGAAGAAATCCAGCTGACGATTTGGGATTGTGCTAGTTTTAATAGCGCATGTCCTGATGGGGTGCACTTTGGCTTTTTGAAGGAGTTTTGGGGAGATATTAAAGCAGATTTTGTGAGATTCATGGCAGAGTTTCATTCCAATGGTAGGTTGGTGAAAGCGTCTAATGGTACGTTTATCGTGTTAATTCCTAAAAAGGATAATCCGCAAGGTTTGAATTATTTTTTCCCTATTTCTTTAGTTAGGTGCATGTATAAGGTGTTGGCAAAAGTGTTGACCAATAGGTTGAAGAGTATTATTGGCAAAGTTATTTTGGATTCATAGTCAGTGTTTGTGAGTGGTAAATAAATTTTGGATGAAATTGAAATTGCCAATGAGGTTGTGGACGAGGCGAAGAGAAAGAAGAATGACTTATTTCGATTTAAAGTTGATTTTGAAAAATACGTACGACTTGGTGGAATGGGATTATCTAGATGTCGGGATGGAAAAATTGACTTTCTAGTTTTATGGAGGAGATAGGTGATGGAGTGCCTAAGTTCTGCAAAGGTGTCAATGTTGCTTAATGGTTCTCCCACTAAGGAATTATCTTTGTTTCAGATATTAAGACAAGGCGATCTTATGTCCCTTTTTCTATTTTTATTAGTCGTTGAAGGGTTTAATTCTTTTATGTGTATTTATGTGAGTTACAGTATGTTTTTAGGGTATAAGGTGGGATCTGGAGGGGAATTGTGTTTCTCATTTGCAATTTGTTGATGATATTGTGATAATGGGCGATAAAAGTTGGGATAATATTAAAGCCATAAAGTCTATTATGCTTATGTTTGAATTGGCATCTGGATTGAAGGTTAATTTTCATAAAAGTCTTCTCGTTATCAGGTTGGAGGAACCGTAATGTATTTATGAGAGATCGTCTTGTTCTCATTAACGCCTTCCTTTCTACACTATTGATCTACTTCCTTTCTTTTCTTCAAAGCTCCTACATATATCATTTCTAAACTTGAATATTTATTTTAATCTTTTCTATGGGAGGGCGAGGGGGTGAGGAAGTTAGAAAAATTCATTCGATTAGATGGGATAAAATGTCTCAGGGTAGAGAAATGAGAGGTCTTGGAGTTTGAAATTTAAAATCTTTTAATCTTGTCATTTTGGGTAACTGGTATTGGAGGTTGAGAAGTGATAGGGAAGGGTTCTGGTTTAAAGCTTTATGTCATAAGTATGGATGTGTTAATGGTAAAGTTTGTGGGGGAACTATTAAGGATTTGTTGTGGTGGGAATCTATTTGATCCATTTTAGGGGGAGAAGTAGAAGTTGGTTTGCTAATATGGTGAAAGTGGTGGGAAATGGTAGGGATATGTTTTTTTTGTCATATCCTTGGGTAAATGGTGGTCCTTTATGTGAGCGGTTTAGGCGTCTTTAATTTGTCGACTTTTAAAAATATTTTGATGGTATATATGGTTAGTAGGGGGGTGGAGGTGTAGTCTTTATCTGGGGTTGGAGGTGTTGGTGGAAGAGTATGTTTTGTTGTTAGATAACTTTATTTTGCAGGAAAACTCTTCAATTAAATGATTATGGATTAGTGGTCAAGAAGACGATTACGTGGTGAAGGAGGCGTATAATTTACTATGCTTTGACATAAGAAGTACCTTTATTCTATGCTTTAGTTTGAAATTAATTGGTTCCACTAAAAGTGTTTGTTTTGGTTTGGAGACTTGTTCATCTTCACTTGCCTACTAAAGATAATCTCGCTACAAGAGGTATTGTGTTATTGAAGCCTTGTTTGTGTGTTGTAGGATGTGAGTTTGATGAATCTATTCAACATTTGTCTTTCATATGCCCAATTTTTGGGCAAGTGCAGATGGATCTTTTGAAGTGGTTGGGGTTGTACTGTGCGTTTTATCATGAGGAGGAGGCTCACGCATTTAAATTTCTAGGCCTTCGTTATATGGGTAAAGGTGTTTGTGCTAGATTAAGAGCTATTTGGATGGCTTTCATGTGGTCTATTTGGAGCACACATAACTCTATTATTTTTAATCAATCTAAGCTTAGTGTCACCTTACTGTTAGAGAAGATAAAATTGCTTCTCTAAGCTGAGGGGTTGTACCGTACATAATGTGTGTACATAATGGAATTCTATTTTGAAAAATGAGATCAATGAGTTTATCGGAAGGTCCAAACCGGTAGTGTTTTTTACACATTTTAAATAAACATTGGGGTATGGATGAGCAACCACCTTTTTTTAGTATATATCAAACTTACCTATGCTTAAAAATGAGAAAATGAAGCACAAAAATTGAACAACCCTGTTCTCCTACACATTAATTAGACAACTTAATTACACCTTAAGGTCTCACATCAAATGCATTCTCATTAACTTAAAAATTAATTTATCCTCGTGGCTTTAGATTGCAAATAATAAGAAGCAAGAGAAGATAAATAAAATTAACAATTTCATTGCTTACCTCAGGGACTTCTTGACCACACCAACCAGCACCACTGTCTTGATTATATGGAGCTTCAAGGTCTTTTTTCCCCAATATGGAGCTTTAAAAATCATGTTATAACTCCTAAATCACATTTGAAAAATAAAGTAACTGCATTTACAAAACAAGGTTTTCAGCTTTATGGTGACCATGCTGTTAATTTTCAACAATACATCAGATTTAACCTTTTGTTCTTCTCAAATTCTGCTTCTTGAGCAAGAAGCTGCAATTAAAACTAAGAAAACTAGAGTGCCAACTTTATGCAAAATGGATACAATTACATTTTTCCAAAAAAATCCTTCAATCAATCTTATCTTGAAATGGGAATAAGATCTCCAATAGACAGTTCACATGAGTGAGTCTACAATTGTTTGATTTACACTGAATATTCTAAAACAGATTGATGCCCCACATAATTCATAGAGAAGTTGTCTTGATTTTGCTAGTTTATGAACATGAAAGAAAAATCAATCCAGAAGCTATTAATTGGTACACAAGTCAAAAAACAAAAATGAGTAAGAATACATAATGCAAAGAGAAGAATTTAAGTTGAGTAACAGATTCAGTTTGAACAACCTGTGCAAGTTATTATTATAACAGAAATCTGAACTCTTTTATAACTGATGTAGAACTAGCTTTGTGTTCTATCACAGTACAATGTAATCCATATGCAACATGTTTTGCAAAGATGGCAGTATTTTCAAAAAAGTTGTAGTTAAGAATGCTATGCTACTGAAAATACTAACTGTTTTTCCGTCACTACAAGTCATGATGCTACTCTTCAAGCTTCTCATAAGTGCTACTCTAATTTAGTGATGAGTACACTTACTTTCTTCAAGATGAGTGTACTCCATCATTACTTTTTTTTTCTCCATCTTTGCGAGAAAATGGTGCAAATAATCGATATGAACAATACTTTTGGCAACAACCACTAATTTCATCCATGGTGCTAGGAAATGCAAACTAACGATCTTTTATTTGATGAGTTCAATGTCAATTACAATACACTGGATCCAATATTCTGGCAAGGTTCCTTTATTTTAAAGACAACAGAAGGGGATAATGATGCTCCAGTGAAAAGGCAAAGGTGATAGATAATCACAGTGCATTCCAAGGAAATAACAAGAAATTGATAGAACTATTTAGAAATTGAAATAAGAAAAAGTGCGCGAATAACAAGACACTTATCAACAAAGAATTACACATGCAGACAAACCATTATGAGGTTTGAAGGAGTTTTCTGTTTTGTTACTTAACTAGTATTGGTTCTTTTTTCTTCAGCTTGATAGACACAAATGTGGGAGAGAACCATTGTCCATAGACCTTTAGAAGTTTACTAAAAATGTGTAACTAGAAGATAATCTCTTCAATAGAAATTTCTCAGCCTAATTTTAGAACCATTGTCTAAAAACTGTGTAACTAGAAAGCATCTTACCTAATTTTACTTCTTCAATAGACCTCTAGATATCATTTCATGTAGAAGTTTCTCAGCCTTATCTCTCTCATCTTTTTCAAAGAGAGCATAAATAATTGTTACATAACTTACAACATCCGGAGTGCAACCATTTACTTCCATTCTTGATAACAAGCCAAGTGCTTCATCAAACAAGCCATCCTTACAAAACCCATTTATCATAATATTATATGTCCTGACAGTTAGATGATATCCTTTAGTCAAAAGATCCTGAAAAACCACTTGCGCATTCTTAAGTCTTCCACCTTTGCATAGTCCATCAATTAGTATATTGTATGTGGACACATTTGGCTGAATACCTTGGCCTTGAATTTTGTTAACCAATGCAGTTACCCTGTCGAGATGATTATTTTTGCATAAAGCATGTAATAAAGAATTGTAAGTTATTATATTGACTGGTTGACCTATACAATACATCTCATCCACAAGCTCCCAAGCATAAGAGATTTTCCCCGATTTGCAAAAACCATCAATGAGGGTATTGTAAGTTACGACGTTAGGAATGATCTTCTTGCTTTGCATTTCTTTAAAGAGTTTCATGGCTTCATCCACCATTTTATTCTTACACAATCCGTTAATGATGATATTATAGCTCCAAACATTCGGCAACACTCCCTTGTGGACCATAGTGTTGAATATATTTATGGCCTTGTTCACTTGATTAACTAAGCAGTACCCATCCATCAAAGCAGCATAAGTAACAACATTTGGTTTTACACCTGCTTTCATCATCATAGCCAACACATTCATAGCTTCTTTGACCTTTCCTTCCTTGCAGAATGCATCCACCAATATATTAAAAGTATGAACATCTGGGTTGATGTTTTTCAATACCATTTCATGGAACAAACCAAATGCTTCTTTCAATTGACCAACAATGCAAAATCCATATACTAGGGTACTGAAAGTGACAACACTGGGATATATTTTCTTTGTAATCATTTCAGAATATAACTCATAGGCATCGGTTACAAGTTTATCTTTACACAAACTATCAATGATTGTGTTGTACATTACCACATCGATGTTGACCAATTTCCCTTCAATTTGTTTCAACATCTGCAGGGCAACTCTTGTTTCCCCCATTTTACACAATCCGTTGATCAAGGTCCCATAACTAACTTGATTCAACTGAAATCCCTTTGCCACCACATGATCATGAAAGTGCAGAGCTTCCCGAACTTTATTGTTAAGACATAGACCTTTCATAAGAGTATTCAAGCTTATGGTATCTTCCTGAAATCCCATCTTGAGAATCTTTCCCAATATAGAAAATGAAAATTTCATTTGACCTAAGTGGCAGTAACAATTAATCAAGATGTTAAAAGTAAAAATATTAGGCTTAATTCCGTTGGATTCCAATTGGTGAGAAAGAGAAATAGCAGTGGGATAATGCTTCATCTTAACAAAAGAAGTTAAAATTTTGTTGAATTCAACAATGGATGGTGTGGGATTCATACGGAACATGCGATGGAATGAGGAAACAGCATCATTAACATCAAATTCGTTGGAATTGAAACGAGAATGAGAAGAGAATGAAAGAAGGAAAGTGTTTGAAGAAGAAATTGGAAGAAAATTGGGAATGGAAGAAAGAGAGAAAGCATACCTTGTTAGGGTTAATAACTTTGAAACTGAAACTGAGAGAGACAACAGCATTGTTGCTGAAACTGAATTGTGTGGACTTCACTGTCACTACTGGCTGCAACTTAACCTTATTTTACTTTTAACTTTTTTTGGTTAATTATTATTTTAGTGTCTGCAATATAGACATAAAAAAAAAAAAAAAAAAACATTATATTTCATCTGTTTAATATTAAGTTATGAATTTGAACAATTCCCTTTGTCCAAATTTACTTCAATTTCTTTCGCTCGTTTCTATTTGTTTTAAATTTTGATTTTTTTTAAAATTTATATTATTTAGATCATGCATATAAAATCTTACATAAATTTAAAATTATTTGATATATTATTGAGATTTATGAAAATTAACACTGATAAATAAAAGTGTATAAAACGTTAGGTGTGAAATTTTAAATGCATTCTTTATATAATATATTTTTAAATTGAGAGATTCATAGATGTTTAGATTCAGAGGATTCAAAATTTTAAATTCTCCACTTTTGACATTTCATTTAACTATATCCATATGAATTTTCAGACCAATCAGACTAAAGTGGATTATTTTATTATTTTATATTTACTTTAATTCTATGCAGCCTTTAAAATTAATTTTTTTTGACTGAAGTTAATAACCATAATTTAAAAACTTAAACAAATTTAATTTACTGAAATTAAATATATTATAAAAAAACAAAAAAAAATCTTACGCAAAAAAAAAATTAATTAGAAAGTAAAGAATAAGTATATATTCTATTATTTTCTTTTTCTCTTCTTCATGTTATAACAGTATGTCCTCAAATTCTGAGAATAATAACAACAAACAAAAAACGACCATCTTTGCATGCAATCGAACGAACGAAAGTGAACGTGATCAACCATAAAGGTGAATGAACTAAAATAAAGAAGATATGTTTGTGTGGTCCCTTCTCTATTGTTGTTCTCCATTGAATGTAAGTTTCTCTTTTGCTAAATTTTTTTAGGCTTAAATATTTGATTTGTCCTTGTCACGCATTTCAAATTTTCGTCTCTATAAGTTTTTTTCTTCAATTTAAATCATGTAAATTCAATTTAATTTTAAAATTATTTCTATTGTTAGTTGTTAAAAAAAGCTTATGTGACAATTGGAAGAGTGACCTGAAAGTCTTTGACATGACAATAGTTGATGATATGTCAAGTATTTGACAACTAGGTATATTTATGAGAACTAAATCAAAAATTCTCAAACTTGCAAAACCTAAAATCTGAAATTCCCCTTCTTCTTCTTCTTGCAACTTAAAATCCCAACTATTCTCAAATCTTATTTGTTTCTTCTTCGTTCAACCATGTCATCATCTTCGTCTGCAACAAACTCAACTCATTTCCAATTTCCTAAATATGAGTGTAGGAAAATAATGCATATATTCATCTCTAACACTGATGAAAACCCTAAACGGCGATTTTAGATATGTCCTCATTGGGATGTGAGTATTTTTTTTCTTAAATAAGTGATTTTTATGTTTATTCTTTGTAGTTATAGTTTATATTTACTAAGTTCAATGTTTAATTTTTTGTTTTTGTTTGTAGAACAAGGAGAAATAGAGAAAGGAGGAGAGTAGGGAGTCAAAACCCTAATCCTTAAACTTAAGTTCTGATTTTGGATGGAGGGACTAAAACATAACATTTTCAACTTAATTTCATTTCTTTTTTAATCAATTTAACTACTTAATTGTATTTTTTTTATTATTTAATTTGTTCCATTTAACTACTTTATGTTATATATGATAAAGTTGTGATTTTTATGGCGAATATGAAATAAAGTATGAATTTTATGTTATATGTAATAAAGTTTTAATTTTTATAATGAACATGGAGAAAGGATTGAATTTGTATGTTACATGTGACAAAGTTTTATGATGATGTATATGAGTTGGAGTTGAATTTTGTTGTTATATATGTTAACGTGTTAATCTTTATGGTGTGTATGATACCAAGTCTTGATTTTTGTGAGTATGTGGTGAAACTTATGATTTTCATGATTATTTGTTTATGGATATGTGATCTTAGCGATATGTGAATAAGATGATGATTTTGAAAAGTGATTTGAATGCTTATGACATGATTCTTAGTGGGCTGTGTGGAAATATATCTCTTTGATAATATATCAGCATATCATGACATGGCATATGCATCTTCGTGGAAGTTGCCTTAGTGGCAGGTTTTCCCCATTGGTATGGGTGATCTGTGTGGAAGTTGCCTTAGTGGCAGGTTTTCCCCATTGGTATGAGTGATTTTTTTGTGTGGAAGTTGCCTTAGTGGCAGGTTTTCCCCATTGGTATGAGTGATTTTTTTGTGTGGAAGTTGCCTTAGTGGCAGGTTTTTATCCGGATCATATAGTTTTAGGAGCATGCATCATGTATATATTTTTGTTATGCAATTTATTGGTTTGTGTATTTTTTTCTTTTAAATTGGAAGTTTTTACTTTTATATATTTTGTGTTATTCTTCTATATGTTTAACTTTGGTTTGATGTGGATGATGGATAAAACTGACCCTTACAACAACATTTTAGGTACTAATGAGTTCGAGGAGATTCAAGAGTAGTTGATGAGTATTAACGTGTGGCAAACGGGGGATAAAAATGGATTTTCAATACAATTTTGTAATGATAGGATTGCCGCGATACTTCTAAGTTTATTTTTAATCTTTTGTCACCAACTTTTAAAATGCACTAGGATTCTAGAAATACGGAAGTGGGTTCCCTTCCGTTAGGAATTATTGTTTTTTCTTGTTTTAGCCTTGAATAAACATTTTCTTAATAAAATTAAATAAATGTGGTTGTTACTAATTATTTGCATGAATAAATGTTAGGTAGTTTGAAAAAAAAAATTGTCGTAAATCTTTCTAAACAATATGTTTTCAAGTAACGTTTTGGATCAAAAATTCGGGGCGTTACAGTTTACATTACAAAGGTTTACAAGGATATCAAAAGGCACAATGATATGTACATTAACATATACATCAATAGGTGTCTTCTAATTTTCTTATTTTATATAACTCATGTAGTCAAGGAACATTCATCTTCACATTATTTATATAACTCTCCCTTGGATGTTCATTCAGGATAGATCTCATTAAAACCTTACTAGAAAAAACCCAATGAAAAAAAAACTCTAGTAAAGGAAAAAGAGTACATCCTTTAGGATTGTCTCGTTAAAAACCTTACCAGAAAAACTTAATGGATAAAAACTTTGGTGAAGGAAAAAAATGCAACATTTATTTGTTTCCCGCTTCATGTAGACAATAATTTATGAGACAATGAAGACTAACCTTATGCTGAAAAACTTGGATTAATGGTGACTTTATAGAATTATTTTATCTCTCTCCTTTATTATATATCTTCTTCAAAATAGAAGTGCATACTATATTACTTCGGTAGAATAGTTTCAATAATATTTTCTAAAAGAAAATCTACAAATCTCTTATATTTGATGAATCACATACTTAAACCAAAACACATTCTTGCCATGCCTCATATAGTGTTGAAATTTCCTCATCATTTTATGATATTGTTGTTGTGATTTGTTTCACATATCTCCATGAAATTATTGTACTTTCTTGTGTAAACAAATAGCTTTTTTGTAGTATATGAAGGTTAAATAAATAACCTGCATCTCTAAGATAATTACATATATATTTGACCATGTTCCAAAGAAGTTCACTTGTCTAATAAATTAACAACAAATAATATTTTACAACAAATTAATAATTAGCAAGATTCATTAGTATTTGTTTGCACTAATATACGGTACTTCGGGACCACAAAGTAATCATAATTTTCTTGAGTTTTATAAACACATTTGTATCTTACAAGAATTAGAGTGTACAACTCATTTGACTTGTCCATATATGACCGTTTTAGAACCTTTTCTATATAAGATTAATAATTCACAAAAATATTATTCGAATACTTATTTTGTAATCTCAAGCAAATATTTATCTTTGCTTGATATTTCATCTCAAACCGATTCTTTATGCAATCAAATTTAAAAAGATGTGATTTCCATATTCCTCATTTAGAAAATATTCACATGAGAATATTACACAATGTGCATCTAGATTGTTTGAGCACATAAAAAGACTTACTTATTTTGATTAAGTCATATGTTCAACACTTCGAATTATATGTCTCATGAAAATTAAATCTTTTACGAAGTTTCATATTATCATCACTATCAAATGAGTCACACAAATCCATTGTAACACATTGTTCATATATTGAGCCTTTCATGGCTACTAAACTTAATCAAGTATGAAAAAAAATTTGAATTCATTTAAGATGAATATGACCCTTCAAAATTAATGGTCGACTTTTACCTATACACTTGAATATAAGCATTTCATCATTTTTATTTTCTTTTTTGCGCGTAAAATCAATCATATCTAATTAACTTCACATCTACAGATGTGCGAACTTCAAGTCCAAAAACCTCTCGCTTTGCAAAAAGAACTTAATTCCACTTTTATTGATTATTTCTATTTTCCAATTTGTGTGTGTGTGTCTATAATCTTTAATAAACTTTAATGCATGATCCTCATAATCATTTATTACATATAGCATTAAATTATATGCAAAAATATTGTCAATGTTGACTTCATTTTGGTTCCATCATATTCCATTCATGATAAAACTTATTGAGATCACTTTATTTTTGCAAATTTTAGGTACCTAATCACTTCTTCGGGAATTGAAAAATCAATTATGTCAAAAAATTTTATATCTTCATATCCTCACATGGATGATCTTCTAAATTGCTAACGTAAAGTTGAACAAAGTTACTTTTTACATTTAATAGAATTCAAATATACTATTTTCTTCTCTTTTCTCCCAATATTTTCTTCTGCTTTTTACAATTACTATTTATAGAAATGAGGTTTGCTAATTTTTTTTGGAGAACTCTTCAAATTTACGTTTATATTGTAATAAAAGAAAGTAAATGATGTAAAAAAAAAATGAATTCCATAGTTTTTTTTTTATTATTTCAGATTTTGGTTACATTTTTGGATTTTCTACTTCAAAAGTCATAATTGAGAGAAATATTGTTAGGGATAAAGAGAAGAGGAATCATGATACATGTATTAGGTGAAATGGACAATCACACTCGAAAGATGAAACTTTAAAATGACATCAACTAACTAACGATAATATTGAAGGTTGAGTGACTTTCAATTAATTTATTTTCTCAACTTATTATCAGTGTCGTTTCAATTGTAGAGATGAGAATATGGAGAAGAAGAAAACATAAGAAATAAAGTGAAGTAGGAAAATGGATTGACTACAACAACAAAAAAGATCGAGTAACACAATAGGCAGAAGATTGGAAAAAAATGTCACATTTTTTGTTATTTTAAATTAAATAATTATGTCATTTTATATTGTTAAAAACTAAATTTACCAAACATTTTAATTTTAATTAATTAGCTTTTCAGCTATAAGTCATCAGTTATCAGCTATTAGTCAACTTTCCAACTATCAGCTAGCTTGTAGGTTAATTTTACCAAACGAAGCCTAAGAATCTTAGTTTCTTTATTTTTTAAGTAGCATATGCATATGTATGAAATGTATCTCCTTTCAACATTAAGAAACTTTGTTCTATTCGATTATTGTCTCTTTGTTCTTTGTCTATTTTTCTTGTTCAATTAACAATACATAACGGAATTTGAACAAATCGCTATTGTTCTGCAATACGCTATTTAATACAAAATATAATCAAATAGCAATTATAGCGGCACTATAGCACTATACCATAGTAGAATTTGAACAATTTGCAATTTTTAGCAATCTACTATTGACAACACTGAATCAGACTTCAATATCTATTAGTTGGTAGTGTTTTCATCAATTTATAACAATAATTATTACACTAGTCAACATGCTAGACAAGAATCAACAACATTTAGGAATGGAAAGATTACAATGTTATTGAACTACCATCAGACCTAGTATGAAATGCCATGTGGTGTAGTGTGGGAGTGGTATGTATAGTGTTAATGGTTCGAGTGGAAACAAAAGTAGAATTCACAAAACTATAAAAATGGTAAAACAGAAGCAAAGGCAATATTAATTCAGAGTTGAGAATTTAAATTAAATGTTGTTAGAGAAGTTAAAATCTATGAAGCACATACTCTAACACTGAAGAAACGATATGGACATGAACATGTCCACATTGTTGATGTAAAAAAACATAGGACACCAACAACAATAGGATGATTCCAATTAGCAAAATGGACCTGATCTTAGTGTTTCCAGTTTGATCACAGGCTTACCCAATTTATATCTTCTTATTGATTTAAATTTTAAAGTATCACACCTTAAATTTGATAACTTCAGAGTTGTTGGAGTTGATGAACAAAAAATTACAATTTTCTATGGCAATTTGGTTATATCATGTCAGCTGTGTAGTTTATATTAGATTATTGGCATCAACAGTCACATTATGTGTTTCTCCCAAGTCAGGGCACCAAGTTTGGGACACCAAATCATCAGGGCCAGAGAGCTTTGCTTAGTTTGTTGTGAGCCAATGGAAGTAAATTATATGGTACATTCAAAAATAATTTTCTATACATTCAAATAGTAAGGCTATTGTAAAAGAATGAGGGATACTTGTGAAGCACCGACACATATATCGACACTGAATACCACACTGACACGTAGACACATGTAGATAGTAATTTGAGAAAATGAAATTGATTGAACATATATGTCAGTGTCGTGTCAATACATGTCGTATACCAGACATGCCTTCAATATGAAGTGGCTATGAATGATGGTATGCAATAATGAATTACACATAAATTTTACAAGATTATACATTATTTAACAAATTATACATTTATTAGAAGAGAGAAGTGAACTAATATAATTTCACAAAAACAAGGGAGGGGTGTTGGACTGTAGTGTAATGTGCAAAGCAGTGGATAACTAGAGCAAGAAGTCCTAAGAACAACTGTGACAGAATAATGTCATGGTGCTGAAGTAGCAATGTCAATCACAAGAAAGAGGAGTTTGAATTGTGATTTCACCTTTTTAAAATTTCCTGTTAAAACTTAAAGAATTTAACTTAAGATTAATCTTGATTATGAAAATAGAAAACGGAGAACGTTCTTGGTTAGTGAAAAACACACAATTTAACTTAACGATTTAATATGATAATCAAAAGACTAGAAATAAATAGAGATAAGGGAAGAGATATCACACAGAGATATATCCTGGTTCACCAAACCCGGGTTACGTCCAGTCCTCACAACCGTGAGATTTTTCACTAAGTGTTCAAAACGGATAACGTTCTTTGTTTTTACACCACCAGTCCAAATCAATCTTGATCTGTTACAATCTTCACCTTTCATCCTACAAACGATTTTTACAATCACCTTTCAGCATTGAAAGAATTTTTACAAACACACTCAATCTAACATAAAAGATAGACTTAGTGTTTTTACAATCACCTTTTTACAAATGATGTGTATGATAAAAGTGTTTGGGATCTTGAAACTTCTCAACACTTGTTTGAGATAAATGAAAGACAAACTCAGTAAATAATGATCCAAAGATATAGTGAAGATGACTGGAGTTTGCTTGAAGAGTTTTTTTGACTTGTTACTCGAACAAGTGTTGGTAGATTTGTAAATTGAACTCTTGCCTTCATCTTCCAATTGATCTTCAATTTATAGATGATAAAAGGCTTTGAATATTCAGTTTAAAATGAATATAGTCGTTGGACATATTTCCCAAGTGTTAGATATATTTTAAAGCAATTAAACATGTGTTTATATTGTTGTCCAGAACGTTCTTGACAAACGGAGAATGTTCTTGCTTTTGGGTCTCATGGAAAACATGAATGAGTGAGTGAATGAGTTGTCACATATCAGTTGGAACTATTTTGAGTCAGATTTATGTAGAACTTTCTCCAGAATATTGTAAGTACAATGTACTTGTGTCCTTACTCACAACTCATCAATTTGGAGAACAATCTTGAGGTTGTTTTCCTCCTTTGGGCATTCAGCTCAAGTTCTAGGCTTCACCATTGATTTGAGCAGTCTTGATACTCTTTAATATGTGGTTTAGACTGTGGAAAATCATCTGTTCTAATTTTGCCTTTAAAAGAGAATAACCAGAATGATTTTTTGTAAAACAAGAACATTCTTCGTTTTCTATTTTGTATGAGTGTTGGATTTTGACAGCTGTTATGTGTCATTCCTTTGTCTCAGAAACATGATGTGCTTTCTGCAAAAAGGTGTAGCAGCAGTGTCCTTGCTGTCATGGTTGTCCTTGCTCATAGCTCATCAATTTGGAGATTGATCTTGATGTTTTGCTTTGCCTTTGTTGATCATCTTTGATCGAAACTATCTAAAACAATCTTGTGTAGATTATTAAATTCCTCTATAATGAATACTGATGATTTTTAGTGTAGATAGATGTACTTTCGTAGCTCAGATCGATCTTAAATTACAGCAGATTTTGCTCTTTGTAAACCAGAACGTTCTTGGATTAAAGCTGTGAAAATGGAGAACATTCTTCGTTTTCTGTTTTGAGTGATTTGTTGTTTTTATTATGATATGAATTTTGTTTGTATACCAACTTTTCTACAAGTGTATCATTGATGTATTTTCTCTTTTGTTCATATCGTACTTTGATTTTAAGTCATTACTCTTGAGGATCAAAACTTGTAACTTCATACATTGCTTATGTCATTGTGAATTTGCTGAATGAATCTGTCCAAGGATTCCTTGCGTGTTCCATTCTGATTATTCTGATAGTTACTTGCAATTTGTCATGCATCTTGCAGTTTGAATCCATCTTGATTTCCAGAAGGCTTTATTCTTCGTAAACCAGAATGTTCTTGGTTTTTCTGTTTAATAACCAGAACATTCTCCGTTTCTGCTTTCTCAAATTTGGTCTTGCTTCTTTCAAATGATCTTGCTTGTTTGATTATGCAATTCTTCTTCCTTAAATAAAACTCAAGTGCAATCATTAGTAGATCACTATTCATAAAACTTAATCATTTATTCCATAAAGTTAGTTGTCATTAAAACATACATCAAAAAGGTTTTTGCCTCAACAGGTGCTAGCTAGGAACAATTAGTTTTGTACCAAAACAAAATTTTAATATATCTTTAATCCTCTAAGTTTTTTTTTCTTATTTGGTCATTTAAGTAACATTTAGTTTGCAGCACTAGTCTTTAAGTTATATTCTATTACGCAAATTTGACAATTTTTTTGAATTACTGTCATGAAATATTAAGATCTTATCAAAACATCGAAGTGAATATGCAAACTGGTCCCTAAAATGATAAGCGTCGATCAAATTAGTCCTTGAATTTTGTGAATCAACAAATACACCAATAACATTGTAAAATATCAATTAAAATAGTTCATTTGTAATATTTTGTTGTTAGATATTTTGATGCGACACTATAATTGAATATGTGGCTTTTCCACGCTAATTTCACATCAATGTCATTTTTCCATAAACAAATTTGCCGATAAAATTTAATCATATCAAAGATGAATTTCTGAGTAATTGTATTCTTGCATTTACTAATTGTGGACAAATTAGTCCATGAAATATTTAAATTTCATAGGAAAATTAGTCTGTGTTGTGATGAAATTGATATGAGATCAATGTGGTGGACTCAAATATTCAATTAATACGTCACATTATAATCTCTAACAATAGAAGTTTAAATATGGACTGTTTTAATTATTATTTTACAATTTTAACGATGTATTTTCCAATTTGCAAAATTAAGAGATTAATTTGAGTGACGCTTACAATTTGAATAACCAAATTGCATAAGTTGATTGGCCAAACTACTTTGTAAGTGAAGGAAGTTAATGATATTGATTATGTAGATATAACTTTATTATCAAGTTTTTAAGGTTATTCACTCGTTTAAATGGTTGTAGAGAAAATTGTTAAATGTAGACATTTATTAGATTTGGTGAATGTTTTTTAAAAGATTAGTATAAATGATATATTATCATTTATAAGATTTGGGGAATGTTTCTTAAAGAATTAGAATGAATGATATATTATCATTTATAATATTTGGTGAATGTTTTTTAAATGATTAGTATGAATGATATATTGTTGCAACATTTAGTAAAGTGTTTTAATGATTAGATATTTTCATTTATATTAATCGTTATTGAAAGTGAGACAAATGACAAATGACTAATGACTAATGGTGCAAATAAAATATAACTTAAATGACCAAATAAAAAATATCTAAATGACACAGCAAAAATTGAGATACACCTAAAAATCACATATATGTAACTTTGTCAAAAACCATATATATGTAACTTTGTCTTTTTTATTTTAATTGTTTACCTTATATGTGACCAAATTAAAAAATATTGAATAAAAATATGAATGACTTCCAATCCAATAAACTAGTTAAAGTTAGCTGCAATAATTAACGGTTTTATAACTAGTTAAAGTTAGCTGCAATAATTAACGGTTTTAAGCAATATTTATATGAGGGTATTACTATTATTAGATGAGTGATTTTTTTTTACTAATAAAGGCAATACACTATTTTAATTTAATGTAACTTATTTTTTTATTACAAAATATCCTTTGCATTTTACTTCTCAATTTTTAACTTATGAAAACTATTCATAGAAAAAAAAACTTTTTAAAACTACTTCACTTGAGTTATCCTTTTGTCATTTTTTTCTTTTAATTGTTTACTTTTTTTGTACTAACTTTTTTACTGCAATTAAGAATATTTCAATGACAAATTTGTTTAAAAAATTTCAATAAATTGTATATAAAGAAATCGAATAAATTGTATCTATTATTAGTTATTTCTCGTATGCATGTTATCGTATACATTATCTATTTGTTTGTAAAATTTATTGTAATTGTGTCTAACTTACAAATTGATCTATGAAAAATTGTTCAGATGTTTTTTTGGATAATATATGACTATGTGAGTGTTTTGACATTGTCAAAATTTCAAAAGAGATTTTCTATTGATTTTTAAGAAAATGGACAAAATATATCCGCTGTTTAAATTTTAACGGACTTTGAATGCCACTAAAATTTAACGGGATATTTATTTATCAACTGTAATGAGAATTTGTTCTCATTATATTTTTCTAAGCTAAGAAACAAAAAATCCAATAAAAATTTATTTGCGAAACTTTGAAAAGTGTTAATTAGTAGGATTATAATTTAATTTTTCTGATATAAAAAATTTATACGTTGGCATTATGCATCTCGTTTAAGAACGAATTTGGAGATTGAGCGAGATGATTTGACACGAAGTCACAAAATATATAGATATTGTGCTAAAATATTAATATTTTAATAAGGGGTTAGTGAAAATATCTAGATATTTTCTTATTATGTAATAAAACTTTGTAAGAATCAAAATAAGTCATCTCACTCTCCCTTTTTGTACGTGGACTACAATAATTTGGATAAGAATAATTAAATGGACGATGATGGGTTGGAAAAAATATCTAGATATTTCATTTTGCACAAAGCATATAATAGAGAGCTATAAGTGATTACATCAACCTACAGACCTATACGATCCATCTCATCTAACAAGTTCCCAAGCATAAGAGATTTTTCCCGATTTACACAAACCATCAATATGAGGGTACTATAAGTTACCACATCAGGAACAATCATCTTGTTATGCATTTCTTTAAAGAAGTTCATGGCTTCGTCCACCATTTTATTCTTGCACAATCCATTAATAATGATACTGTAGCACCAAACATTCTGCACCACTCCCTTGTGCACCATAGTGTTTGAATATTTTTATGGCCTTGTTCACTTGATTAACTAAGCAATACCCATTCATCAAAGCACCATAAGTTACAACACCTGGTTTTACACCATCTTTTATCATCATAGCCAACACATTCATAGCTTATTTCACCTTTCCTTCTTTGGATAAGGCAAGGCATTAACCAATATACTAAAAGTATAAACATTTGGGTGGATTTTTTTCATTGTCATTTCATAGAACAAACTAAATGCTTCTTTCAATTGACCAACCATGCAAAATCCATAGATTAGAGCACTCAAAGTGATAACATCAAGGAGAAATTATCTTTGCAATTATTTCAAAATATAACTCGTAGGCATCGTTATAGATTTATCTTTATATAAACTGTCAATGATTATGCTATACATTACCACATCAGCATTGGCTGATTTCGCTTCAATTAATCTCAACTATTGCAAGGCGGCTCTTGTTTCCCCATTTTACACAACCCATTGATCAAGGTCCCATAACTAGGAGTGGGCAAAAAAACCAAAAACTGAACTGGTTTAGAGAGCCGAACCAAACCAAACTGTTTTAAAATTAAACCGGTTCAAAAAAATTAAAAACCAAACTTTATTTTAAAATCAGTTTTTTTAACTGAACTGGTTTTAAAAAATATAGTGAACAGTAACCATAGTACAATGAACTGAAATGGTTTAATTCTAACAAAATCCCAAAATCCTAAAATCAGAATCCCAAAACCCTAAAATTAGAATCAGCAAGAACCCTAAAATTGAAATGAAGCCGTGGTCCATGGCCGCCGCCGGCCGCCGCAAATAGAAAATCCATATCTTCTCTCTTCGTGTGTCTGCACCCTCCGCCGCCTTCGGTCTTCCGTCGTTTCCTCTCAAGTATTCATCCACCTCCGTTTTCGCTATTTCACCTCCGTCGCCCTCTGTCTTCCGCCATTTCGTCTCACGTATTCATCCACCTTCGTTTTCGCTGTTTCACTATTTTGGTTCATCTTCATTGTTTTGCTTGTCTGATACCCTTTTGAGACGAGTTCATTGTTTTGCCGTTTCATCTTCATTGTTATGTGTTGAAAAACTAGTGATTTTGCAAATGAATATTTTATGAGCTCAATCGCGCACTCAGTGTCCAAGATCTGGTGTAGACCAAAATATGTTTTTGTTGCATCTATTACTAAGTGAGTACTTTTCAGCTCGAATAGAATAAATTTTGCTATGAGGATTCTTGTTTTTGTTCAATAATTGTTTTGGTTTGTTGTGGTTGGATTCCAAATGAAAAGGGTAGAAATTGGTGTAAGGAATAATGAGCAATACAAAGTAAACCATGACATGAACCTACGATCTTAAAACCCATAATGTTAGAATCTGTTACTTTTAGAACATGAAGCTCTTTGAGAAGCTTTGTTTTGACATCTAGAACAAATAGGTGGTGGCCATAAATGTTGTTGCTATTGTTATAGTAAAAGAGGTCAAGAATTAGAATTGGGTTTGGTTCAAGAATTAGAATTGGGTTTGGTTCGGTGGAGAAAAGAAAGTGTTTTGGAAGTTGAAACACTTTTTGGATGAATGAATTGAAAGCACTTTGAAAAGACTTCATGGATAGTAATTGTTTGTTGTTCTTGTGTCAATGAGCTAATAAGAATAAGAAATTTATGTTGAATTTGGATAGTTTTGTAGTGATAAATGAAGAGGCTTCATAGATAGTCTTTAAAGAGACTTCATGGATAGTAATTTATAGTTTGTAGTGATAAATGAAGAAATTTATAAGAATAGACTTCATGGATAGTCTTTGGATAGTAATTGTATGTTGTTCTTGTGTCAAAATACCATCAACTTTTGTAATCTGAAGAAGTTTAATGTTTTGGTTAATATGGCTGAAGGAATGCTAATTAGTCCTCCTCGTTTTGATCACTTTGAAAGTGATTATCACTATGATGTGCAAGAAAATATGTGTGATGATCCAAACCTTTGGAGTTATCCTTATTTCCCATGAGATGAACTTGAAATTATAGTAATGGAAAGGTAAGAGTAAAGTGTAATTAAATAAGGGTGAACTCTCACATCAGGGATTAATTTGCTTAAACATGAGGGAATGTATTGATGTGTGTGTAGTTCTTACTTTTTTTTGTTTGTTTGTTCCTTTATGTACATTAGGTAACCTTCTATGTAAAGGTCTGCTGCTGCTGCACCTTAAATATGTAATGTGCATATATGCTGCTACTTCTACAAATGTTAGTAATGAATTATCTTTTCAAATATTCTTCTCTCAAAATCACTAAATTAAGGACTTAAAAAAATTAGGTTTATATAACTTTAAAACTCATTCTGGCGGGCCAAGTTATTAGAAAAGATGGATGATTTGGGTATTCAAAGTGTTTTCTATTAATTCCATTCTCTCTGTGGGGCTTTGTTAGCAGAAAAACCATCACAGGTTGGTAAAGAAAGGTGACAAATGGGAGGGGAAGGGCTTAATCATTCATATTAATCATTATTACCTTTGTAGAATAAGTTATTAAAGTTTGAAGTTGTTGAAATTGAATTTAAGTATACATTTTGAATGATAATCACCTTGGAATTCAAAGTTTCATTGCATATGTTTGTACTTTAGGACAGAGTAATAGCTTAAGTAGCCTTGGGAAGTGTTTACAGATTGCAGGGTGAAAAGAGCTTAAATCATCATTATGCAGTTTTCAAAGTTTTGATACCGAAAGAAGCCCTTCATAAATGTGATACTTGAATTGCAGAAGCTGAAGAAACTAGTATTTGACAGATTTGTTAAGTAGCCGATGTAACTTCTTAAAATTAAGAGTAGATGAAGGATTTTAACAGCGGATACTATTTATTAGTGAATATTGAACTTTGGTGATAAAGTAGCAGTTGAACCTTCGGAATGAGTTTTCAAAGCATTTTTTGTCTGTCATGGAAAACAAGGTCATATTGACACTTTTACACCAAAATGGATTCAAATTTTGCTCGTTTAAACTAATAACCAATCTAATACCTTCTGTAAATTTTGGTACATTAAAAATAAGCTATTATTGACATTTGTTTCTTAATGTTAGAAATAAGTTAATTACATGGTTTGATTTGGATTTCTGTCAACTATTTATAATTTTTTGTTTATATTTAAGGCTGAAGTAATAGAGTTTAGAGGGGTAACTAAGATTGCACAGTTTTAATTAAGTTTCTCTTGATCTAATTAAATTTTGCATTTGATCTAATAACTGTGAACTTCTGGTGTTTAAATGTGTGGAATCTTTGAATGCAAAATTTCTGAATTCTTCGCACTTACTAGTTTTTAGTCCCACAAGGCAGCTAGCTAGTCTCCAACAACTAAGGTATGGTGAAGGCTAAACATTACTCATCCTACCCATCCTGTTAGTTTTATTTTGTAAGGCAGGGTGGCTTAGATGAATCCAAATGTTAACAAATTACAAACAACTAGGGCTTTTTGGTTTTTCGGGTAATAGCTTATTTCAGTTTGCTAAATCAGAAAAGATAAGAAAACCAAAGCAAAATCAATTATCACTTTCTGGTTTTCTTATCTTTTTAGGGTAAAAATAAATTATCAATTTATCTCGTACCTGATTTCTACATTCTCTTTCTTTTGCTTTTGTTATTTTATTTTTGCGGCCTTTTAATTTGTTGTTGAAGGTTGTTTAGTTCAGTTTATGTTATTGTTTTTGTTTCAATAAATGTTTAGAAGCAGACTTTCTAATCATATTTATTTAAACAGATGTGGTCAATAGGTGATTACATGGACTCTCCATCAATGGAGAATGAAGAACATATTGCTACCACTTCGGTTGCCCCTCCCGGTGAAGCTGAACCAACTCCTCTTCCACCATATAAGCGTAAAAATCGATCGGAAGCATGGAATCACTTTACTGAAGTGCCTAATTCAGGTCAAAGGGCCAAATGTCATTATTGTGGAAACCTGATTAAATTCAAGGATGGGAGAAGTGCTATGACTATGCATTTGAAAAGATGTAAGGACCATCCTGATAATCAAGAAAGCAAAAGGCAAAAAACAACTTCCTCAACAAAGCCTACAGAAGAGGAATTAGGTGTTGTCTCTTCACCTCATTCACTGTTTGACCAAGAGGCATGTCGATTGGAGCTTGTGAAGATGTTTGTGGGCGCAGAGCTTCCTTTTCGATTTGTGGAGAATGTGTTTTTTCGAAACTTTGTGAAAGTCTTACAACCACGGTTTGATATTCCATCCCACACTACATTAAGGCGTGCTATTTGGTCACTTTATGATGCAGAGAGAGAAAGACTTAAAATTTTCATCTCAAAGCATTGTGGGAGGGTTTGTCTTACAACAGACACATGGACTTCTATCCAAAATCTAAGCTATATGAGTCTAACTGCACATTTCGTTGATAAAAAATGGAATTTGCATAAGAGAATCTTGAATTTTTGTCAAATCACAAGCCATACAGGAGAGTTCATGGCTAAGGAAGTTGAGACATGCTTAAATGCTTGGGAGTTGAATCGAGTCTTTAGCATAACAGTAGATAATGCATCGTCTAACGACGTCGGAATTAAATTTATGAAGAAGTGGATGAATGCAAGGAACTATTTGCTCTTGAACGGAGAGTATATCCATATGCGGTGTTGTGCACATATCTTGAGTTTGATTGTAAAGGAAGGTTTGAAAGATGAGGATATTTCTATCACAAGAATCCGGAAAGCAGTCAAGTATGTGAGATCGTTTCCTTCAAGATTGGCAAGGTTTAAGGGATGCGTTGAAAGGGAGAAAATTTCTTATAAAGGTCTCATATGTCTAGATGTGGAAACCAGATGGAATTCTACATATTTGATGTTAGAAACAGTTGTGAAGTATAAAAAAGCCTTTGATTCGTTAGAAATTGCCGATGCTAAGTATGTCAAAGAACTATCTAAGGATAAAGGCCCTGGAGTACCTCTATCCAAGGATTGGGACTTTGCTAATACGATGCTTCCCTTTTTGCGGATTTTCTATGACGCTGCTATGCGTATTTCTGGCTCTTCATATGTTACTAGTAACATATATATGAAGGAGGTATTTGCTATTGGAAGGAAGATCCGATTATTAAGTGAGCACAATGATGCAAGCATAAAGTTGATGGGGATTAGTATGAAGAGTAAATATGACAAGTATTTGGGCAACGCTGATGGAATAAATGTGATGTTATTGATTGCTGTTGTACTGGACCCGACTTGCAAATTGGGATATGTAAACTACTTTCTTGATTATTTTTTTGAAGTAGATGGTGAAGCATTGAAAACGAAATTGTCATCTTCCTTGAAATCAATTTATCGAGAATATGAAGGTAGGGAGGAATGTTCTCAAAGTATGGGAGAATCACAACCAGAGGAAGATGATAATGATATACATGGTATGGGCTTCTACAAAAAATCTACTGGGCAAAGAATTGATCCTAAGTCTGAACTTGATAAATACCTTGCTGAAGAGTGTGAACCTTATTTTGTCGAGTTTGACATTCTGAATTGGTGGAAAGTCAACTCAACTAGATTCCCTATCCTTTCAAGTGTTGCTCGTGAAGTGTTGGCCATCCCTATGTCTACTGTAGCATCGGAGTCTGCGTTCAGCACTGGAGGAAGAGTGTTGGATCCTCATCGCAGTAATCTTACACCTGCGATAGTGGAAGTGCTTGTTTGCACTCAAGATTGGTTGAAAGGATCTCCTTTCTCAAATCTATTTGATGAGGACCTTGAAGAACTTGAAACCTTTGAGAAAGGTAACTTTGTTACAATATTTTTAGTTCTACAAACTTTGTATTGTATTTTAAGTTTTTTTTAAAATAACGAAATACTCTTTTTTGGAGAGATCATTTCTCCAACGCTCTATGCAACAACATCTGCTAGCGTCATTAGTCTTGACGATTGAAGACATTTGTTTCTATTTTATTTTCTATGAGTTTAGGAATCATTGTATTTGAAGAATTTGCCACATTTTATGGTGCCTAAGAAACTTGTGTTTATGAAGGAGTTGCCAAAGACTGCAACAGGTAAGATTCAGAAGTTTGAATTGAGAGTCAAAGCTAAGTGTTTTGTGGTGAATGAGAATAATAGTAATAGTAAGAAGAATAAGAATAGCCAAGTCAATCAAAATAATCAGCAGGTTTTGGCTCTATCTCGTCTTTGAAGTCTTTGTTTACTTGAAACAAAAAAAAAAGTAAACAAAGGATAAATCAGTGCACCAATTTATAAAACCATGCTTAATTTTCATGCAAATATGCTTAGTCACCGATGTTCTTTGCTCGACTAAATGGACTGACTGACTTGTTCTTGACTGATTTTTCTTTTTTCTTTTTTCCAACTACACAGGATGGTTAGCTCTTTTTATTATAACCAATTACTTTTCAAAAACTCTCAATTCAGCTTCTTCATAAATAGATATAGATTTGTGAGAGCTATTTCACAAATTCAATACCAAATATGTACTAAACTACTAATCCAACTTGGACTTGTGTGAAAGGTCCCTTTAATAATCTTTCTTCTCCATCTCATTTAAATTTGATGATTTGTTGATCCTTGCAAGTTAATAGCATATGAAAATGTGATTGTCACACCTCATGGTTAATTGGCTATAATCTGATATGTGAATTGGTCTGATATATTTGCTGTTTGGTCTT
Source organism: Cicer yamashitae (assembly GCA_037974755.1). NCBI lineage: Eukaryota > Viridiplantae > Streptophyta > Magnoliopsida > Fabales > Fabaceae > Cicer > Cicer yamashitae. The sequence goes on along the minus strand of JBBPBQ010020322.1, from coordinate 40,342,344 downwards.
TGTTAATGTAGGTTCATGGTGATTACTCCGATGACATTGGCACAAAGGTTGATAGACCTGCTGATGAAACAATTGCAGAGGAAACCACTGAAGTTGTTGGAGCTTGATTTAACGACAATGTTTTTAGTTTGTTTTAGGTTTCCTGTTACTTTGTTATTATGTGATAATGAGTTTAAACTCAGCCTGATGTTTCTATGTAGACCGAGTGCACCAGGTTTATTAGACATTCTTTTACTTGAAATTTATATCTGAATTTTGTTCAGACCCCTAAAATCTCTGCATGCATATAAATGATATTGACTTATTATAAGTTGGGCATGGCAGCTCGGTGATTCACTTATTTGGTGTGGTTTCATTCCATGCTTAATTTTAGCTTATTTATTCATGAAGCAAACACAATTTATCTAGAATACCAGCAGCTGTATTATCATGAATATGAGTTTGAGAATGTGGAAAAATGATTATATAATGTTTTTTTTAGAAGTAATTAGGTAAAATTTGACCTATAGAAAAAAAAAAACCAGTTCAGTTCGGTTTAGAGGATAAACCAGTGCACTAATTTATAAAACCAATTTGGTTCGCTTTTTCAAACCAAAAACCAGTTTGGTTCGGTTTTTTTTCCGAATTAAAAATTGATTCGGTTCAGTTTTTAAGCGGTTCTAGTTCAGAACTGAACTTTGCCCACTCCTACCCATAACTAACTTGATTCAACTGAGTTCTTGGACTTTACTGTGAAGACAGACCTTTCATAAGAGTAGTCAAGCTTATGATATCTTCCTGAAATCCCATCTTGAGAATCTTTCCCAACAAAAATTCATTTGACCTAAGTGACAGTAACAATTAATCAAGATGTTAAAAGTAAAAATATTAGGCTTAATTCCGTTGAATTCCAATAAGTGAGAAAGAGAAATAGCAGTGGATAATACTTCATCTTAACAACAGAAGTTAAAATTCTGTTGAATTCAACAATGGATGGTGTGGGATTCATACGGAACTTGCGATGGAATGAGAAAACAGCATCATTAACATCAAATTCGTTGGAATTGAAACGAGAATGAGAAGAGAATGAAAGAAGGAAAGTATTTGAAGAAGAAATTGGAAGAAAATTGGGAATGGAAGAAAGAGAGAAAGCATACCTTGTTAGGGTTAATAACTTTGAAACTGAAACTGAGAAAGAAAACAACATTGTTGGGATTGAATCGAGAGTGAGAGGATGCAGAAGCCGTGAAGTTCCAATTTATTTGTTTTTTAGTTTTATGAATAGTTGTGAAAGCAACTCATGATTACGTTATTCAGCTCTCCTAGGTTTTTTTTAGATTAATTTATAGGTGTAAATATTTAATTCTCATATCATAAATTTTATAATTTTACTATCACGCTTTTTATGCTAGCCACACCTTTAACTTTTTGTAAAATCGAAATACTCAAAATGTATTTGCTTATTTATATTATTCTTTAAACTCTAACCTCTGATTCTATCTTCATCTTCAACCCTAACTTCTCTTTCTATCTTCATCTTCTATCTCACACTCATATTTATCCTTTTCTCTCACAGCCCTTTCTCATTCTTCCTCCATTTTCAATAACTTCAGCATCTTCATTACCTTTCATTTATATCAGGTTTGCATCAATCTTGTTCTTATTCTTGTTTTTTTACAATATTTAGTCAGAGTTATGTGATTGAAACTGATTTTGGTGAAAATAAAACTGATTTTGTCAACTGATTTTGGTTACACAAACCAACTCTTCCTAAAAACCTACGTGAGCTGAATTTGCGTACGTGAACTCAGTTTACCAGTTTACGTAGGACTTAGGTGAACTGACTTTGCATACGTGAACGCAGTTTACTTATAACCTACATGAACTATTTATTAAAAAGAAAATTATTTAAATATATTTTTAACTCTTTAAATTAATAAATTGTGCTGTTGATGGGTGCCAAATCCACCAAAATTAATAAAACCGAGTCAAAAATCTAAGATTGACTTTATATTTGAAACATTTGACAAGAGATCTAACAACTCTAAAATTATGTAATATTCAATAACAAATTGTTTTTCAATTACATTACTTTACTGATGTAATAAAACAATATTAGTTAGCTGTATCTGAACCTCTATATAAAATTGTAGCTTCAAAAGTGATTATTTTAAAAAATTATTATTATTATTTTACGAAAAAAACTGTAACAAATACACCTTAAATTTGCTGACTCAGTATTACATATAATCAATTAATTTAAACACTTATTCGATTAGATGATTACTTAATCGATTAAATCAAAAATACTTAATTGAACTATAAGTAAAACGCTACTTAAAGTGTAGGGATATTTTATTTGATGTCGTGAGTGTTTAAATTTAAAATGTTTATCTCTTTTATATTTAGTTAGTACGAATGAGTTTTACTGTTATCATCGTTAAAAAAAAACTAATTTATCAAATATAAAATCAAACATTCAACTACTGATAACTATCAGATTTATTTGATAAAAAACATCAATCAATAAAAAAAACTAATTAAATGGTAAAATTAAGCTAATTAAATGATAAAAATTCGATGGTAAGAAAATGTTAAAATTGAAAGATATCATGAAATTAATCTAATTGATGTATAGATATAAAAAGTAATAATAATACAATATTGTATTATTATTACTTTTTTAAATACAAAAGATTTATCAATAAAAAAGTAATAATAATACAATATTTCAGTATCAGCTAGAGGTTTTGCTGGTATTCTAATTGTAAGACAATTGTAACCTCTTGATTTTTTGGTGGATTTTAGTTACTTGCATACAATCAACAGCTCCATGCCTATAGATTGATTTTCACTTTCCATCTCTATTGACAATTGAAACTCCATCTCTATTTTTTCTGAAGTTCAAAACCAAAAACCATGAGGACAGTGCAAAAAAGATTGGTAAATTTTTTGATTATTTTTCTACAAATTCTAATCTTAATTTTATAGCTATCAATTGTTGAAGGGATAGTTGTGGAAGAAATCTATGGTTGTGTTTTTGTTTGCCAACACATTTTAATTGTTAAAGATTATTAGTAAGTAATTATATCATTGACATGTGTTTTATTAATTGATTCACTTTAAATTTTTCTTTTATCTGTTTTTTTCAAAATTGTTTGCCAACACATCACTCTTTATCTCCTTAAAACTCAAAGTGTATACGTGCTATAAGTGTACCCAAACATTTTTTTACTTTATTATGATTTGGCTTAGTTTTATTATGATTTGGTTTGCTATATTGCGAGTTTTCGCGTTTAATAATTTTATTGTAATAAAATATGTTATTTTATTATTATGATTTGGTACTAATATTTTACTTTCTCTTACATTTTTCATAATAGCTATTTGTATTTTTGGGAGAAGTTGGAGCTGGATTGCACAATGTTAAATAGAGGTAGATTTGATAGCTTATATGACATGTATTTAGACGATGAAATATAAATATTTCTTTACCGCCTCTATTTGCCAAATACATGCGCTCTACACTTCTTTTAAATAAAAGTTTATTGTTCTAAAAAATAAGAATATAATTTATTATCAATATAATTTATCTTCGTGCGACGCATGAATTACACACTAGTAAGTTATATATATATATATATATATATATATATATATATCAAATACTGAAACATTGTTTTATTATTACTTTTTTAAATATAAAAGTTGTATAATTTTATTATATATGTATTTAGTATTTAAAGAATTTGTTTTCTTTGTCAACAATTTTAATCTCTATATCAAGTTGATTCATGTGAATCATTTCAATTATTGAATGATTTTTTCCTAACATATTTACAACATTATAAACATCCTTCCATAAATATTTATAATTTTTTAACTAGGAGTGAGTTCAATATCAATTTTTCAAACTCCAAAAGCCCACGAAATAGTAGATAGGGTGTATTTGCAATGTTTGGTTGTATTATGATAGAAAAATCGATTGTTTTACGGAGGCTAAAACAGTTGTACCATTCATATAACTAATCAAATTTGATCATGCGTTTGGTTCTTCAATCTAAATTGTAAACACATATGACTAGCCCGTAAGTTTCTATGTATCATAGTGAAAATTAGGGTCGCTTATTGTCTTATGAGTTTTATGGACAACTAAGATCAAATAACTAACCGTTTAGTTATTTAGCTTTTAATAATCTTCAAAGTCAGAGAGTTCAGAGAAGTCATCAAGCGCCAACATTTTTTTCCAAGCATAACGTAATTGGTAGCTATAAAATTATACAATCTTTGCATTTCATAATAAAAATTATACAATTATTCAGCATATAATATATAAAACTAATTTGTTAATTGTTATGCTGCTACTACTTGTTGTAGTTGTTATGCTTGTTGTGATTATGATTATAGATATAGGTTCAATCTCATGAGATAATTTTTAAGTTAGATTTTTTGATCCTTTATTCTTTATAGCGATGTGTCAATGTGAAATAATATAAAATATCCAGAAAAATATGTAAAGTAACATTTAGTGGATTACACTTTCTAATTTTAATTGATGCCACATTTACTTACCACATCTAACTATATATCTAATAGGAATAATGTAATTTTCTTGTAATGGTCTAGATCGATTGCTATTCTATTCAAGATAGGTGGCGAAAATAAATGAAAACTAGATTTCAATAGGATGTTTTGAGATTTATTTTTAAAAATTTAATAAATATTAGAAATTATATGATATACATAATTTATAAGTCTTCTTTATAATTAATTATGAAGGTGCAAACACAAAAAGAGAAATTGAATTGTGTTGGCAAAATTGATAACTTTTTGCTAATTTAATGAAGGTTGGTTGGTTTTTATTACTTATATAAGAAGCAATCGGATTCAGAAGCAGCAAACAATGAAAACATAAATAATTTGACACATATATTTATCCTGATTCACTACTTACTTGGCTACATCCAGTCCCTTCATTTAGAAGGCTTTAATCTATTAATTCAAATGCCTTGAATTACAAAGCACCTGACCCTCCAAGCTAGTCTTCTCAAACAGCCTGACAACCCCAGACTTTTGAGGAACTAACCACATTGACTCTACAAGTCAAGTCTTCTCCTAACAACCTGACAACCCCAGAGTGAGCTAAACAAAGTGGTATCTTTTAATGATGATCTGATCCTCAAAGTATCCCTTGAACTTCCAATGAGATGAATGTCTTGTACTTCCATCCAGATCTTCCTTCTAACTTATCTTGACTGATTCTAACTTGATTAGATTCATGCTTTGAAGTTTTGTCATCTTTTGATTTGTGTGTATCTACTTCCTCTAGTTCTGGTAAACCTGCAGTATCCTCAACTTGCTTTGACTTTTTAAGGTCATGCTGTTTGTCATATAACATAATATAAATAAGATAATTGGAGAATGAAATCAATAAAACAAAAACATTTGTTTTGTTTCTGGTGGTTTCTACTTGTTTCTGAAAACCAAACTTGTATGCTACTTCTGCTTATGTGGATCTCCTTGTTCCTCTAAATTTTTTAGAACTTGCAAAATACTTATCTAGCTTTGATTTTTAAGATCAAGCTTCTTGTTATCACAGTAAAGATAATATTAGACAATAATTAAATTTAAAGAAAAATATAACATATATGTCAATAGTTTCAGTTTTACTCTAAAAACCCTCTTATTTCTTCTTTTCTGGTTTTCAGATTCTGAGTTTGCATATTCTCTAATTAGAGAGTCTGGATGAAGGGATTTGAATTCTCATCCAGGTTTGCAGTCTTGATGACTTTGATTGAAGAGTTCAAAGAAGTCTCTTGATTCTAATTGTTCATTTGGCACTTTTGTTTCTGTTGATAAATCGGGTTCCTTTGGTAATTTTGGAACTGATGGTAATTTTGATTCTTCTGGTAGTTACAGTTCTGTTGATATGTGTGATTTCTCTGCCAGTTTTGATTATGTTGATACTCTAGATTTTTTTGATATTTCTAGTTCATCATATGATTTTAGTTCTGATAGGTATTGTGTTGACTAGTCCTTCTTCCACCACAGTCAGTTGGCTTCTGTTTGGTAGGTCTTGGAACATAGACCTTTTTTCCTTCATAAATTGCAAGCATCCATTGACCAGTCACCATGATTTGTGTTTCAATTTGGTTGCTTAGAACATTTGCAACATAAACAATTTTATCCTTTGGTACCCAAATCTGGTAGGGTCCTAGTTTGTTAGATCTTAAAGAGTTCTTGTCTTTCCATGTGGTTAGCATAGGACAAGATATTTTAGTGTGATCTTTCTTATAGCAAATAGTACATAAATCATCAGAGGGAATAAATTTAGATTCAATTACTTTTTCTTGAAATCTTATTCCTCTTTTACCATTCCTACTAACTCCATAAACCATAGATGCATACTTGTTTCTTTCCATACCATTATCAATAAAATCTTGAAATACTTCTTCATGCTTATTAGAGTTACATGTGGTATTTTCAATTGATGTTGAACTATAATTACTTTTCAGAGTTTGATTTTCAGCCTTAAGTTCAACAATATCTGTTTTCAGATTTGCATTCGTTGTTTTAAGTTCAATAATATTAGTTTTCAGAGTTGCATTATCTGTCTTAAGTTCAATAATATCAGTTTACAGATTTGCATTCTCTATTTTAAGTTCAGTAATATCAGTTTTTAGATTTTTTATTTTATGTTTTAAATTAAGTACTTTGATTCTTTAAAACATTAAATTTTTCAATTAGATTTGTATTTTCTTCCTAAGTGTTTTCAATTTTAAAAACAATTTGTGATTATTATTTAAAAAATTATTTATAGCAGTAATTAAATCAGATTGTTTAAATTCAGAAAATACATCAATTTCTTCATTTGTTGATTCATTAAACCGAGACATGTTGAACCATTGGATCTTTCCTCAAACACCGTAAAGTGCTCAGCCTTGAGACTGAGCTCTGATGCCAATTGAAGGTGCAAACACGAGAAGGGGAAGGGGTTGAATTTTGTTTGCAAAGTTGATAACTTTTTGCTAATTTGGTGAAGGTTGGTTGGTTTTTATTACTTAGATAAGAAGCAATCGGATTCAGAAGCAGCAAACAACGAAAGCATAAATAATTTGGCAGATATATTTTTCCTGGTTCACCACTTACTTGGCTACATCCAGTCCCTTGATTCAGAAGGCTTTAATCCATTGATTCAAATACATTGAATTACAAAGCACCTGACCCTCCAAGCCAGTCTTCCAAAACAACCTGACAACCCCAGACTTTTGAGGAACTAACCACCTTAACCCTACAAGCCAAGTCTTCTCCTAACAACCTGGCAACTCAGATTGAAGAAGGAACTAAACCATTATCGAGTTGGATACAAAGGATTGGAACTTGAGTAGTTGCTTCTAACAAAACTGATAATAATAATAACTCTCACACTTTAAGAAAAGAACACTCAGAAAATATTTCTAACCTGAACAAGTGTTTCTCTCTTTGAACTCTAAGATGAATTAAGAAATTTGAGCTTGAGTTCTTATACTCTTTTCTGCTTTTTTATGTTTTTCTCCTTCAGCCTTGAGTGTCTATTTATAGTAAAAATTTGTGTTTCAATTTAGTCCTTGTTTAATTCTGAATTGTATCTTGTTCAGATTGAGTTTGTAAATTCTTCAAATTGATTCTATTTCTATTTTGTTTAGATTGAGTTTGTAAACTTTTCAGATTGATTCTGTTTTATTTTTGTTCAGATTGCATTTTTAAATTCTTCAAATTGATTATGTTCATATTTTGTTGTAGATAAATCTTAATCAAATCTTCTTCAAATCTTAATTAAATATTCTTCAAATTTTGATCAAATCTTCTTCAAATCTTGACTATATTTTCTTTTCAACTTGGTCAAAGATTTGATTCAAATTTCTTCAATTATAAATTTGAATCAAATCTTATTTTAGATTTTCATCAATTATAATTTTGAATCAAATCTTATTTTAGATTTTCTTCAATTATAACTTTGAATCAAATCTTATTTTAGATTTTCTTCAAAAACATGAATCTTCTTTCATACTCTTTGAAGTCAAATATATTGTTCTCATAAAATACTTTTGTTAACATCAAAACTCTAAATGTAAAACCAACTTGGTTCTAACAAATTATATATAAGTCTCATTTTTCATTTTGCTTTGTGATTTGACACTCTTATTATACAAACCTTATATCTTAGTAGTATAAATGCAATGACCTAGATATCAAATCAAACACAATAGTTATATTTACAATTTTATTTGTAAATATCATCTCACAATAATAATAGTTAATATGATGTATGAATTATAGGGAAGGAAATGGACAATAAGGTGTTAATCACGTCACAAAAGAATAACATGAAAAAAATATTAAAAGTGACATTAGCATATATAAAATTCACAAGACAACTAAAGAAATTAAAAAAATGATTGAATGATTTGAATTGATAGTAGTAATTATTTTTCTTTCTATTATAATAGGTTATCTTAAAGGAAAAAGTTTGAACTAAAACAAATGTATTAGATAAGTGTAGCTTAAAAAATATATTAATTAAATTCAATGATGAAAATATGTGCATTTAGAATAGAATAATTTTGGAACCTGGTAGAAACTTTGTTTTCATTGTATTAGTGTGAAAAACAATATCACTCTTCAAGATAAATACTTCATCCTCCTCATTTTAAATATCTCATTTGAGGTGTGGACAATTCTTTAGAAAATGGTTAGTTGATTTGATTTCAATGATAAAATATTTGATTTAACTAAATGTTTTTATTAATTGCAGTTAGCAGAAAAATTTGATGAGTTGAAATATAATAAATAAGAGTATTAGTGGAAAAAAGTAATTAATGTTACATTGGTATTGTAACATGACAAATAATTTAAGCCAAAAAGAAATGGAAAATGAGACATTAAAAATGAAATGGAGGAAATATTTGTTTCCTTGTAAACATTGATAGACCCGAAATTTTATAATAAACTATGTTATTAATTAAATATGATTTTAGACAATTAATTTGATGTTAAAATTATTTTAGATACATGTTGATTAGTTTTATGATTAATTTTCTTTATATGTGTATTTTCTATGATATGTTAATTTGTACATATTTGACTAAATGAGTGATATAAATAATAAATATTATATTTTTATTATTTTATATATTTTTCTAAAAATAATAGTATTTTAATGTACATATTTTAAAGAATAAGATTTTAGGTGATTTTACT
>JBBPBQ010020322.1:40320172-40332908 GCA_037974755.1 Cicer yamashitae | reverse complement strand
ATTTCCTTTATTTTTATATAGTTGCTATGATTTTATGCATATTTATTGTGATTTAATAATTAATATAAAATATTGTTATTATATTTATTTGTTTTATTGTTTTGACTATTCTATAACGATGGAAGTATTTTTATGCGATTATTTGAAAAAATATTATAGTAATAATTATAGTTATTATTTTGAAATGAGAGTTTTGGTTATTAACGTATTTTAAAATATTAATTACTTTATTGTATAAAATATTAGTTTTTAAATATTAGTAATGTTATAGTAATGAAATTGTGTTTAAAGAAGTGTTTAAAAAAAATTAGTTTTGATAATTATTGGTTTTATTTTAAAAAATAAAAGAAAAGATTAAAATGTGTTTTATAGGTTAGACCCATATATACCAGGAAAATATAATTAAATAATAAATAAAATAAAATAAAATAAAAAATTGAGAAAAAGGAAGATAGGATACATAGAATAGCAGTGGCAGCGTGAGAGAAAAGGAAAAACAAATTGGTTCAGATGATCGATAAAGTCTAGATGAACTTTCTTCGTTTTTGTCTAAATTTTTATATGTTGTTTGGTTGATTGAATTAGTCAATTAAACAAACTTTCTCAGAATTTTAACCATTTCAATTTCTCTCTAAAATATCTGACTTCTCCGTTTATAGAATTTTTTATTTTGCACCGTTCTTCACTGTAAGTCCGATTTGAGTGAAACCAACGTCAAAATGACCAAGTAAACAGCGGCTATATTATCCACTAATTATTTTTCAATTTGGGTGTAAGTTTAGTTGACTCAATTTCGAAATTGACCATTTTAAAGTGCTTTATCATAATTTATTTTTAACGTTTACCCATAAAACTGTCGAGTTAGAGCGATTGAAGGACAAGGAGTCAAAGAACAAAGGCTTTTGCTTGTGGGCTTGTATTTGCGTGTGAAAGCGTCCAAATAAGATAAGGGGTGAGAGAGCGTTTAAATTCATGAGTATAATATATGGTGAGATGAACGGGAAAATCATATTTTCCAACGATTCATCTGAGGCTAGCTACGTATTTTTGGAGTGATAAATTAATTAATGTGCAAGAATGGAAACTGTGAGGTTAAAATGTAGAAAATAAATATTTATAAGGTGTTGATTGATTCGTTAAGTGTGTGGTATTTGATATTATTGTGATATTTGATTTAATTTCGTTAAATGTGTGGTATTTGATATTATTGTGATATTGGATGTCAAATAAATTTGATGCATATGTTTGATTAGATGAGTTTATGTGAGGTAATAATAAAATATGAATGCATTGTGTGATATAAGTTTATTTGATGATAATGATGTATGATTTATGATAGTGATGTTATAAATTTTTGATAAGTTTATGTGAGGATGATGATGATTACAATTGATGATAGTGATGTTATAAATTTGTCATAAGTTTATGTAATGATGATGATAATGATGTTATAAATTTGTGATGAGAATTTTGAAGTAACCCCAAAGTTGATGAAATAGTGATTATTCCAACTTGTGCTAAAGATAATGCTCTTAATGGAGTAGTCTAGGCCAATGAGGGGAGAAAATAGATGTTGATAATTTTTTAAATGGAGATTATTTTGTCATCATATAGGTAGGGTCTGCTAAGCCTAGTGATTTCCAGGAAGTACAATTGAATTAGTCTGATCGGTGGTCTAATGTTGAGCCTAAAGGCAAGATTATTAGACCTTAGAGGTATTCGAGTGGAGAATTCCTAGGTGACTTGGAGCTAGCACTCCAAATGTCGGGAGCTACCATCCAACACACGTTTACCTCGACTTTCGCGTATATGTGTATCGGGTTGAGTTGAGGGGATCTTGAGGACATGGCTAATTTGAATTGTCTGTCCACTCGGGTGGTGGCATAGTATCAAGCCTCCTAACCAAGTTCTTTAGAGTTAGAATGGTACCACATTGTGAAGTAGAGTCTAAGCTCATGCATAACATTGCAATTTTTTGTAATTGTTTTGTTGTGATTAATATGTATCGTGTGCGATAAGAATTGCTCTTAGATTATATGATGTCATAATAAAATATATTGATTTTCCTCGAGTGTTTTTGACTTTATAATGTGATGTTTTCCTTGAATAATGTTCGTGTAACGATATGGTTTATTTATAATTAATTGCGTGTTCTTCTTATTTATATTATACTATCAACATGATTTCAAAACTCATCTCCTTCGTTGTTTGTGTTTGACTGACTTGGCTCTGCGTTTGCAAAATCGTAGTTATTACAAGTTAATGAGTCTTGAAGTTCAAGTTTGGAAGAAACCTCGCTCTGATAGGTGATACTGGGAATAAGAGTTGTAAATTGTATTACCTTTTTTTTTATTAGAAACGACTTTTTGTATGAAAACCTTATAAGTAGTAGTAAGTTTTTGGAATTAGAATAAGAAATTATAGTTAAGTCGAGTTCATTGAGATTGCACTGTTTTAATTGATAAATAAAGTTGAATTGTACATGTTTATTTAGAGAAACGTGGTATCTAAGGCTGTGCAAAAAATCCGATTATGAGACTTCAATTCAAAACCGGATCCAAATTCATTTTAAATATTCGGTTAAAATAATATAGTTATAATCCGGTTTATTTACCAACCGGTTGGATACTCACTTATGTTTTATGTTTGGATTTGGTTTTTATCCACTCAACTCCCAAAAACTCTAAACCCCAAAACTCTAAAATGATTATGATTTTGCCATCACCCTACCCTAGACCACCGACCTTCCATCTTCCAGCAACGTTTTCCGAAAATCTGGCACCGTCCTTCCTTTTTCTCGATTGTTTAGTTATAATTCGTTTCTATTGGCCTTTATTTTGAACATTTTAGTTTAGTTTTGATTGTTTGATTGTTTTTTTGTGTGTTGTTTCGTTGAAGTACTGTTTTTTTATTATGTTGATTTTTTTTTTCAAACACCGTACCTATTTTGTGAAGGAGAAAGGGTTTTTCTTTTTCAAAAATTGTGACTTGATTTTTTTTTTTTTTTCTGTTATTTGAGATTGATTTTCATGTTGTTTTTGCAATATAGCCTTAAAATTGAATTGAAAATTTGTAGTTATTATTAATTATAGGTTTTCTTTACTATGAAATGCATCTCAAGAAATTATTTTATTAGCTTATTCACAAGTTTCTTTGAACTCACAATGCACTATCGTACAATTCACAGAGTTTGCTAAAGCTTTTGAGTTATTCTGATGAAGTTATTATAAGCAAATTATTTTAAATAACCGGTTTTTAAACTATGAATAAATAATTTTTATAATATAAATATTAAAAAAAACGATTTTAAATTTAAATTTTTAGAAATCAATTATTCATTAAAAATCGATTATTTAACCATAACCAAATTTTATAATCGATTTTAAACAAAATAATTAATTATAAATCTAAATTTATATATTGAATTTAAATGGATAAGCACAGCCCTGACTTGTTGCATCTCACTCTCTATCTTCTTCCTAACAGCTTTCATCATCTTCTTCTTTCATGATGCACCCATCTTACGGAAAATTACCATCTCCTTCTATTTTTCGTTCTGCACGCGCAAATCTTCCTTCATAAACCGCGTTTCATCAATCACGCGCTAATTTTGGCTCTGAGGTCACTTTTTACCCTCACATCTCACTCGCTGAAACCATTGCGCATTGGATCTTTTCCAAACTCAAAGCCGCCGATAACATTCTCCATCAGGCAAGTCCATCTTCAACAACCTTCTCATTTTCATTATCTCCGTACAATTTATTCCGCGCAATTAGCAACTTCTCTCTATATTATTCCATCAGTCTCACCAATGCAATCCAACTAATTCAATTATCTTAGAATTTCTTACCGTCTCTCATGTTTTTATGTCAGGATTAGTGAGTAGAGAAATATAAAATGGTAAAATCAACGCAATATGATAAATTTTCAAAGGATTTTGTAATGGGTGGCGTAGCAGCAATCATATCAAAGAGTGCAGTGGCACCAATTGAGAGAGTGAAGCTTTTATTACAAAACCAGAGTGAAATGATTAAAAGAGGACACCTCAAAACACCATATCTCGGTTTGTCTAATAGCTTTAAGAGGGTCTTCATTGCCTTTTGGAGAGGTCACCAAGCCAATGTTATTAGATATTTCCCCACACAGGTTAGTTACTTATTCATTTCATCACACTATCATATAATGGATCCATTATAATTCAGTTTTGATTGTTAAATAATACCACTATTGTACTATAGGGTAGCGGAATTTGCATGATTCACTATTGTTCCTATTTACTACAAAAATAGAGGCTATAGATTATGGCATCGTAGCTAAGCAGAATTTAAACAAATTGCTATTTTCTGCGATTTGCGATTGACAGAAGCACTGATGCTGAGTGATATGTAGTGGTTTACTCGTTAATATATCAGGGATTTCTTGTGCTGCTCACTAAAAATTCACAAATAGTACGGTATATTCTTGTGTTCCTGCATTTTGTATTATTGGTCTTCTAGGGACCTTGATATTGAAGTAAGAGCTAATGATGGCTAACTAGCTTCCCTTCTATCCTGTATTTTTTTCCTCTTCAAATAATTCTCAATTAAATTGAAAACACAGGTTACCTCAGGGCCCTGACTTATCTCAATTTCTTATCCAAAATCACTCCCCCCTTGAAATTGCATGATCATGTCCACTTTGTTCATTGTTATATTAATAGCCGGGGATTGGAACTTGTAAAAAGAATATCCCTTACATTTGGAAGGGAAACCTTGGTTTGTTTTTACTGCTTTGTATTCCAATCAGAAATAATGTTTGAGCAAACAGTTAATTGGTCTATAGGCTTTCAATTTTGCATTCAAAGGTTACTTCAAAAGCATCTTTGGATATTCCAAAGAGAAAGATGGGTACATTAAGTGGTTTGCTGGGAATGTGGCTTCAGGCAGTGCTGCGGGAGCGACCACTTCAATGCTTTTGTATCATTTAGACTTTGCACGTACAAGATTGGCCACTGATGCAGTAGAGTGCCGTGTTACTGGTCAACGTCAGTTTACAGGACTACTTGACGTATATCGCAAAACATTATCAAGTGACGGAATTGCTGGCTTGTACAGAGGATTTGGGGTTTCAATATTGGGAATCACCTTGTATCGAGGGATGTACTTTGGGATCTATGACACCATGAAGCCTATTGTTTTAGTTGGGCCTTTTGAGGTAAGCATTTTACATTTGCAAATTTCAATTATAATAGAAATCTATAATTCACACAGCCAATGGGGAAATACGTGGTTAATAATTGATACTTTTAATTCAATTTTTTTTGTATTCCCACTGGACCATAGTCTGTTTTGTCTGTTCCATGTTTGGTATGCTGGCCAATATTAGAGTTATTCTAGATTATGCTACTTATGTTGATGGTTGAGCCCCTGCATTTAGTTTGAACATACATCTTCAAGAGTAAGACACGGGACAAGTTAGAGAACACTATTTTGGAAAAATAAGTTACAGATTTTTTGTCATAAACTTTGATGAATTCAGATTAGAGCATTGTTCTGTTCATTTATACCCTTGCATTCGAATGTGAGTGTTTTAATTTATTTTCTGCAGGGAAAATTTTTAGCTAGTTTCTTGTTAGGTTGGAGCATCACAACTGTATCTGGTGTCTGTGCATACCCTTTTGACACACTGCGGCGGCGAATGATGCTAACCTCTGGACACCAAAACAAATATTATAATGCAATGCATGCGTTCCGTGAGATTGTTGGACAGGAGGGTTTCTTAGCTCTATTTCGAGGGGTTACCGCAAATATGCTTCTTGGTATGGCAGGAGCTGGTGTGCTTGCTGGGTACGATCAGCTAAATCGTATCTCATCTAGACACAGTCAATATGAATGATCGAACCAAAGAGTTCTGAAATAAACGACTGAATCACGGTGGATTTCTCAAGGGAAAAATGCATTTTTGGACCTAAAATGCATTTTTATCATTAAAAATTAGAATGAGTATTAGGGCTCTTCATTTCAAAAGTTTGGTCCAAAGGACCAAAATACAAGAAACAAGCTTTTGGACATGATAGCGGCCAAAGGTATTAGTCCTATAAACCAAACTCTGGTCCGAACTTTGAATATGATAAACTTGATTTTTAGGTCCTTACATGTCATTCTCCCTTTTGTTAATAGCCAATTCTTAAAAATTCATAGACTTAGGTGCTTAAAATTATTGTGGTTTGGGGAAGGGGGCAAAGGGAAGGGCAACTGAAAACGTATTCAAGACTGCAATTGCAGTTAATCAATGTCTCTGTTCCTCCAATGAATGTTGTTCATCTGAACTTTTTAATTTGTGAGTAGTATTCAAGCCATACTTCAATTATTTTTTGT
This sequence comes from Cicer yamashitae, assembly GCA_037974755.1. Taxonomy (NCBI): domain Eukaryota; kingdom Viridiplantae; phylum Streptophyta; class Magnoliopsida; order Fabales; family Fabaceae; genus Cicer; species Cicer yamashitae. The sequence continues at coordinate 40,326,552 of JBBPBQ010020322.1, read as the reverse complement.
TGCTGTGTTTGACTTGACATTCTACTCTATTATTGACTTCGTTGACATGCCACATCACACTTAGACGAAACTCCAATTTACTTCAAATTTAAACCCATGTTTCTAATACAAGTCTTGCTGTTTATCTTTCTATGCAATAAATAAATAAAGAAAAAACTGGAGTACTTGGCTGTTTTATTATAGATTAGAACACTGGTGTTTGTCTATGAAAAATCCTTTTATCACATTTGTTATTGGATTCTTAATTGGTCAAACAATTAAAAAGAATTTAGAGTTAAAAAGTTTGTAACATCATGAGTTATGATAGAAAATTGTGAAATCTTTTAATTCACTTATCCGACCCGTCTGGTAATAACTATCGGTGTCTAAGGAGTGTCTAAAAATGTGTTTAAGAAGTGTCAATGTTTGACTCACCGACATGACATTCTAAAGAACGTTGTTTGTCATTGATCATAAGTTACGATAGAACATTGAGACATCTTTTAATTCACGTAGCCGACCCTCGTCTAGTGATCATAAATATTGTTGTCCGAGTAGTGTGTCTAAACTTTTGTTTTTGTTGAAATAATTGTGTATTTGTAGAGATATTGTGGCTGAATATTCAAAGGAAGTAAAAGCATTAGGTGTTACAATCTTTGAGTTATTGTCAGAAGTTCTTGGCTTGAATCCTTCATACCTTAATGAAATGGATTGTGCTGAAGCAGTTTATATAATGGGACAATACTATCCACAGTGTCCTGAACCAGAATTAACTATGGGAATTGCAAAACACACTGATTGTGACTTCATGACAATACTTCTTCAAGATCAGATAGGTGGTCTTCAAGTTCTTCATGAGAATCAATGGATTAATGTTCCTCCAGTGCAAGGAGCTCTTGTTGTAAACATTGGAGATATTCTACAGGTAACTTATTGTGTTTTCTAAACATAAATCGTGTTGAGATAAAAATGACTTATTCATGGAAATGATGATTTTCAAAGAATAGTTTATGTTTAGCATTAAATAAGTTTAAGATGTATAGACCTCATAAAGATCAAAAGAAAGAAAATTTTGAATACAAAAATGGATAAAATTATCAAAGTTTAAAGTTTGGATGGTTCAAAGTTGGATCTCTACAACTGCTGTTCGGTGCAGCAGCCGTAGATACAGTTCCCAATCTCAAAGGTTTGACAAAATAACAGGACGCAAGATATGTCATTCTTACGATGTTACTTTCAAAGGAATCATTAAGATATTCTCCAAAGTGAACAAAACTTAGAGATTTAGGACTTCGATTAACACAATTTTATGTTCATATATTCATCGAGTTGGTTGTTATTTGTGCAGCTTATGACGAATGACATGTTCATCAGTGTTTATCACAGGGTCTTGTCAAGGACTATAGGTCCTAGAATTTCAGTAGCAAGTTTCTTTATGAATTTTAGTATATCTGAATGCACATCAAATGTTTATGGTCCAATGAAGGAATTGTTATCAGAAGAAAACCCTCCGACCTATAGGGATATTACTCTGAAAGAAATCTTGACAAATTATTATGCAAAAGGCCTTGATGGGAATTCTTACTTGCTTCCTTCAAAATTGTGAAGCAAGAATAAAGTATTTGATAGATGCTACATTCAATACATTGTACTATTGAAGATCATGACTTATTGTGTTATTATTATAACAACTTCACATGATTAAGATATTTTACAGTTTCTTGGTACTGTCATGTGTCAGTTTATTTTAATCTAATCTGGTTATAGAAATAAATGTTGGGTATCACTCCTCTTTGGGCCATAGTGTTGAATATAACTTTGGCCTTGTTCACTTCATTAATTAGGTAATACCCATCCATTAATGAACTATAAGTAACAACAGTGGTTCCACACCTTGTTTGACCATCATAGTTAACACATTTCTAGATGTTTCCACCTTTCTTTCCTTGCATAAAGCATCAAACAATATATTAAAAGTAAAAATATTTGGTTTGATGTATTTCAATACCAATTGCTTCTTTAAATTGACCAAGTATCCAAAAGCCATAGAATAAAGTTATGTAAGTGATAACATCAGGAGATACTCTCTTTACGATCATTTCATTATTGGTTTTTAATTTGAAAACTAAAACTAGACTAACATTGCTAGTCAATCCAATTATGGATGTGCACTTCAACATTTCTAAATAAGGGTGAACTATCAATTTAATCCCTAAAAATCTACTGAATTGTCACTTTGATCTCTAATTTAGTCAAAAATTTAAATTAGTTCTCAATTCATTAAAATATCATTAGTTTAGTCTCTAACGTTATAATAATAAGGGACTATTTTGACATTAAGTTATATTTTTTAAAGATTTTTATCATAATAAATTATATCTTTTAAAGACTATTTTAATGATTCAATAACTAATTTGAATTTTTAATTCAGTCATGGACTAAACTAATAACAACATACACTTTCAAGAACTAAAATTGTGGTTTACCCTCTAAATAATTATAGACATTTTTTATTTCTTTTATTGCTGGTAATTTACATTTTATAGATAAAAATTAGTGTTAATATTATTTTTAGTCCCCGCAATATAGTACAAATATAATTTTAGTCCAAATAAAAAATTAGATTATATTTTTATAATATCATATTATTCACTTTTAGTCTTTACTGTTCATATAAAACTGATGACATGGCATGTTGATTGGACTTTTTTGTTATTATTTTAATCCATTTGAATTTAAAAATAATTAACAATATTTTACACTTAAAAAATCTAAAATTTAAAATGAAAAGGTAAGTGAAGTTAAATTAAAAAAAAAAAAAACTATTAAAATGCCAAAATCATGTAACACACTAGGTTAGGTAATTCACAACAAATGCAAGGAATAAGTGAATGGTCATTGCATTATTTGCAAGAAAAAACTATACGTTAGATATGACCAAAATCTATTCTTATTTTTGTGTTTCGAAATTTTTAAAAAAATTAATTTATGCCACCGAAAATATTATTGGGTTGAGTCGCGGACTAGGTCGCTCTCTTTAAGACGTTCTGAGGCACTGCCCAAATTGTACAAGACAGACTATCAACCACGAAGTCCTCAGGATAAAACAGTTCAGATATACAGTATCGGAGTTTCACTGCACCGTAGAAAACCGTTCTAGAATTACACTTTCAATATGACAGTCAGATGGTTGCCACTCGTAATATGGTATATGACCACTCAAAAGAAAAAGAAGAAGTGAGAAAGAAAGGGGAAAAAGTAGAGAAAAGCCTCAGATGCGGAGAGCTTTTGTTGTGCTTTTCCAACTGAGGAGAACCCTCTATTTATAGAAGAAATCTGCAACTAGATCAGAGAAAACCAAACGATCCATCAGAACATGCGCTCCAAGTTTTTAACCACAGAAACGTGTGTCATCAGTGGTGTACACCATCAGAATGTGCGCTTGGTCTATAGGGGAAAATTTGTACACCATTTTGAAATTTATTTTTTAGAATGTCTTCTCATAATTTATTTTTGACGTTTACCCACAGACTGTCGAGTTAGATCGATTGAAGGACAATGAGTCAAAGAACAATGGTTGTTTGCTCTTGGAATTGTATTCATGTGTTAAAGCGTCGAAATAAGGTAAGGGTGAGAAAATATTTGAATTCATGAGTATAATATGTTGTGAGATGAACAAGAAAACTGTGTTTTCCAACGATTTATTCGGGGCTTGCTACGTACGGCAGTAGCCCTTTGAGGGATGAATTAATTAATATGCAAATATGGAAATTGTAAGAATAAAATATAGAATAGAAATATTTGTAAGGTGTTATTTGATTTAATTTCTTTAAATGTATGGTATTTGATATTATTGTGATATTGTGTGTCAAATGAATTTTATGTATATGTTTGATTAGATGAGTTTATGTGATGTGATAATAAAAGATGGATGCATTGTGATTATTTTATGTGATGATGATGATGATGTATGATTAATAATTGTGATGTTATAAATTTGTGATGAGAATATTGAAGTAACCCCATAGTTGATGAAATAATGGTGATTCTAATTTGTGTTTGAGATGACGGTTTTAATGGAGTATCATAGGCCAATGAGGGGAGAAAATAAATATTGAGAATTTGTAAAATGAAGATTATTTTGTCATCATATAGGTAGGATCTGACAAGCCAAGTGATTTCGGAGAAGTACAACTGAATTGAACCTGATCGTGGCGGTCTACTATTGAGCCTTAGGGCAAGATTGTTGGAGGTATCTGGGTGGGGAATTCCTAGGTGACTTGGAGGTAGCACTCCAAATATCGGGAGTTACCACGCAAAACACGTTTACCTCGACTGTCGTGTATATGTGTCTCGGATTGAGTTGATGGGATCTATGAGGACATGACAAATTTGAATTGTCCGTCCACCCGAGTGACATAGTATCATGCCTCCTAACCAAGTACTTCAGAATTAGAATGGTACCACATTATGAAGTAGAGTATAAGCTCATGCATAACATTGCATTTTCTTGTGATTGTTTTGTTGTGATTAATATGTATCGTGTGCGATAATAATTTCTGACATGATTTGATGTTATAGTGAAATGTATTGATTTTCTTTGATTTTGACTATATAATGTGATGTTTTTCCTTGAAGAATGTTTGTGTAATAATACGGTTTATTGATGATTAATTGTGTGTTCTTCTTACCTATATTATACTATCAACATGATTTCGAAGCTCACCTCCTTCGTTGTTTGTGTTTGACTGACTTAGCTCTACGTTTGCCAAATTGCAGTTATTACATGTTAATGAGTCTTGAAGTTCAAGTTTGGGAGAAATCCCGCTCCGATAGGTGATACCGGGAATTAAGAGTTGTAATGTGTATTTTACTTATGTAATTACAAATGATTTTTTATATGAAAATCTTAGTACCAGTAAGTCTTGGGAATTAAATCAGAAAATTCTAATTAAATCAAGTTTATGAAGATTGCCCTGTTTTATAAGAGAAAAAGAATTTAAAGTGTTCCTTTTAATTTTTGAAAAATATAATATCCTAAATTAGTTATAAAAGTTTTTATTTTCTTGAACAAATTTTATTTATCCGCTGCGACTTTTTTTCAAAAAATTTAGTAAAGACTATTATAAATGTTATTTTGGAGTTTAGGGTGTCACATAACTTAACTATGTAACAAATATGATACTATTTTATCTATTTTGTGATTTTATGGCGGACCTCGTCATTAAAAATACAAGAGTTCCATAAATATTTTTTGTTTATTCAAATACGATATTCATTCATATAAATTAATAAAATATAACGATACGGATTAACACAATACTAATTGACAAAATTGAAAATAATTAATCTGCAAATATACTCAAGTCAATACTAAAAAAAAAAAATACTTATAAATTTGACAAAATTAAAGTGACCGGAATACTCATGCTTACGAATCTACAACGTTGAAGTAATTAATTTATACTATCAGTTAATCAAAGCCGTTAGATTCGTAGAGATATTTGACTTTTACAAAAATTATCTTTAAAGTCATCTATATGAATGGTTGTGATATGCTGACAATCTAAAACATTTTACATTGACAATGCACAATAATTAAATTTACTTTTTATATACAAAATTTAGGATAAAAGGATGATGCCGAAATATAAAGAAAACTGAAAGTACTCAAACGAACAAGATGTAAAGTCAGCACATGTCTTTTTTAAATTTTTTTGGTAAAAGAGTAATTATTATTTACTATAGTGACCTTAATTACTATTTTACAATTATTCTAAATGATATTTGAACTTTGTCAACTGAGATTATAAAATCAAACTCTTACTACTGAAGTGACACTTTATGTACACCTTTTACCACTTAAATAACCCTCTACTGTATAACAATAAGTTCATTCTAAATTATTAAAGTTTTATAAAGAAAAAAAAATAGGAACTTAATATTTATCTTTAGTGTCAAACACAAATTATTGGACATTGTTATCAGATCATGATGTGGATGTATTATTTCAGTGATAAATTAATCCGTAATTATTAGTCTTAATTGCAATTTTACTCCTTTATTTTCACCAATTCGTAGAATTGATCTCCTATTTATTATAGTATTTCTTTAAGATATTTCAACTAAAAAATTGTAATTTGACATATTTTAAATGATATCGTATAATCTCATTATGTAGAACCATCTAGATGCATTATTTATTTATATATTATTAACTAAATTAAAATAATGAACAATTTTAAAAGTTGTAACTGAAATTTTTATGGAAGTTTATTGTAACTTCATCGGTATTAATTATTCAAAAACATCATATTATATATCGCACAGTTTAAAATATGTCATATCATAATTTTTAATCTAAAAAAATCGTGGAATGAACCAAAACTATTAGAATTTAA
>JBBPBQ010020322.1:40273130-40302380 GCA_037974755.1 Cicer yamashitae | reverse complement strand
AATAAAAATTATGAGATTGTTGTGATGTTAGGGGAGTGTGAAAAATGAAAATTATAATTATAAAAGATACATTTGTCTTTTTATTATTTTTATTAATTTCTCTCTACTTGTTTTTCTATTCATCCAAATTAATAAGTTCTACTAGTAGAATACTATTTGAAACTCTAAATATTTTTTACATTAAACATCAAAAACATAAAATAGATATGTTTGTTTAAAACTTTAACTCATTTGTTTTCTTTTATTTTAATTGAACTTCTAAGCTATAAGGAGAAAAAATATATATTTTATGCAAGACACCATACATTGTTAGGGCAATGTAGAAACCACTAAAATGATAGTAACGCAACAGAATGCAATGTATACTCTTAATATATTGAATTGAAATGATAATGAGAGAAATTTTAGAGTGATCTAGCTTTAAATATGCTAAAAGGTTAAGAATCCACATTAAAAAAAGAAAATTTGTGCACATAAAATGACTAAGATTATCAAGATGTAACGTATGGCATATGGTTTGCCCCTGATGTACATATGTACTTTATTTGTAACCAAAGGAACCGGCCATTGTTTTTTATAGATTCAGTGGATGAAGATTAATTTCAACACTTAAATTTTACAATTTAAAAACTAAAAACTTTATTTAATTCGTAAATATAAGATGATGATAATTCTGAATCCATGTCTATTTTTTTATTCTCAGCGTGCATATTAAATCAATTACTTTAGCGAAACTGTCATAGCCAATAATAGAAAAAGAAGTCACAAAATTTGGTATTAATGAAGCAGAAAGAGTGGTCTTATTTCAAAGAGATATATATGTCACACAATTTCTATTTAGCCAAACACATCAGACAAACACAAGCATATAGACATATAGTTGTTCATCAGAAATTGTTGGATCAAATAAACACACAAGATAATTATATTTTTAGATCAAATGTTTAGTTTTATGATAAAACATTGGTCTTTACATCCATATTCATTTTAAATTACCTATGCAAACAATCTTAAAATTCTAAATTAAGAAAGGCTACTACGGACTTAATAATTAATCATTTACACGTCATTCATTACATTTACCCTCTGAAACGCCCCGTTTCATTTGTTTTGATATATATATATATATATATATATATATATATATATATATATATATATATATATATATATATAAAATAATTATGATTAAAACAAGCAAGCATGTTAAAATCCTTTGCCTTCTGGAGTATTCTCGCCATTTCAACAACCCTCTCCCACTTTCCATTTTCTCTCAAGTTCTTCACCACCACCGCAACTTCAAACTCCTTTGCTGATTCCTACTCCATCAACAAATTCAACTTCTCACCATAATGTGCTCTCAAAGCTTCTAAACAGGTTTGTTTTCAATTCCTCAAAACCAAAACAAAAATTTTATATATATATATATGTGTGTGTATAATTAAAATAAAATAAAATAAAAATAATTCCATTTGCAAATTCTTGACAACCCACGGTTTCACTCACCCAGATCTGCAAAACGTCATCAAAAGAGAACCATGGCTTCTTAACTGCGATACCCACAAAAGGGTTTTGCCAAAGTTTCAATTTTTACTCTCCAAAGGTGTTTCTCCTTGTGACATTGTTCGTATGATTTGTTAGTTGAGGTCCTGCTGGTTACTCTGAGAGTTGTTGGATAACCAACTTAGTTGATTCTTCATAATGGTGAGTTGACGACGGTCATTGTCATATATTTTTATAATGCTATAATTATTATTTTACTCGTTTTCTATGTTAAAGTATTTACTTAAAAATTTGGGGAACACAACCTTTGAAACTTGTGAGATTTATACCGATCATAAAAGTCTTAAGTATATCTTTCAACAGCGAGATTTAAATTTAAGACAAAGAAGATGGATGGAACTCTTGAAAGTTTATGATTGCACAATCTTATACCACCCAGGAAAGACAAATATTGTTGCAGATGCTTTGAGTAGGAAATCCATGGGTAGTCTCGCTCATATAGTAGAAGTAAAGAGGCCAATAGTGAAAGAATTTCAAGAAATTGTTGAAAGTGGAATTCAATTTAAACTTGGTCATTCGAGTTTATTTTTAGCCCACGTACTAATTCCTCCAACCATAGTTGATGATATCAAGGAAGCTCAAACAAATGGTCAGTCTGAAAGGACTATACAAATATTGGAAGATATGCTTCGTGCTTGTGTTCTGGATTTTGGGGGTAGATGGGATCAACATTTGCCCTTGATGGAATTTGCATATAATAATAGTTATCAATCTAGTATTTAGATGGCTCCGTTTGAGACTTTGTATGAAAGACGGTGTAGGTCTCCGATAGGATGGTTTGAAGTTGGTGAAGCTAAACTAATCGGTCTAGAGTTGATTCAAGATGCCACTGAAAAAGTTAAATTGATTCGGGATCACTTAGTGGCAGCTCAGAGTAGACAAAAATCTTATTCTTATAAGAGGCGTTGTCCCTTAGAGTTTTCAGTGGGAGAACATGTATTCCTACGAGTTTCACCAATGAAAGGAGTTCTGCTGTTTGATAAAAAGGGGAAACTAAGTCCAAGGTTCATCGGACCATTTGAAATTTTCGAAAGGGTCGGACCATTAGCATATCACTTGGCACTTCAACCGGATCTCTCGGGAGTTCATCCGGTCTTTCATATTTCGATGCTTCAGAAGTATCTTCATGACCCTTCTCATGTGATTAATCATGAAAATGTACAGTTAGATGAAAGTCTATCATACGTTGAGCATCTGGTAGCTATATTAGATCGCCAAGTGAGACGTTTATATTCAAAAGATATCGTTTCGGTAAAAGTTCTTTGGCGTGGTCCATCTGGTGAAGAAACTACTTGGGAACCCGAAGAAGTCATCCGTGCAAAGTACCCACACTTATGTTGAAACTCAAAGTCATTAGTATTTAATAAATAATTAAAAAGTCAAATAAATTCGAGGACAAATTTTTATAAGGGGAGGAGATTGAAACGTCCCGTTTCATTTGTTTTGATATATATATATATATATATAATAATAATAATAATAATAATAATAATAATAATAATAATAATAATAATAATAATAGTTATAAAAAAAATTATGATTAAAACAAGCAAGCATGTTAAAATCCTTTGCTGTCTGGAGTATTCTCGCCATTTCAACAACCCTCTCCCACTTTCCATTTTCTCTCAAGTTCCTCACCACCACCACAATTTCAAACTCCTTTGCTGATTCCTACTCCATCAACAAATTCAACTTCTCACCATAATTTGCTCTCAAAGCTTCTAAACAGGTTTGTTTCATTTCCTCAAACCCAATACAAAAATTATATATATATATATATATATATGTATGTATAATTAAAATAAAATAAAATAAAATAAAATAAAATAAAATAAAAACGATTCAATTTGCAAATTCTTCACAACCCACAGTCTCACTCACCTAGATCTGCAAAACGTCATCAAAAGAGAACCATGGCTTCTTAACTGCGATACCCACAAAAGGGTTTTGCCAAAGTTTCAATTTTTACTCTCCAAAGATGTTTCTCCTTCTGACATTGTTCGTATGATTTGTTAGTTGAGGTCTTGCCGATTACTCTGAGAGTTGTTGGAGAACCAACTTGGTCGATTCTTCATAGTGGTGAGTTGACGACGGTCATCGTCATATATTATTATAATGCTATAATTATTATTTTACTCGTTTTCTATGTTAAAGTATTTACTTAAAAATTTGGGGAACACAACCTTTGAAATTTATCTCGATTTCATCATTTATTTATTTTAACGGTCTTTGTTATATAATATGTTATTAGTTTGATTTACGTATGAATTAAAAGTATTTAAATATTGAATTGTTATGCGATTGAATATATTTTCCATGAATTACGATGAAATGAGAGATGATTTTACATACGTGTTTTGGGAAATCGTTGTTATAATTATGAAATCGTTAACGGCGTTAGGTGCACCTAGTTACATCGTTTTGATTAGGGAGAGTTATCCGTTAGATGGAGCCGCCCCTATGAGAGATCTCATCTGTAGGAGGAGAGGGCTATCAATGTAAGCTCCCTAATTGATGCGTTGCGGGATTGAGAGGAAAGAGTTATCCGTTAGATGGAGCCACCCCTAAGGAAAAGGCCACCCTTAGGAGGAGAGGACTATCAATGAGATGAAGCCACCTCTTGGTTCTTAAGAACTTATATTTTTACTTATTTGACTTTCTATGATATTTTTAAAGTTGCTCACTTTGATTCACCTCTTTATGATTTGGATTTTCAATATATATACTTTAATGGTTAAATTATAAGTTTAATGGTTTTATTATGTGTATAACATAATCGCCACAAGATTGTAACACTATTATTCGTGCCTTTTTGTGTTTCTCTTCTAGTTGATGGTGGTTGTTGTCTCCTCACTAAGTATTTGTGACTTACTCCTTCATGTTGTTTATTTTTTTCAGATTCACAGGCAGTTGAGTAGCAAGCTGTTAGTAGGCTCAAACCTCGATCATATTTTTTGGTAGGCCTCTTTGATCTAGGACCTTTTTTTTTGTAAAGTCTGTTGAGTCATGATGTAATTTGCATCTATTTTGAGTATAGAAAGTCTTTTTGGGAGATGTATTGAATATTAGATTATGCTCTTTGGGATTATGACTGAATTGAAAGTTTAAGCAAGAATTTATTAAATTTGGAAATGTTGAAGTTACAGAGGATACTCTGTCGAAATTTCGAGAAAAGTTATATATATATATTTGAATTGAGAACTATATAGTCGCTTAATTGTTAAGTTGGTTGGTAGGCTTGTCAGGCTATGAGTATAGCTTGTGCGCCGATCACGGCATTTAGTTTTCGAGTCGTGACACCCTCTCACTAAGCTTTACTTATTTGGGGTAGATAAATATATATTATTAAAATAACTAAATATAATAATATACGAACTAAATAAATGTATCTTGTTAATATATCAACTAAGTTTTTACTAATATATTATTTTGGTAGCTAAATTTTTACCCAGTGATACAAGTAACTTCGCACCTGCTTCAATGTATATATATTTTTTTTCCAATATGGAGCTTTCAAAATAATGTTATAGATCTTAAATCACATATGACAAATAAAGTAAATACATTTACAAAACAAGGTTTTCAGCCTTGAAAAAATGGTTAGGGTGAACATGCTCTTAACTTTCAACATGCTAGTCAAGCAATGTGGATTCATGAACCACAGCTACAAATTCATATTTTCTTGTATAAAATCTTGATCAAATCTTCTTATAAATAAATCATATCTTCTTGTAGATAAATCTTGATCAAATCTTCATGTAAATAATTCATATCTTCTTGTTGATAACATTTTGATCATATCTTCTTCAAATCTTGACCATATATTTTTTTTCAATTTGGTCAAAGATTTTCTTCAATTATAAATCTGAGTCAATTCTAATTTTAGATTGTCTTCAAAAACATGAATCTTCTTTCATACTCTGTGAAGTCAAATATATTGTTCTCATAAAATACTTTTGTTAATATCAAAACTCTAAGTATAAAACCAACTTGGTTCCAACAGATGTATCGTCACGTTTAACATGTCAAAAAGCAAAAGTGGAACATCAGCGACCTACACGAATGTTACAACCCTTGGATATACTTGAATGGAAATGGGACAACATTTCCATGGCCTTTGTCACTGGATTTCCTAAAACAAGGAGAAAGAACGACTCTATTTGGGTGATAGTAGATCGATTGCCTAAATATGCGCATTTTTTAGATGCGAAGACCATTTATAATATGGCCAAGCTAACAAAGATCTACATTACTGAGATTGTAAGGTTACATGAAGTACCCTCGAGTATCATTTCAAATTGCGATCCAAAATTCACGTTGCATTTTTGGGGAGTGTTACATGAAGCGTTGGAAACGAAACTAAGATTGAATTCAGCGTACCATCCACAGGACGAAAAAACTAAGAGGACAAATAAATCATTGAGAGATTTGTTGAAGGCATGCGTATTAGATGATAGAGGACGTTGGAATGATGTGTTGCTACTGAGGCTTTTTATGGATGTAAGTGTCAAACGGCTTTTGTGCTGGTACTAGGATGGTGAAAGTATGATTGTAGGACCTGAAATGGTACAACAAATTAAGAGGATAAAAGAGAATATGAAGATTCTCAATACCGTTAGAGGAGTTATGCGAACAAGTGTAGCAGACCTTTAGAATTCAAGCAAGGTGACCACATGTTCCTTAGAGTTACACCTACGATTGGAGTTGGTAGAGCCATAAAAGCAAGGATGTTAACTCGGGAATTTTTTGGACCTTGTCATATTACTACATGAATTGGGCCAATGGCTTATCGGATTGTGTTACCTCCGACGTTGTCCAACATTCGCGACGTATTTCACATGTCCAAATTAAGGAAATATATTTTGGATATGTCACATGTGATTGAATCAGACATAATTGAGTTGAAGGATAACCTATCGTTTCAGGTGCCACCTGTAAGAATTGAAGACAAGAAGATTAAGCATTTAAGGAACAAAGAGATCCTATTGGACAAGGTGATTTGGAACCTAACCACTGGAGATGCTACTTGGAGCGAGAGAATAAGATGGGGGAACAACACCTTAATTTGTTTATCGATACGTAGTTTCGAGGACGAACCTATTTTTAGGGGGTAGTAATGTAAGACTCATAGCTTTCAAAACATTAATTTATATAGTGTTGTTGTATTTTGTACTGAAGGTGTTGATGAGCTTGTCAGCTCCATTTTAATTTTATAAATTTAAGTACCAATATTATATATTCTTGCACGAAGTATTTTTAATTGCATTGTGTGTAAAAAATAGTGGAAATCCCAAATAGAAATTTTACATATTTTAAATATAGAGAACAATCTTACTGTTCGCATAAACATAAAACAACTATGTTAGTGACGAAACTTTTTGCCCTAGTTCCTAAGGGGACTAGGATTAGTAAAATGTTCAGGAAAACATTTTCGGATATGTGATTAAAATTATTCATCGGAGAGTAATTTAATCAAACTACAGAGGACTTATGATCGAAAAATATTTTATGACGTCGCCATTATTGTTAAATTCATCTGTCAATTGGGGGCGAAAATCTCACTTTCAACTCACCTCTTCACTTTATTTTTTCCATCTTTTCACTTAGAAAAAAAAAATGAAACACTTAGTTTCTCTAAAAAAAATTGAGTGTTGGTCATAAGAACTAAAACCTAAACACCCATTTTTTTGATTAGATCAAAGTTTTATCTCTTAAAGATTTGTGAATCAACATTTCTCCTTTCATTCTCCTCTTTCTATTGATCTAAGTTTTGTCATGAAAAAGAATTTATTCTCTTCCTTTTTCCTCATCAAGGCCGTGAAGCCATCTTGGCCAAGAAAGTTGTTCTCTTTCATTTTTCTATCACAAAAGTTATAGATCCATGTTTTGTAGTAGTAGATCTAAAAGAAAAATTTAGTTTGGTAGACTTTGAGTTTTTGAAAAAGAAATATAGTTGGAGCTTGGAAAATTTCTTTTGCCAATGTTGTGGATCTATGACTTAAGAAAATAGATTTACAAGAAAGTTTTGATATTTAACCTTTTAAGTGTTTTTTAAAAAATTAACCATGTTAATATGGTGTTTTTCTTTTGTTACTCTTGTAGATCTACTTGTTGTAGTAAAATATCTATAAAAAAAAATTTGTTTTAGAACATTTTAGAGTTTACAAAAAAATATTGGTTTTATGTAAGAATGATTTTTCCTTCACGAATATGATAGATCCATGACTTGTGATAGTAGATCTAATGGAAAGAAAAAAAAAATTTGGAAGACTTTGAATTTTTGATCGAAAATAAAACGAATTTATGTTGGAAATTTTGATCTTTTAGTTTTTTTTTGTTTTTTATTATTGAAATGGTTCTAAAATGTGTATTTAGAACTAAGGATAAAAGAAATTTTCGAAGAGAAATTTTACCTCTCCCTAACTAATGATAGATGAACCTAAAAGTAAGGGTTAGGGTTTGGGATTTCAAAAAATTTCTTGTGTACAAAAAGATTGTGATCTTGGTATTAAAAAGGGGGTTGAAAACCTAAAGAGTTTTTATTCAAAGTGTTGTTGAAAATTTTAGGGTTTTGGAAATGTAACAAAAATATTGAAGTTGGAACTTTTGAAAAAAAGATTACATGCGTTTGTGTTGTAAGTAAGAGTTGAAGACATTTGTTGTTATGTGGAAAAAGTTTTAAGAAAAGAAAAAGTTTGGAAAAATAATTATGACAAGTGGTTTTAAAAAGAAAACACGTGTGTTTGTTTTATCAAAAAAAAAAAGGATTTGAGTTTCGAAGACTTTTCGTGAATGTTAAAGTCTTTAAAGAATTTTCGAAATAAACCTTTTAGTGAATAAAGTCACCCTTGAATGTATTTGAGGGTAAACAGGTTAATTAGGTTTATATCTTAAAATATTGAGTGTTGGTTTTAACTTGAAACGATTCTTAAGAGGGGTTGACGCTTGTGATTCAGGATGTTTACGAGGAAAAGGCTCATTCCAAATTTTTAGTTTGCATATTGAAACCAATTTGTGTAACTAATGTTTGAATCTGCGATAAACATTGTTGATGTGATTATGTATTCATAACTGATGACATGTATTTACTATGTGTTATGAAATTATTGATGATAATATGTCTTGAGTACGCTATGTGAAAAATGTTAAAGAATTATTAGTGTTTAATGAGTATTAAAATTAGAGTCTTTTAATCTCTACATTTACATAAGAATTGATATGAAAAAGTTAGAGTATGCTCTTGCATTTCATAGTCAGTGGTTCCAAGTGTTGATGGTCCACGGGGTGGTTTCAGGTGTTGAATTGGCAAAAATAATCAATTATGAGTCATAATAATCGATTATGGTAATAGATCTAGCAGAAAATCACATGTGAGAAATAAAATATTCATTGCCTCATTTTCCCTTTTTCTATTTTCGGTTGACTCTGAACTCCTATAAATAGGAGGTGTTTCTGATCATGTTTTACACACCAATTAACGTTCTTTTCTTCTATTAACTTCTTGTTTTCTTACTACTTAATGTGATAATTTTCTCCATAAGCTTTATTTAACTACATAGTTTGATTTGTAATATTTACTCTTGTGCTTCAATTTGTTTATCTACACTCAGGGTGTAAATCACTATTTTCTCTTGTTATAACATCATTAGGAGTAATCCAAATTGTTCAAGAGAAGTGGTATCTCGTGTAGTTAGAGTTCTCTTAGGTTGTCAAAGGTTTTCTTGCTAATCCTGTGTTAAAATCTTGGTATTAATAATATTTTTATTGTGTGAAACTGGACGTAGGCCTTAAGTCGTTAGTGGGTGAACTAGTATAAATCTGTGTGTGCTCTCTCTCTTCTCTCTTGTTTATTTTCGCAAGTTTACTTCTCACACTTTATTTACTTCTTGTCTCCTACTTAATTTTGTTTAATTTCGTAAACATTGGACTTAAATTTACTCAATAATTTTCAAGTGCTTATTTTACCTTCAATATTTTTAAATTTACAATGTACCCCTCTTATGTTTGGAGTCACTTGTTCAACATGTGAGACTGCACGATAGTAAATCGTGCTAGTATGTGATAAACTACATAGTGGTATATAGTACTAGTCAATGAGAGGCTCTACATTTATGATTTGCGTACCTCGAGGAGGGTTTGATATTTCAGAAACATGTGCATTGACATGTAGTCATTGCATTACGGTGTTTTGTCACGAGAGTCATATTGTCATAATGATATATGTACATACATATGAAGCAACAATATCAATTATAAGAAATGGGGGTTTGAATTATAATTGCCCTTTTTAAAAATTTCCTGTTTGAAACTAAAAATTTTACTCAAGATTGATCTTGGAAATACAAAGAACGATCTTGGTTAGTGTAAAAACAGCAATATTGATTTTATCAATGAAAAAACTGATTGTAAAGCATGTAGTAGATAAAGATAGAGATAGAGAGATTACTCAAGCATATATCCTGGTTCACCCAACTTGGGCTACGTCTAGTCCTCACAAATGTGAGATTTTCCACTAAGTGCTCAAGGCAAGATTGCTCTTGGTTGTTACACAGCTTTCATAGATCAATCTTGATCTTTACACAATTTCCACCTTTCTTATATTCCTTCATGAAGCTTGTCTTGATTCTTCAAATTCTGGGCTGATTCTGTTTTAAGCTTTTCCTAACTTATTCTTGATAAAGAGATAAGATTGACAAAGCTTCTAGAATGCAATCTTCTGCTCAGGATTGATCATTCTTGATTCTGATGGAAGTGAAGATCAATCTTCGTTTTGCAGAAGTCTGGCAGGATTGATCTTCGATCTGCTGTTTTTGCTTGCTTTGATTTTATTGATATTTGTTTTCAATTGCTTGGTACCTATCTTGTTCAACACACTCAAATACACAAGTTAAATATCAAAACACTTAGAATCATAATTATAATTCTTAATTAACCTTTTGTTTAATTATCATCAAAACAATTAATTAGAGATTTTGTCTTAACAATCTCCCCCTTTTTATTGATGATAAAACATGTTAATTTAGATTTTTAATTTTGATTCTAAATAATAATTCAGAGAGTTTTTTAATAAAAGACTCCCCCTCAATATGTGCTACGTAATTGAACCAAATAATGATTTCATTAATATCAAAAAGAAGATCATTACAAAGATGGTTCAAACCAAAAAAATACAAGCAGCATGATATGAAAACTACAATTCAGCATGATATGAAGACTACAATTCAGATATTAAAATCTAAAGTTACATCTCCCCCTTTGTCATAACAAAAAGGAACAGGAGACTACAGCTAAAACAGAGAATTAAAGTGTTAAAGAGGGTGAAGACCCTTCTGATGAAGGAGACAAGGAGGGCTGAGGCATTTCTGGAAACACTGGAACAGGATTCTGCATAGGTGGATGAACGCCTTATTTGGGAGCAAGTTGAGTGGTTATCCAATCCCGTAAAATAGCTTGTTCTTTGTCATGATGTGGTTGCCTAGCAACAATGGATTGGAGAGCAGCAAAGATTTTTGGGATATCCCTGCAAGCCTTGGACGAATCTTTTTCCAGTTTGTGCTTTTTGAAGGACGTTGTTGAGCATCAATAGGAGTGTTGTGTGATGGGGCAGCAGATGTGCAGAAGGTAGACGACGAAGCAAAATTGGTGTTGATGTGTGGGACAGATGATGGAGCGAAATAAGGTGGAATGGTAGGGCCAGTACTATCATCAAGAAAAGTCAAGAATTGACTTATTCCAAAGATGGATGATGTAGTTGTTTTTTGTGGTGAGACAAAAATAAGAGACATGATGGAAGTTTGTTGAATTGGAAGAGTAGGGCAGAGGCTTCCTTGGAAGATAGGTGGATTTGGAGAAGCTGGTGAATTCACATTTGGGGGAGCTTTCTGAAACGAAGATCGTTCTTCAGGATTTGGTGAAGGGGAAGATGGATCTTGAGGGGCAGGATAGGTCTAGATCAATTGGAATTCTTTCAGTTCTTTTTCTTTTGGCTGGTGGAGCTGAAACAAATTGAGACGAGAGTTGTTTCATGTGTGAGATGTTCTTGGATGTGAACCTGGAAATCTTAATTTTGGACGTTTCACTGGATAGGGGAATTTGAAAATGACGGAAGATTTTTGAAAGAACCATGCCGTAAGGGACACTGTTCCTTTTATAATCTTTTTGAGCAGCAGCAATCATATGTTGAATGATTAAATAAGGGAGGTTGAGCTTTTTACGATGAAGAAGATGATAAATGATAAGAGTATCATTATCAGATACAAACTCGAGACTGCCACAGTGAGGGAGGATACAGTTTTGACTTATGTTGTTGAAGACTTTTGGCAGTGGTTTCAAATCAGCAGAAAGATTTTTTGTTGAGCCATCAATGAATAATTCTTGGAATACCTCATCTTTGGAGAGGTTGAGAGCTGAGAACCAATCTTTTCCAAAAATGGTGAGTCCTTCAGTGGGTAGTTGCAAGATTTCAGCTAGCACGATAGGGTCAAGGCGGGTTTCTACACCTTTTAGGGTAAACACATTGAGGGATTTGTCCGGAAAGACTTCAGCTTTGCAATAAAAAGCACGAATGACATCAGGATAAAAACAATCAGAGATTTTAAGGAAATCAGTCCAACCAAGGGCATCTGTGTGATGCTGGATGGAGATTCCTTCAAGTTGCAGATTTTTAAAGTAAAAAACACGGCCAATGCCAATAGGGCGTTGAGCCCATTTTTCAGAGAAAACTTTCTGGATTTTTTCAGAGATCAAAGAAGGAATACGGATTTTGACAGACGAGGGTTTGGAAGGTTTCGAGGTTTTTGTTTTTTGTGGAGTTGGATGAGGGGAACAATCCTGAGTGGAACGATCTTGAGGGTTTGGGCTTGGTGAACGATCCAGAGGAGAACGAGCCTGAGCCGGCTGTCTTGGTGAAGAACGTTTGTCAAATTGATCCTAAACAGTGGATCGTTCTTGAGGAATCAAAGATTGTTCTGCTGAGGGTTTTTGCTTTTTAGATGATTTTGGATTTTTTTCGTTTTTGGGAAGCCAAAAAATCTGAAAGAGTTTCAGTTGAAGGAGATTTGGAGGGTATTGGTTTTGAAGTAGTGATTTTGGTTTTGGTTTTGGAAGGTTTGGATGGAGACTTTGAGATAGATTTAGAATTTTCTGGTTGTTGAGGAGTTTTTGAAGTTTTGGAATTTTTGGGTGATTTAGATGGTGATGGTCGTGAAGAGGGAACGACTGGGGTTTGTTGAGATGGGTGGTTTTCGACATCATCATCATCAAATACAGTATTAATAGTGGTATCGACCTGTTTAGGTTTAGAAGTACCTATGCCAGCAAGAATGCGCATGGAGCGTCTTTTTGAAGAGGATGAACTTGAAGTAGGTTTCTGCATTTTGCGAAGATGAGGAGGGGTTTGATTTAAAGAGGGAAGGGGAGCTTGAAACAAAGGAGGAAGGACGGTGGAGAGAGGGGCGAGAGTGAGCGGAAGAGTGCATTTTTCAAGGGAGGAGGAAAGGTAATCTGAGAATGTTTTCTCAGAGGAATGATAGTGAGGAGGGGTGGGTCTGGGAGGAGGAGAGGGTGATTTGACAAGGGATGGAGATGGTGATGGTGAAGGCGTTGGAGATGAAGTAGGACGCTTGTGAGCGGAGGTTTTAGTTCGTGCCATTTGTGGGTTGAAGAGAGAGAAAAAAAAACTTTGAATATGTTGATGAACACGAAGAGGGAAGTTGAATGATCAGATAAAAAGATTGCTTTTGTTGTTTTGTAAAAAAAAGCTTTGATCTGTTGCAGTTGAAGAAGAAGAGGTGCCACGCGTGTTGATTGGATGGGAAAGGGCAGTTGCATTGGGAAGGAGGAAAGGCAGGGCGCGTGTCTGGAGCTGTTACCTTTTAAAAAAGGAGGCAAACTTTTCAGATGAAAGGGAAAAGTAGTAATGATGAAGAACGAGGATCGTTCTTGAGTTTTAAGACTCAGCAAGGAAAAACGAAGATCAATCTTCGTTATGACCAGAATGTTTCTGTTTTAAATTTTTCAATTTTGTCCAGGATTTTTAACGATTTTTAGTCGTTCTTTGATTGAATTGAAGCTATCTTCAACAAGAGGCTTAGTAAAAACGTCAGCCAATTGATTTTTTGTATCTACAAAAATTAATTCAACCTCCTTTTTACTAACATGATCCCTAATGAAATGGTGCTTAATCTAATATGTTTTGACCTTGAATGTTGAATAGGGTTTTTTGAGAGATTAATAGCACTGGTATTATCACAGTATATTGGGATATGAGAGTACCTTACTGAATAGTCTTCAAGTTGATTCTTGATCCATAATACTTGAGAGCAACAGTTTGCTGCTGAGACATATTCGGCTTCAGTTGTTGATAGGGCGATCGTGTTTTGCTTCCTACATGACCAGCTGATTAATGCTTCTCCTAGGAATTGACACGCACCACTTGTGCTCTTTCTTTCTATCTTGTCACCAGCATAGTCGGCATCGCAGTAAGCTACAAAATCAAAATCGAAGTGAGAACCTTTGCCGTACTAAAGGCCAAGATCAGTAGTACCTACTAGATAACGAAATATTCTTTTAACTGCAGTTAAATGAGACTCTTTAGGTGATGATTGAAACCTAGCACATAAGCCTACTGCAAAAAGAATGTCAGGCCTACTTGCAGTTAGATAAAGTAAAGAGCCAATCATTCCTCGATATTCTTTTTTAGAAATTGATTGTCCTTTTTCATCTTTATCTAATGAGGATGATGGATGCATGGGAGTTGTCATGATCTTGGCTTCATTCATTTTATATTTCTTTAAAAGATCTTTGACATATTTTTCTTGACAAATGAAAATGCCATTTTTATATTGTTTTATTTGTAAACCAAGAAAATATCTCAACTCACCCATCATGCTCATTTCAAATTCACTTTGCATGAGATTTGAAAAATCCTCACACATTTTTTCATTTGTTGATCCAAAAATAATATCATCAACATACACTTGAACAATTAGTAAATCATTTTTACATGTTTTCTTAAAAAGTGTTGTGTCAATGTTTCCACAGGAAAAATATTTTTGATCAAGAATGAACTTAATCTTTCATACCAAGCTCTAGGAGCTTGTTTTAAACCATACAAGGCTTTTGTGAGTTTAAAAACATGATTTGGTTTCTTTTGATCCACAAAACCTGGAGGTTGACGAACATAAACTTGTTCATTTAAAAAGCCATTTAAAAATGCACTTTTAACA
The DNA here is from genome assembly GCA_037974755.1 of Cicer yamashitae. NCBI lineage: Eukaryota > Viridiplantae > Streptophyta > Magnoliopsida > Fabales > Fabaceae > Cicer > Cicer yamashitae. Next base: position 40,287,591 of record JBBPBQ010020322.1, on the reverse strand, counting down.
TCCATTTGAAAAAGTTTGATGTTTTTATGTGATGCATATGCAAGAAGGATTCAAATGGCCTCTAACCTTGCAACTGGAGCATAGGTTTCATCATAATCTATTCCTTCTTGTTGATTATAACCTTGAGCAACCAACCTTGCTTTGTTTCTTACCACTTTTCCTTCTTCATCAAGCTTGTTTCTGAAGACCCATCGTGTTCCAATGATGGATTGATCTTGTGGATCAGGGACAAGAGTCCAGACTTCGTTCTTCTCAAACTGAAGAAGTTCTTCTTTCATCGCATCAATCCAAGATTGATCCATTATTGCTTCTTTGATTGATTTTGGCTCAACTTGAGAAATCATTGCCATGTTGTTGTTTTCATCGTCTTTGAGTGATCTCCTAGTTCTAATGCCATCAGCTGTATCCCCAATTATTTGATTTGGAGGATGATCATCTACAAGTCTCCAGCTTTTGGGAGGAGTTTGAAACGGAGACTGTTTATCAATCTCGTTTTCCTGAAGATCAATCTTCTGCGTTGGCCCAGATTGATCTTCCTCATCCTCATCTTTCTTTTCCAGCTCAAGATCATCAAACTCATCAAATAAAATGTGCATACTGATTTCAACAATTTTAGTTCTCAAAATAAAGACACGATATGGCTTTGTCCGATTTCGCATCAAATTTTCCCAAGTTGTCTTTATTGTTTAAAATGTAACAATAACAACCAAAGATATGAAAATATGAAATGTTTGGTTTTCTATTTTTCCATATTTCATATGGTGTTTTATTTATAATTTTTCTAATAGAAACCCGATTCAAAATGTAACAAGAGGTGTTTATGGCTTCAGCCCAAAAATATTTTTCCACATTGGATTCTTCCAAGATCGTTCTTGCCATCTCTTGTAATGTTCTATTTTTTCTTTCAACAACCCCATTTTGTTGAGGGGTTCTTGCACAAGATAGATTGTGAGAGATGCCAAGTTCTTCAAAAAATGTTTTGAAAGATGCATTTATAAATTCACCTTCATGATCACTTCTCACAGTGATTATATTTGATTCTTTTTCATTTTAAACCTTTTTACAAAAATTTTTTAAGGCATCAAATGCATCATCTTTTTGTTTTAAAAATAACACCCATGTGTATCTAGAAAAATCATCAACAATTACAAATCCATATTTCATGCCTCCCAGGCTAGTGGTTTTGATGGGACCAAAAAGATCAATGTGAAGTAATTCAAGAGGTTTTGTAGTTGATATAAATTCTTTTGAATGAAAACTACTCTTGACTTGTTTTCTTTTTGCACATGCATCACATACTTTATCTTTTTCAAAACTGATTTTAGGAAGTCCTCTAACAAGATCTAATTTTGACAGATTTGAAATTGTTTTCATACTTATATGTCCAGTTCTTTTATGCCATATCCATTTGTCTTTATTCATGGACATGAGGCAAGATTCAACTGGTAATTCTTTAATGTATAAAATGTAAATATTTTTCTTTCTGGATGCAGAAAAAATGATTTCTCCAGAAGTTGCCATTCTCACTTCACATATGTTGGGTTTAAAAACAACTTCAAAGCCATTATCACAGAGCTGACTAATGCTGAGAAGGTTATGTTTTAATCCTTCAACATATTGAACATGATTGATTTTGGCAGAATTTATTTTACCTATAGTTCCATTTCCTTTGATTTTGGCTTGATCATTGTTTCCAAAGGTTACGGATCCTCCATCTTTCTTGATAAATGACATGAAGCAGTTTTTATCACCCGTCATATGCCTTGAACAGCCACTGTCCAAAAACCATGGCCTTTTCTTGACATCTTGAGATCCATCCTGCATGATGTTTTGTATCGTTTTTAGGTACCCACTTGATTTTGGGTCCTGAGGAGTTAGTTTTAAAATCTGATTCTTTCTTGGTGTTTAAAGTAGTCTTGGAGTGACTTATCTTGGACCAGGATGAATGATTAGTTGCTTGTTTTTGAAAGGATTTTGAAAAACGAGTTTCAGCAGGTTTTGATAAAGCTCCAGATTGATCTTCGTTTTTAACATCAGTTGAAGATTGATCCTGTTTTTTCAGATTTTTGGAAAAATTTTGCCTTTGCTTTAAACTGTTCTTCTTTTTTAAAGTTCTTTTTGTTCCTGATTTTTTCATCCTTTTTTTTAAAATAGCATGCAAATTCCAAGTGTCCAATTTTGTTACAGTATGAACATTTGATTTTGCAATTTCTCTATTTTCTTTCAGGAACAAAGAAATTTTCATACATTTTTGTTTTTTGGTTTTTATCAAAACCAATCCCAGCTTTATCAAATATCCCTACTTGAGATCCCATGATTTTCTGAAATGTCTCAATAGCTTGAATGAAATTCATTAAATCATTTTTAAGAATTTCAATTTCAGCCTTGAGAAGATCGTTCTTCGTTTGAGATGAAGATTGATCCTGGTTTTCAGAACCTTCAGATTCCGAGTCTTTGAATTGGGATTTTTTTCAAGTTTTGAATGATTTCCTTAAGTTCATCATTCATAACCTGTACTTTCTCTTTTTCTTCTTTTTCTTTATGAATTTTTTTTTTAAAGGAACTACATTTTTTAATGAGAAAGTTTGAATCATTTAGCAAATTATCAAATTTGATTTCCATTTGTTTGCATACAAGACATGGTTCAGAATCTGTTACCTCAGTATCTTCATTGTTGGCCATTAAACACAGGTTTGCTTGTTCTTGTTCATCCATATCTGATTCATCAGAATCATCCTAGGTTGCCATCATTGATTTTTTCTTGAAAGGGAATTTCTTTGGCACTTTCTTGTTTAATGGACATTCAGTTTTGTAATGTCCTTGCTTGTTGCATCCAAAGCAAGTGATTTTGCTTTTATCTATTTCAGCTTTGAAATCCTTTTTGTCTGGGGATCCTCTTTTGATATGATCTCTTCTCCTCATCATTCTTTGTATCTTTCTTGTGAGAAGAGCAATCTCTTCATCAACATCTTCTTGACCATCTTCTGAATCACTTTTCTCAATTGTTTGTTGAACACTTGGTAAGCTTTGAGATGCTTTTAAGGCTATTACCTTGCCTTTTTTTATTGGTTTATCTTCCAGCAACAGTACCTCATGCGCTCTTAGTGTACCAATCAGTTCTTCTAGTCCCAGAACTTCAAGATTCTTTGTTTGGCTTATGGCTGTCACCGTTGGTCTCTATATGATTGGAAGACATCTCATGATTTTTTGTACCCTGTCTTGTACTGAATAAGCTTTGCCAAGTGAACGCATTTCATTCACTATGGTTGTGAATCTTGAATACATTTCATCAATTGTTTCTCCATCATTCATTTCAAACAATTCAACTTTTCGAATACCAATATCGATTCTTGTTTTCTTAACATGACTTGGTCCTTCATGATGAGTTTGCAGTGTGTCCCAAACTTTTTTGGCCGTATCGCATTCATCTACTCTTTCACTTTCTTCATTGCTTAATTGAGCTTTTGAGTTTAGGAGTACCTTAGATTTTTCATCTGCTGTCCATTCAGCTTCTTTCTTTTCAGTCGATGTTGGGTCGTTTTGATCCACTCTTGGTATGAAGTCTCCATCTGTGATGATTCTCCACATACCAGTGTCTTGTGACTTTAGGAACAATTGCATTTTGCCTTTCCAGAAGTAATAATCTGATCCATCAAAGTATGGTGGTCTGTTTGAAGACCCTCCTTCAGCAATATATTTAGCTTTTGACATTGTCTTCCTGAATCTTTTGCTCTAACACTTTTTCTGTTTGAAACTAAAATTTTTACTCAAGATTGATCTTGGTAATACGAAGAACGATCTTGGTTAGTGTAAAAACAGCAATATTGATTTTATCAATGAAAAAACTGATTGTAAAGCATGTAGTAAATAAAGATAGAGATAGAGAGATTACTCAAGCATATATCCTGGTTCACCCAACTTGGGCTACGTCCATTCCTCACAAATGTGATATTTTCCACTAAGTGCTCAAGGCAAGATTGTTCTTGGTTGTTACACAACTTTTGTAGATCAATCTTGATCTTTACACAACTTCCACCTTTCTACCTTAGAAAGGATTTCCAGATTTACCTTAGCCTATTCCAGTAAGGTTTACACAATTTACCTTTTACAACATAAAAGGATTTCTACACACTTCTCAAGCTATGATGATACACTAGCTTTAAGTTACAAAGTAATGATGATGAATATGTTTAGAATCTGCGTATTACTCAACTCTTGTTTGAGAAATAGATTTTGTAACTTAAGACTTTGTTACTGATTGCAACACAACAAAAAGAAAAGAATTCGCAAGCTAAAGAATGATATTTGAGAGAGCTCGAATTTGAATGTAAGATTGATGCTTTGTTTGGCACTTTGATTGTGTTTTGTTCTTCATCTTGATGTTGTATTTATAAGCTCCAATAGAGGTTAGGACAGCTCACATAGCCGTTGAGATGAAGCCAACTGTCATAGGACAATAAGTGAACTGAAGTAGGCCAAAAGCAAGAGTGAAGAAACTGAATCCAAGAGCATTCTTGCAGTCCAGGATCGATCCTCAGATTAGTTAAGTAATCTGACTTGTACTCGATCCAGTACCTTTTCTGAGGTTGCTTGCTTGCTTTTGAGTCAGTGTGCAGTCTTGATTTGATAGTACAACTGTGATGTACTTTTACAGCCTGTACTTGTACTAGAATTTGTACAAAATGAAGAATGATCTTGCTTCTTATATTCCTTCATGAAGCTTGTCTTGATTCTTCAAATTCTGGGCTGATTCTGTTTTAAGCTTTTCCTAACTTATTCTTGATAAAGAGATAAGATTCACAAAGCTTCTAGAATGCAATCTTCTGCTCAGGATTGATCATTCTTGATTCTGATGGAAGTGAAGATCAATCTTCGTTTTGCAGAAGTCTGGCAGGATTGATCTTCGATCTGCTGTTTTTGCTTGCTTTGATTTTAATGATATTTGTTTTGAATTGCTTGGTACTTATCTTGTTCAACACACTCAAATACACAAGTTAAATATCAAAACACTTAGAATCATAATTATAATTCTTAATTAACTTTTTGTTTAATTATCATCAAAACAATTATTTAGAGATTTTGTCTTAACAATCTCCCCCTTTTTGATGATGACAAAACATGTTAATTTAGATTTTTAATTTTGATTTTAAATAATAATTCAGAGAGTTTTTTAATAAAAGACTCCCCCTCAATATGTGCTACGTAAGTGAACCAAATAATGATTTCATTAATATCAAAAAGAAGATCATTACAAAGATGGTTCAAACCAAAAAAATACAAGCAACATGATATGAAAACTACAATTCAGCATGATATGAAGACTACAATTCAGATATTAAAATCTAAAGTTACATCTCCCCCTTTGTCATAACGAAAAGGAACATGAGAGTGCAGCTAAAACAGAGAATTAAAGTGTTAAAGAGGGTGAAGACCCTTCTGATGAAGGAGACAAGGAGGGCTGAGGCATTTTTGGAAACACTGGAACAGGATTCTGCATAGGTGGATCAACGCCTTGTTTGGGAGCAAGTTGAGTGGTCATCCAATCCCGTAAAATAGCTTGTTCTTTGTCATGATGTGCTTGCCCGACAACAATGGATTGGAGAGTAGCAAAGATTTTTGGGATATCCCTGCAAGCCTTGGATAAATCTTTTTCCAGTTTTGTCCTTTTTGAAGGACGTTGTTGAGCATCAATAGGAGTGTTGTGTGATGGAGCAGCAGATGTGCAGAAGGTAGACGACGAAGCAAAATTGGTGCTGATGTGTGGGACAGATGATGGAGCGGAATAAGGTGTGGCAGATGTGCTGATGCCCTTAGACAATGTAGGATTACGTACTACTAATGGTTACTCTAACGACGAAAACGTTGTTGGAGTTCCCTGACCAGTATTCATGACTGCTTGGGTATATGACCCCATCTCAAACAAGGTTACTTATAAAAGGAAAAGGTGGTGGCCAGTAGCAGGGTCAATGTAGTATTTCACATGGCGATCACACACGAGAGGATAGACTACCACGTACCTTTCAGTTTGGTATTTGGGGTTGGTGGTGAATGGATGGATGTGGGGGATGCTACAGTTGGAAGTGAGATGGAGGCCATAGTAGGACTAGTGACTCCCACTACAAGAGGTGGGGACACTACATTTGGACAAGGAGCTGCATAGAAGGGCAAGGGGTCAATACTAGAGGCTAAAGACATAGCAGGACCATCTAGGTCAGTCGGGGAGCACGATTTCATTGACGGACCATCGATACCTTGGTTGGTTTCACTCCGGGCTGAGGTAGAGCTCCATTTCCCAATAGACGATCATCTACCGTTTGTCTCAAAGGTGGAGAGTTGTTTCAAGATCCTGGCTACACCAAAGCCTTCTATCACGTGGGTGGACCTAACATCTGAGGAGATTGATCCCTCCATGACTGGAGAGGAGAAGGAGGTTACTTATAAGAGGGATACTGCATCGGAGGGGACATGTGTTATATGTGGAGGTTACTCATGCTACTTTGTTGTTAGTATTATGATCATATTAGGATAATATATTCTAACCTAATACAAAAATATTTTTTAATATTCTAACAATATCCTTTCAAGTATGCATTGGTGAAGAAAGTTTGATTCCTTTTTGAATACATTCAATGTTGGAACTGCTCCAGCTACTTCATGAAGTTAATTGTGTCACCAATTATTGATGCTTGATAACACTGTTTAAGAACAACATTTGAATATTGTTTTAGGAGAACATATAGTTAGTTTAGTGATTAACACAATTAATTAAGTTGTGGTAAAAGAAAATCAAAAAAAAAAAATTTGAAGTGAAAGTGACATGTCAAGACCATGCTGATCTGGATAACTCATATTTCGATGTATATCAAACTTACCTAAGCTTAGAAATGAGAAAATAAAGTGGAAACTGTTAATTATACGGCAACGCTTCTCATTCTGCAATCGACTATTAATTTGGTCGTGTTATCTAACCTTTCTTAAAAATAACTTCAGAAAGGGGAAATTATTATTAATTAAAGTGATATTAATGATCATTTTATAATTGTCTTTGAGGAGACTTAAACTCCGCCTCTTGAAGTTACAAGGTCAAGCTCTTACCGTTGAGCTGACACTTCATGCACAAGTGTTGCATGACTTATCTTCTCCTTCTGTTTCTATTTCAAAGGTGAGAAATAAGAAGATAACCATAAGAGACACCTTTAAAAATTGATAAACCAAACATTTTCCCACACATTAATTCGAAAACATAGTTACACTAACTTTCACATCACATGCATTCTTTTTAACTTAAAAATTTGTATCCTCATAGATTGCAAATAAAAAGAGGCAAGAGAAGATAAAATTTATCAGTTTGAAGTTAATTAGAAGGAATTGCATGCCTTCCTCATGGACTGACTTCACGATGACACCAACCAGCAACTCTGATTTGATATAATATTTAGCTTCAAGGTATTTATTTCCAATATGGAGCTTCAACACAAATCACATTTGAAAAATGAAGCAACTACATTTACAAAATCAAGGTTTTCAACCTTGAAAAAATGGTTAGGGTGAACATGGTGTTAATTTTCAACATGTTATTCAATCAATGTGGATTCATAAACCCCGGCTCCAAATTTATTTAACTGATCACATAATAAAAATATAATTCACCATGCGACAAACAAGTCACCATAAATTCAACAGTGTTTCTTTGATCTGCACAAGGCAGTACTACATTATTGAGAAAACTAAAATTAAAGAAGTCTAACCTAAACCAATTGAAGACCTACACAAGTAACATTAATTTAATAAGGTAATGGCAGATTACAGGTTTCATTACCTTTCCTACAATGCAAATTGGCATACATTATTCAAAGAACAGTCTCAAGAATTAGGGTAAAATATATTTATTGAATTGAAATATGTTGGCAATACATCAAATATATATACTAGATTACTAAACAACCCAATCCTATTAGTACTCATATATAACTAAATCTCTACTAGTACTCACATTTAACTAAATCCCTACTAGCACTTGTATACAAGTGAATCCCTATACTTGAAGGATATAAAACATAAACAGATTTTGACACTCCCCCTCAAGCTGGTGAATAGGTGTTCTCAATTCCTAGCTTTGATACAATTCTGTCAAAGTTGCTGCTGTTTAGCCCTTTAGTTAGAAGATCTGCAAGGTTGCCTTCGGAGGAGACATATGGAGTACAAATTAGGCCACTGTCGGGTTTTTCTTTGATGAAATGTCTATCGACTTTAATATGCTTGGTTCTATCATGCTGCACTGGATTATGTGCTATGCTAATAGCTGATTTATTATCACAATAGAGTTTCATTGGTTCATTCCACTTTATCTTCAGGTCCTCCAAGATGATCTTCAACCATCGTAACTCACATATCCCTTGTGCCATTGCCCTAAATTCTGCTTCAACACTAGATCTGGATACCACACTTTGTTTCTTACTTTTCCAAGTCACAAGGTTCCCACATAGAAAAGTGAAATATCCACCTGCATAGTCAGCATTAGTATATACTTCAAGACCCACATTTCCATTTCGTTTGAACAAAATTCCTCTTCTGGGGTTCCTTTCAAATATTGCTCCTTCGGTTGGTGCATGAATTGACTGACTAGGCTTACAGCAAAGGCAACATCAGGTCTAGTATGTGACATATATATGAGTCTTCCAACTAATCTTTGGTACATTTCCTTGTCAAATGCAATGTCTTCTTCTGCATTTCCCAACTTTAAATTTGGACTGATTGGTGTACCCGTTGGCTTGCATGTTGTCTTGCCCGTTTCTTGCAGAAGATCTGTGATGTATTTTTGTTGGGATATGAAAATCCCTTTCTTAGAATGAGCCACTTCAATTCCCAAGAAATACTTCAATTTTCCCAAGGTTTTAATCTCAAAATCCTTGGCTAGGTGTTGTCTTAATAGTTGTTGCTCCTTTTCATCATCATCAGTCACTATAATGTCGTCCACATATACTAATAACACTATTACTCTCCCTGACATAGAGTGTTTGATAAAGAGGTTATCATCTAATTGGCTTTGTTTGAAGCCTAGACCCACCATGACGCTAGCAAACCTCCCAAACCACACTCGTGTGTTTAAGCCCCATATAAAGCTTTTTTTAGCTTACAAAAGGTGTTGGAAGCAATATGTTCATGGTATCCAAGAGATAAGTCCATATAAATCTCTTCATCTAGATCTCCATGGAGGAAAGCATTTTTTAAATCAAATTGGTGCAAGTTCCAACTATAATTAGCTGTTAGAGATAATATCACCCTAGCGGTATTCATTTTTGTAACCGAAGCAAATGTTTCCAAGTAATCCACTCCATATGTTTGAGTAAATCCTTTAGCTACCAACATTGCCTTGTATCTCTGAATAGACCCATCAGCCTTGTACTTTACAGTGTATACCCACTTGCATCCTACAGGTTTCTTTCCATTTAGTAGAGGGACCAAATCCCAATCTCATTCTTGTCCAGTGCTTCCATTTCCAAGTCCATGGCTTGTTTGTGAGAAAGGCTTTATGGGTAGGTGAAAATTGTTCAAAGAATAAGTAGTATGATAAAGGGTAGAGTGGTTTATTGGTACTTGTCATAGTCTTCTTCCTAAGGGCAATTGGAATATGAAGGTCATCATAAGTTGGTGGTGTGTTGGATTCTAATTCCTGTTCATAGCAAAATTCATAGATTGGATCACTAGAGTTTGAAGTTTAAAGGGAAGTTACCCCATGTAAGGTCGAATTGGAGTCATAGATGTGAATAGATTCTTGAATGACCTTTATTCTTCTTGTATATACTATATTCTGCTTGTATCTTACATTAGTGTTATCATTTCCATCTTTTCAGAATTAATTTTTAGTCTCAACATTATTATTTCCTTTATTTCCATCTTTTTCAAATTCGATTTCTGGTTCAAGAGTCAACTCAGGAAGTAGAAGAGATGAGTTTGACCAAAGAAACTTTCTTGTTCAAGGAAGGTGACATCTCAGGAAACAATTTTTTTTTTTTTGGGATGGGGGATGATAACTGAAGAAAGTAAAAGGCAAAATACTTTCATATTTTATTACTACAGCCCTAAGCTATTTATATAGGGAAAAAAATTACAATAGTAATATTGAGTAATAATGACAGAATCATAAAATAAAAATACACAATAATATAAAATAAAAGAGAATCAAATTTGATTTCCCTTGATTCTTCAACACCTCATTCGGTTGGTGGATAGATATCTATCATGCCCAACTTGGCTATAAGTCGCTCAAAATTGGGTCATGCAAAACTTTTTGTCAAGATATTAATAGTTCGCTGATTGGAAGTCACAAATGGCAGGCATATAATTCCAGCATCAATTTTTTCTTTTATGAAATGGTGGTCAATCTCAATGTATTTGGTTCTATCATGTTGTACAAGGTTGTGAGCTATACTTATTGCTGTTTTGCTATCACAACAATTTTAAGGGTGAGTCAACTTTCATTTTCAGTTCATCTAAGAGTTTATGAATCCACAAAAGTTCACAAACTCCTTGAGCCATTGCTCTGAATTCGGCTTCTGCACTGCTTCGAGCAACAACACCTTGTTTCTTACTTCTCCAACTGGCTAATTTCCCCAAACATAGGCACAATATCAAGTAATGGATTTTCTATTAGTAACTGATCATGCCCAATCAACATCTGTAAATATAGAGGCTTATGTGTCATTAGTTTTCTTGAAGTACAAACTCTTTCCGGGATTGTATTTCAAGTACCTTAAGATTCCATAAACTGCCTCCAAGTGTTCTTCATAGGGAGAATGCATGAATTGACTTACAACGCTCACAGAGAAAGTGATGTCAGGTCTAGTGTGGGCTAGATAAATAAGTTTGCCAACCAATCTCTAGAATCTTCCACTCTCAATAGGAACATTGTTTTTCTCCCAAAGTTTAGCATTTTATTCCTTAGGAGTATTTGTTGGTCTACACCCACTCATCCCAGTTTCTTCCAAGAGATCTAGGATGTATTTCCTTTGAGAAACAATAATTCCCTTCTTTGAGCGAGCAACTTCCATACCAAGAAAATAATTAAGCGCGCCTAAATCTTTGATCTCAAATTCTTTTGTCAAATTATAATTAGTTGAATAGTCCCACATCATATTAAAAGAGTGTCAATCGTGTATATATATTTTATGATGTTTTTTTATGAAGAATATTTGGATTTAAATTATAGTTATTTTTAAATTTTTTAAAAATAGTATATGTATTTTTAATAAAAAAATTATTTTTAAATATTCTTGATTAACTAGTGTTTTGCTTTAAAGATTACAAAAATTCAAAACAATTACCTAGTGATAAAATCATACATATTTTTAAAGATTAATTATTGATATTTTATTTTTAATTTAATATCAAATTCTTTTTTTTATGATAATTTTTTTAAAAAATTTTAAAATGATAAACTATTTTGATAAGCTTTTCATAAAAAAAATTTTGAGAAATTTTTTTTTCAAAAAAATATGATTTTTATCATGTTAAAATCTCTAATAATTAAAATCTAAGTAACTGAATGTTAAAGTTATCTTTTTTAATAGGTAAAAAATTTGTTTGAAATAATATCTATTATTTTTAAATAAGTTTTCATAAAAAAAAATTATAGAAATATAAAATTACTTTGTAAATATCTAAAACAAACTAGCTAAAAAAGATAGATACCAGGTCGTGGCGGGTGACCACAAGATAAATCTTCGTACAAATGACTTATTATAATAAAGAATATGAAAGAAAAAAAAAAAAAGCGTTATTGAATACATTTGTTATAGTTTTTTAAAAACGATTTAATAGTATTTTATATTTTTTACATATATAACTTAAGAAAAAATAATTTTAAAATTAAAATTTCAAATAAAAAATTGGTTTAAATAGTTTTATTTAGTCAACATTTTTTATAAAAAATAATAAGATGAAATTAATTAAGTATCTTCTTTCAAATACAAAAAAAAGAACATCACCTTCATCCTCTCTTTGCATAAACATTCAATTTTTTCTTCTTCGTTCAACACATAATCCTCCATTCTCAACAAACTCCGTCTCCTCCATTACCCATCAAACTGTCCAAATTCCACCCAACTGTATATTATATATATATATATATATATATATATATATATAAAAGCACCATATTTAACGAGGGATTAATTATTGTTGAATGTTAAATCAATGGAATGAAAAAAATTATATTGAAAATAAATTTAAAAAGGTTGTGAAATGTGATAACATCACCGGCGTGTTGAGAAGGTGAACGACGAACTGATTTGAACTAAGAGTTAAAGAATTGAACATCTAGCTATTAAATTTGGGTGAAAATGTTAACAACATCAAAATAATTTAAAAAATTTATTCGTTGTGGATATATATAAAATTAATTAATGTTAAATTGATATTATTTTTTTTTTAATTTTAGTAATTCGAACCACTTTTGTTTTTTAAAGGTTCTTCTCAAAATGTTTACTGCATTCAATAATATTATCGATTGATAGATCTTAAAAAAAATCAAACCACATATCTTAGAAATTATATTTGCTTTGAAAGAATCTTTTAAATTAAAGTACAGTTACTTATATTTTAAAGGCTCAATTGATATCAATTTAACATATTACAATAATAAATGAATGGTTTTATAAAAACAAAAAATTAATGTACAACACTTTTTATCTCATGAAGCACACCATTGTACTTTTGATTATGAAAAATTATATTTTCACTTTATTTTGAATAGATTGTTTAATTCATGGTTATAACCAATCAAAATAAAGTCTAAAACAATAAAATGTCAAACTGTCAGATGCATCTTTCTACTTTATATAACCACAAACACTCATAAAAGAACACAAAAGTTTTCTGTAAATCATAAAAAGTTGAAATTTATAAATGTGTTTTGACAAGTTACAAGCGATTAAGTCCAAGTTATAAGCAAAATAAAACTCAAAATAAAAAAATAAAGTTTCAATTTCCATCATGTATCTAGTTACAAAAAAAAAAACTCTCTTTTTTGTTGATAAAAGACTACAAATAAGCATGAGAGACATCTAAAGAGGTTTTTCATTTTTAGTGTGCAATCTTTTCACACTAATCGCAAAACACAAGTTATCGGTTTTAGAATACCGAAACATCCACACCGTGACACAATCTGTACCTGCTTGCAATTCGTGTGCTTCAAAGAAATTCTTCCATCCTCCCATGAGACATAATATTTTTTAGCCCAAATCTTGAATGTCATGGAGAACATAGTACCTTGCATATCATAGACAATGACATCTATTCCTTTGTTAACATCTTCACCTTCTCTCAATAAAGGCAAGAAATATGTTTCTGCATGTTTCTTGCTAAAAAACAATCTATTCTGACTCTTCTCCAAATTACTTTTTTGAAGGTTCTTCTCAAAAGGCATACTACATCCAATAATAATATCGATTGACAGGTCTCGAATTGACGGTATATCTGGAGGGTGATATTCATTTTCCATAGCAACATTGTAGTTATCTTGAAGGTGTATGGATCCCTGAATTGTCGGTATATCTGGACGGTGATATTTATTTTCCATAACAACATTGTTGTTATTCGAAAGGTGTATGGATCCTCTAATACAGTTTTTAAATGCTGCAAAAGATCCAATTCCTACATCTGGAGAGTGGAAATTAGTTTCCATAGTAACATTGTTGTTGCTCTCTAAAGGGTGTACAGATACCCTGCTATCACCATATGATGCAACAACGGTAGAGGATCCAATTGCTTTATCCGAAGGGTGTAAGGATTCCCTACTATAGTTGCACAATGCAACATATTTGGATAATCTAATTCTTTTATATTGAGGGCTTATGGTTTCCCTACTATAGCTGCACGATGCATTATATGTTGATAATCCGATTCTTATACCTGGTGGGCGGTATTCATCTTTCATAGCAACATTAGTATTGATTTTTGATGAACAAGCTTTGTTACTATATGTGTCTTCACAAATCTTTTTGCCCTTTAAAACTACCTTCTTACTCTTCTCCTTTTGCGATGACATTTGCATTAAAAGAAGAGTTTCGGCCACTTCTGTTTTAATCTTGAAAATATGATAACTGCTTTGTTTCATGTTTAGGTGATTGAATGTGATGTTATGCAATGTTGTAATTATATAGCAACAAAAAGATAGAGTTATAAAACAACTAAAATTTAGTGTGAATTTAAGTTTGCAAGATTCTTAAAAAAAAAAATTGCTAAATGATATTTTTGGTACAATTGTTTACATAAAGAGTCGTATAGCTTATTAGTATAAAAATATAAAGTAGGACTAAAAAATTAAAAATATAGAGTTAGTAGAATTTAGTTTGAAGATAAACTCTCAACAAAATAATGTATGATCTTTTATATAAAAATGGAGATACTTGTAACAAATTTTGAAAGATTTCCGTAAAAAAAAAAAAGATATTTAAAAGAT
>JBBPBQ010020322.1:40252115-40269090 GCA_037974755.1 Cicer yamashitae | reverse complement strand
AAAAAAAAAAAAAAAAAAAAAAAAAAAAAAAACGTTATTGAATGCATTTGTTATATTTTTTAAAAACGAATTACTAGTATTTTTTTTATATATATATAGCTTAAGAAAAAATAATTTTAAAATTAAAAATTTAAATAAAAAATTGGTTTAAATAGTTTATTAAATCAACATTTTTTATAAAAAATAATTAGATGAAATTAATTAAGTATTTTATTTTAAATACAAGAAAAAGAACATCATCTTCCTCCTCCCTTTGCATAAACAACATTCAATTTTTCCTTCTTACTTCAACACATAATCCTCCATTCTCAGCAAACTCCGTCTCATCTTCTTTAAATTCACCTATTCCATTTTTTTTTTAATCCACAAGTTTACCCATGAAACTGTCCAAATTCCAGCCAGCTGTATTATATATATATAAAAGCACCATATTTATATATAAAATCACCATATTTAACGAGGGTATAATCATTGTTGAATGTTAAATCAATGTAATGAAAAAAATTATATTGCAAATAAAATTTAAAAAGGTTGTAAAACGTGATAAAATCACCGATGTGTTGAGATGGTGAACGACGAGCTGATTTGAGCTAAGAGTTAAAGAATTGGACATGTCGCTTTTAAATTTGAGTGAAAATGTTAACAATATCAAAATAATTTAGAAAATTTATTTATTGTGGATATATATAAAATTAATTAATGCTAAATTGATTTTTTTTTATTTTATTTTAATTGTTCGAACCACTTTTGTTTTTAAAGGTTCTTCTCAAAATGTTTAGTGCATTCAATTATCGATTGATAGGTCTTAAAAAAAATCAAACCACATATCTTAGAAATTATATTTGCTTTGAAAGAATCTTTTAAATTAAAGTACAGTTACTTATATTTTAAAGGCTCAATTGATATCAATTTAACATATTACAATAATAAATGAATGATTTTATAAAAACAAAAAATTAATGTACAACACTTTTTATCTCATGAAACACACCATTGTATTTTTGATTATGAAAAATTATATTTTCATTCTATTTTGAATAGATTGTTTAATTCATGGTTATAACCAATCAAAATAAAGTCTAAAACAATAAAATGTCAAAATGTCAGATGCATCTTTCTACTTTATATAACCACAAACACTCATAAAAGAACACAAAAGTTTTCTGTAATAAAAGATAAGATATTTAAAAGATTTTCTAAAAAGAGATAATTGGAAAGATTTATTTTTTGTTGATATATATATAGTACAATTAATTAATGCTATATTTATATTAGTTTCTTGAAAGAATATAATTAGTTGAATAGTCCCACATCATATCAAAAGAGTGTCAATTGTGTAAAAAAAATTGTATATATATATATTATGATGTTTTTTTTTTTTTGAAGAATATTTGGATTTAAATTATAGTTATTTTTATTTTTAAAAAAAAGAGTATATGTATTTTTAATAAAAAATTTATTTTTAAATATTCTCGATTAACTAGTGTTTTGCTTTAAAGATTACATAAATTCAAAACAATTACCATGTGATAAAATCATACATATTTTTAAAGATTAATTATTGATATTTTATTTTAATTTAATATCAAATTCTTTTTTTTTTTTGGATTATAAATTTTTTAAAATATTTTCATATGATAAACTATTTTGATAAGCTCTTCATAAAAAAAAATTGAGAATATTTTTTTTTCAAACATATACAATTAGAATTACAATTTTACCAACATTAGAGAACTGCATGAACATAGTATGGTTTGATTGTCCCTGCATATATCATTTCCTTTTGACAGATCGAGTGAATTTTTCAAACCAAACATTTGGGGATTGCTTAAAACCATAAAGGGATTTTTGTAGTTTGCACACATTTGAACCAAACTTATCTTCAAGGCCAGGTGGACTATCCATGTATACTTCCTCCTCCAAATCACCATTCAGGAAAGCATTTTTTACATCAAGTTGGTCAAGACACCAATCTAAATTTACCACCAAGGGCAAGAGAACTCCAATAGTGTTCAATTTGGCAACAGAGCAAAATTCTCTAAGTAATCAATGTCATATGTTTGAGTAAACCCTTTAGCAACCAAGCGTGCCTTGTATCTTTCAAGTGTGTTATCAGAATTATATTTCATAGTAAATACCCTTTTACAGCCAACGGTATTCTTTCCTGTAGGTAACGTCATGACTCTCCAAGTTTGATTCTTCTCAAGAGCTCTCATCTCCTCAAGAACAACTTCCTTCCACTTTAGAATTTTTAGAGCCTCCTATATATTTTTTGGAATTTCTAAGAAGACAACTTAGAGGTAAATGCAGCAAATGAAAAAGACAATTTTGAGTATGACACATAATTAGACAAAGGATGTTCAGTGCATGATCTAACAGATTTTCTAATTGCAATAGGAAAGTCTATGTCAGGATACTCGTCACGACTCTTAAGAACAGAAGAAGACTTACCTGTATCAAGATAATGTGTTGGATTATCTATTGATTTGGAATCTTGGAAGGGTCGGAGAATGGGTCCTTTATTTCTTTGTTTATGGTTTCTTCTTTCAAACACATTTCCCTTCCAAGTAGGGTCAATGGTAGTAAACCTGCTTTGTGTCTCTTTATCTGAGTCATTGTGTTGTGGCATTTTAGGTGGTCCTTCATTATTATTGAGATCAAGAATTTGATCATTGTGATTTTGATTTGAAATTGTCGCCACAGAACTTGTCAGAACCTCATTCATAAGTGGATTGAGTTCCAATATGGATTCTTGGGCATTTTCTTTTGGTGCATCAATACAAGTCTCAAAATTTTGTGACAACACAATATTACCTAAAGTAATGATGTTTTCAAAAGTAAAAGATGAATCTTCCTTAAAATTTCCCCTTGAAAATGAATATCAGTAAAAAAATGGTTGGTTTTCAACAAAAGTAACATCCAAGGTTACAAAAATTCTTTTTGATTTTGGTTCAAAACACCTATACCCCTTTTGAGTTGGAGAGTAACTGGTAAACACACATTTTATTGCTTATGGCTCGAGTTTGTCAAGTTGTTTATGTTCATGAAAAAAAGCAGTGCAACCAAAAACTTTTATTGGCAAATCAGCAGAGACACTAGTCAAAGGAAAACAATTTCGAAAAACATCAAAAGGGGTATGAAAATCTAAAACTTTAGATGACATTCGATGAATTAAATATGATGCAGTTAAAACAGCTTCACCCCACAAATAATTTGGAACCTTATTTGCAAATAGTAAAGCTCTAGCAACCTAAAAAAGATGTCTATTCTTTCTCTCTGCAATTCCATTTTATTGGGGTGTATAACACAAGAACTTTGATGAACAACCCAATTTGCAAGAAAAAAATCAGACAAAAGTATATTAAAATATTCTTTACTACTGTCACTTCTGAAGACTTGAATATTTGTTTGGTATTGAGTGTGAAATATTTTAAAGAAATTTTTGACAACCTGTCCAACTTCCGATTTTTCTTTCAATATATAAACCCAACAAATTCTAGTATGATCGTCAATAAAAGTTATGAACCATTTTTTATTAGAAAAAATGTTTATTAGATTGTTTATATGGTTGTGTAGAAAAAGAAGAACGGTGATGTTTAGCAGTTTCACAATGAAATAAATATGAATCCTTCTTAGAAAATAATTTAGGAAACAAATGTTTCAAATACGGAAAATTAGGATGTCCTAGCTGTAAATGCCATAACATAATATCATCATTATTAGAATAAACAAAAGTAAATTCAAAGTAGGTACTCGTTTGAGATTGGTCTTTGAAGTCGAGTCCATTGTCAAGATAATAGAGTCCTCCACTCTCTTTAGCATTGCCAATCATCTTTCCCGTGCTGAAATCCTTAAAAGTGCAATAAGAATGAAAGAAGTTAGCTTGACAATTTATATCCTTTGTTAATTTAGTAATGGATAACAGATCATATGATAAATTGGGAACATGTAAGACATTTTTTAAGGTTAACACATGTGATAGAATAACAGAACCTTTCCCTGCAATGGCTGAAAGAGAGCCATCTGCAATTTTAATTTTGTGGTTACGTGCACAAGGACTATAAGAAGAAAACAGACTGGACTCCCCAATCATATGGTCAATAACACTAACATTGATAATCCAAGTATGATTGGGAGTGACACTAAGTAGAGCAATATTTGAAAAATTACCTCTCTGAGCTATAGAGCAAGAAGGAGTTTGTACAATTGATCTAATTGTTCCTTGGTGAAACTATGAAAATTAGAACTATGAAAATGATGGTAGAAACCTAAAACCAGAGGTATTTAGACTAGATAAAGACCAACTCCAAAGACATAGTTTGGTTCAAAGGACTAGAATTTTAGCCCTCACATAGTTACACTCACACAGAACAAACCCACAAGCATGATAAAGAACTGATTTCCCCACACAATCAATATTTTCTCAAACTATGGAAGTATAAAATATTATTCTTATTATTTTTATTATTATTATTATTATTATTATTATTATTATTATTTATTAATAAGAGGATTAACATCATAATATAATAAAGCATCTAAAATTCATGACATAAGAATTGGTTTTCCTCTGTTTTGCTCAATTCATTATCTTCTTTAATCATCTATAATTTTATTCATCATCTTCTCAGTCAATTATATATATTATTCCAACATCTAATTCCATCAAAACATAAAAATAGTACACATTTCTACACAACACAGTTCTAAAAGCAAAGTCCATAGAGAATATTTTGCAAACAACCTTTACGCACATCAAAGCAAATTCCATAGAGAGATGAATCCCCGTCAAAAGAGTTATGCAATAAGAAAGGACTCATTGCTCAATGTCTAACCATACTTAATTAATTGAATGGATGCAAGAATTGAACGGAAACAAATAACTTAAGGATGACTAGAGAGTTGAACCAAATCTTGTCAATGTAAGGAATGAGGGAATAGGGGAAATAAGGTTGGCGGTTACTGTTGTTTTTTGCGACGAAGTTGAGTGTTCACAATTTCTAGGTTCGCGAGGGTTTAGGGTTTTGGGTTTGCGAGGGGTTAAGGTTCTGGGTTTGCGATTTATGGGTGTGCACAATTTCGAGGGTTATACGTTCGCGATTTCTGGATTCACAGAGAGGGTTCACAAGCTAGGGTTCCGTTTTGAAGATGAAGAAACGGGTTTGCAAGGGTTTCATGCAGCAAGGAATAGGATTTGTTCAATAAGAAAACAAGAATTTTCATGTTTTTGTTATAACAAAGTATAACTTATAAGGGTTTAATGTTTCTGTATACTATCCCTATGACAACGCTTGTGTAATACCTATGACAACGCTTTTTTTAAAAACGTTTTAAAAAGCATTTTTATTAATAAGTTATCATACCTATGATAGTGCTTTATAAAAAGTGATGTCAAAGGCGTTGTTATTATATAAATGCTCGTACCTATGAAAGCGCTTTTAGAAAAAATTCTTTAAAAGGCGTTCACATAAGACAACGTTTTTTTTAAAAAAAGTGTTGTCTAAGACTCTGTATGATTTTATAATAAAATATAATAACGCTTTTACTTAACAAATGTTGTTAAAGGTGCGCTATAAAATCCATATTTTGGTGTAGTGAGTAACGAGGAGTCGGTGGACAAGGTCTATTACGCCTTTGTCGCTAGAAATGTTAGGTTGGTCTACTAGGGCCAACGTTTGCTCTTCTACAACACAATATCATGGGTCCCGCAGTAGTTTGAAATTGATAGGTAAATATTGGAGTTGTGTCTACGCCACAACATATACTCCTCTGTCGGCATGGCAGGTCAATGTATCGGTTGGCCTATAAGACAACGACTTCGGCGATCGTTCCAAACATAAATCCATGCATCATGCATGTCTTTCCAATATTATAGGTGACTACCTCACATGTCTTGACAGTGAAATGTATCAATATTTTCAGGATCCGCTGGTATGTTATGTGAAAGTGATAAGACCGTAAAGGCATGGTATTATCGCGTAGTAAAAATGATTGTTCCCACAAGGACTTTATTATGAGTACTAGTCTCTCTTTTCTATGACAGTATTATCGCTGGTATGTTATGTTGATAATGATTTTTGGTTTAAAATTCGCAATAAAAATAAAGCCTTGAGATTGTTGTTTTTCACAATGATGGATACGATAAAATTAACCTTCTTTAAGTTATTGGTGTTAAACTCTTAAACATCAAATAAACAATTATAACTAGTGCCTTCTTTCAAAGAACAAAAGGGTATTTTAAACTAATAATCAACTAATTTTTATGATTGATGTATTAGCAAAATTCTTAAAGAGAAGATATCTTTCATGATTTCAAGAGAACCAAAATCTATTTTCATGATTCGATTCTCTTGTCCAATCTTAGGGGTCAGATATCAAATCTATCTTTCGGTATATTATTTGATATCAAAGTATGAACATGATTCTTACTAAGATTGGATTAAATGATTAACACCCATGACAGAAAAAAAATAAAAATTGTTAGAGATCCAACATTGGAAATCCTACAATCCCAAGACAAGAAAGATCTACTCATACATGATCATAGTAGAATAAAAGCTTAAATATAAGAACATTGGAAATATAAAATAACATAACAAAGCAACAAAGTAAATATAGAAAAATAAATATTATTGTAACTATAAATTTGCTAAGAGAAATACAAGAACAAGAGCAAGAGTAACAAGGGATTGTGAATAAGAATATGTGTCTAAAACTGAGTATTTTCACCCTTTTTATAGTCTAAGTGCCTTCATGAGCTTTAATTACAAGAAACCATCAGAATTTCACAGAAGAAAAACGGTTCAGCAACAAAAGATGAGCAGATTATGGTCATAATGGTCATTATTGCCAAGCAGTTACTGACTTGGTGTGGCAAATTCTTATTTTTTTTCTCGTTCATTCATTATGGTCATAATGGTCATTATGGTCATAATGGCCATTATGGTCAGGCAGTAATGCTTGTTGGAACTTGAGTTGCTTTCATTTTCTTAATCAGGATGCACCACTTGACTTCAAGACTCTTTTGCACCAAAAATCTTCACTTATTCCTTCACTTGTCTTTGCAATCCAAATAACACAAAAATGTAGTAAAATAGAACTAAAATCGAATTACCCCTGACTTAATTACTTTAAGTATTTTGATCGATTGTTATTGTCACCTAGGTCAAATGAATTTTGCATTTTCTGTATTGGCCAAGATTCTTAAGATGGGTTTTCAGCCCAATACAGTAATCTTCAATACGCTTATCAGAGGTCTATGTCTTAATAATAAGGTTCACCAAGCGCTGTACTTTCACGATCATATCGTTGCACATCGATTTCAGTTGGACCAAGTTAGTTACGGGATATTGATTAATGGATTATGTAAAATGGGAGAAACAAGAGCTGCCTTGCAAATGCTGAGACTAATCGATGGGAAATCGGTCAAGGTCGGTAAGGTAATGTACAACACAATCATTGATAGTTTGTGCAAAGATAAACTTGTACCTGACGCTCGTAGATTATATTATGAAATGATTGCAAAGATAATTTCCCCTGATGTTGTTACTTACAGTACTTTAATCTATGGCTTTTGTATCATTGGTCGACTAAAAGAAGCAATTGATTTCTTAAATGAAATGGTTTTGAGAAACATCAATCCACATACTTATATCTTTAGTATATTAGTCGATGCATTATGTAAGGAAGGAAAAGTGGAAACATCTAGAAGTGTGCTAGTCTGGATGATAAAAGAAGGTGTAGAACCTAATGTGATTATTTATAATTCAATAATGGATGGGTATTTCCTAATTAGTCAAGTGAACAAGGCCAAAGGTATATTTGACTCAATGGCCCAAAGGGGAGTGGCTCCCAGTGTTCGGAGCTACAGTATCATTATTAATGGATTATGCAAGAATAAAATGGTGGATGAAGCCAATGATCTGTTTAAAGAAATGCATTGCAAAGGAATTATTCCTGATACGGTAACTTATAATTCTCTTATTCATGGTTTGTGCAAAGTAGGGAGAATTTCTTATGCATGGGAGCTTGTTGATGAGATGCATGATAAAGGTCAACCAACTGATATATTTACTTACAATTCTTTAATAGATGCTTTATGTAAAAACCATCATGTTGACAAGGCAATAGCATTAGTCAAGAAAATTAAAGTCCAGGGCATTCAACCAAGTATGTGCACATACAGTATACTTATTGATGGACTATGTAAAGAATGAAGACTTAAGAATGCACAAGAAATTTTTCAGGATCTTTTGATTAAAGGCTACAATGTAACAAAATGGACATATACTATTATGATAAATGGTCTTTGTTTAGAGGGCTTGTTTGGTGAAGCTGTGGATCTGCTGTCAAAAATGGAAGATAATGGTTGCATTCCTGATGCTGTAACTTATGTAACAATTATTAATGCTCTCTTTGAAGCAAATGAGAACGAAAAGGCAAAGAGACTTCTGCATGAAATGATTGCTAGAGGTCTATTATAAGAGTTGTCAAACCATGTAAGATGATTTCTGGTTTCGCATTTTTATTTTAAATTTAATTGACAACCATGCAATCTTGTATTTTCCTTTGATAGTTACACTTTAAGAAGGAGACAAATGGTTTAATGGACTTTTATCACTTTTGTTTTGATTGAGGCCGTACATTGTTAATTTTATTTTGTAACTCTAACCATAACATTGGTTGGTTTTTCTAGTTTGACAAGACAATCCTTTTTCTTCCTAGTGTACAATTGATCTCCTCCATCTACTTTAAAGATTCTATGGCTTATAGATCCTAGATTCTGTATTTTGATTTATCAGAAGATTTGTAATTAGTTTCATGTTGTTTATTTAGCTATGTGATTCATTTGTTTCTTCATGGATCAACATAGTCCGTTTATCTTTGTTATGATTTGAAGAATATTTCTGGATGGATTCATCTTGGCGCATAAAAGAAGTACTGAAGACTTTCATCTGATTGTATGATTGAAGAAGGAAAGGCAATGGTTCTGTAATAAGGGTATCAGATTCCAATGAAAACATTTCCATACATATAGAGTCTTCCTTTGCTAAAACGGATGGATCGCGTGGTATTTGAAATGATGCTGTAAGTTTTATTTTACTTTCCCTGTTTCTGCTTTTGGATAGTTTCTGTGGCATGTATTGTTTGTCTTCAGCTACCGAAGTTAACATAACTCATTACTGTAGTATGTTCTTCTTAGTTACTTTGTTGTATGTACCACTCTGTTAATAGTTTCAGAATATTCTTAACTATCTTAACAGTTTTGTTTTATTCAATCAGAATGTCTAGAATATAACAATTGTTTTCTTAAATAAACTTGATCTTATTGAGAAAAAACATTTCAATTAGAGTTCAAAATGTTCGTCTTGTTTTCTGCAATAGCACATGTTTATTTTTTCTAATAGATATATAATGTATGCCCCTTGTTGATATGCAACATGAACTATACGATTCCTTATCATATATGAGCTACATGGGTTCTGTTTGGCAATTTTGTAGCTATTGAAAGCCTGTCGATAGAATTTCTTATCATAGATGCTATTTATATAAGATTGCTATGTTTGTATGAAGTTAATTTATGTATGTTGAAAAACAGTAGATATGTTTTTTGCTATGATGTGGGAAGTCGCACATTCTAGCTTAATCAAGCACGAACTCAATGTATTTGAAATAAATATATATGACTCATGGAAGCAGTTTTGATATATATTATCCCTTAAGACGCACAATAAGATACAAAAAGTTTGGAATGATAGTCGAGAAAAGTTCATATGGAAGCATAATTATTATCTTGAAGATACTATGTCCTGTCCTGTTTTAACATTTTAATACACTACTATGTTTTTTCTTTCTCTCTGAAGTTCAAACTAAAAACTAAACTACTCATGAGTCCAAACAAAGATTGATCAAGCTTACAGCTTCAGTTATTAATTTTTTCCTTGCTGTCAAATATTTTCTACTGCTCAAATCTTATTTTGTTGTTAACAAATTCTTGTTTGCTGTCAAACTATCTATTAAAGGACTTTTGTATATTGTAGTGCTGTTTTGGTCCCACAAATATCGAGAAGTTCTGGAACAAACCTTTTTAACAGATTATGTGTTCTTTTCTTGTTAGTGGTATGGGCTTAGATTGCTCTAACAACTATTAATTACTCTAATTCTCCTTTATTATATATCCTAACAAACACTTGGATGGTTTGCTAGTTGGAGATTTTATTTTTTATTTGTATTTGTGCATATTAATTAAGGACTTAGGACTTGGGCTTTCCACACAAAAAAGAAGAAATTTTTATGAAAAGTATATTGAGAGGCAGAGAAAACAGAAGGGTTTTGTTTATAACAGCTTGCATTATATTTCAAGGATTTTTCTACTCTTTACAAAGAGCTGAAATATAACTTCAGAAGGGAAATTGAAATCCTAAATATGAAGGGTTCCCAATCTATATCTGTAGGCCCACTTAGAGTTATAAAGAGGGTGGAAAAAGAAGTGTTTTCTCTAGCTTGGGAGCCATAGGTGTTGACTTGTTACATTTTTTGTATTCCTTCTTCTTTCGCTTATTATGGCAATACAGTTTTAAAAGGAGTTTCCATCAGAATATCTTTTACTAAATGTTATATAAAATGTTATATCCGGTTGAGAACGGATTATTTTAACCCAACTCAAATTAAGGATAAAATAATGAGGCTGCAATCTGATTATTTAAAAATTTTGATTAGCGTATCATCTCGTTATCGTGTCGATCAAACGGGCCCATAACACTTTGTGCATGAGGTGTCAGCTCAGCACGAGCTAATTAATAGTTGATTGCAGAATGAGAAGCCTTGCCATATTCCACTTTATTTTCTCTTTTTTTAAGCATAGGTAAGTTTGATACACATCGAAATATGGTGTAACAAGTTCATGGATTTCATGAGTTATCCAAAACAGCATGGTCTTGACATGTCACTTTCACTTCAAATTTGTTTTTTGAATTTTTTTACCACAACTTAATTGTGTTAATCGTTAAACTAACTATATGTTGTGCTAAAACAATATTCAAATGTTGTTCTTAAACAGTGTTATCAATAATTGGTGACACCATTAACTTCAGGAAGTAGCTGGAGCAGTTCCAACATTGAATGTATTCAAAAGAGAATCAAACTTTCTTCACCAATGCATACATGAAAGGATATTGTTAGAATATTAAAAAAATATCTTTATATTATGTTAGAATATATTATTTTCTCATAGAATCAGTTTGTAATATTTTAGATTATCTTTTAGGATTAGTTTCTATATTACATAGTCATCTCTTAGAAGTCTTGTATCCCATAAATAGGGATTACTTTTAATCTTTTGTATCAAATTATTATCAATAATATTCAAAGTTTTTATTACTTCTAAAATTGATTATGACACCCAAAAACCCATAAAGGCTGGTATTTCGATTGGTAGTTAGAAAGAGGGGATGTTATGTATTGATTTCAGGTATGAATGACTACCTCAACTCTATTTCCAACGTGGTTTTGTTGGACACAATGATGCTAATTAATTGCATAAAAGAACCTAAGCAATTACTATTAGATGATGCTGACCCAAATAAAATGTCTAGTAGTATCCCAATTCGAACCAACAAGTCTAATTTTCTAAAGGTAATGTCAATAAGTTCCCTCTCAATTTTATGTAAAAGTTTGCTACGTTTCATATGCAGGAAAGTTCCAAAGATAAACATAAGGTAGAAACAACATCCCAAAAGATCGTTATCAACCTTCTTATACAAGCTAAATGGTGCTTGAATTTTCCTATGAACAAAGTTTCCCACTTAACTAGATTTGCATTAGACCATATGCCTATCATCCTAAAATTCAACTACACTCTATAACAGATTACTCTGAGACATAAACCAAAGAGATTCGAGTAGATCTAGATGACAGATGCAACAAGATTATTGAGGAGGTGTGGAGGAACAATCATGTTCTTTCCAATGTAAAGGTCAAATGGTGCTTGGATTCTTTACATAATTGAGGACAACAAGGGTTTGGTAATTTTCCTAAGAAAATAAAACACATTAAGGATCGACACAACGAACTTCGCATTAAAATTCAAACTTAATTGATGATTAATAAGTCAAAATACTTAGATGATCAAATAGATAAGATTAAGGAGAACGAAGAAGGGTGGTGGAGTCAACATGATAAAACTGCTTGATTTCAAAATGGAGACAAAAATACCAAATTTTTCCATCAATAAGCTACATTTCGCATGAAAAGTAAAATTGAATCTTTACTTTGACAAATTACTTATGATGCTCAGAAGACTGACAATATTATCATTCATAATTTCCATGAGATTTTTACTTTTAGGATGCCTACCAATATATAAGAAGCTACTAGAGTGGTTCAAGGCACAATTACTACTAGAGTTTTTCTGAAGAGCCTGATGAAATGCAATTTTAAAGCCTGATAGACTGTCTGCTTTATTTTATCAAAAATATTGGGGGACTGTCAGTAAAGATGTCATTAATTTGGTTTTAAGTATTTTAAATGAAGCTAAAGACATTCCTGGTATTAATAACACTTACTTTATTCCTATAACTAAATATTCTACTAATGCATGTGATTTCTCCGTCCGCACCCGTACCCATTCATATATATATATATATATAATTATAAATTTAAAAATCATATCTATTATAATTAATATAATAAAATAATTGTTATTAGACAATTATAAAATAAAAAAATATTTTTTATAGAGATAAGATTATAATTTTTAATATTTAAAAAAATATTAAGTATATTTAATATGTATATAAAATTTAAAAATTACATTAATATTACTTGCGGGGCGGGTTCGGGTGCGGGGTTAATATCACCATCCCCAAACCCATCCCCGCCCCCGAATTTTATTTTCGGGGAAAATCCGCACTCGCACCCAATCAAAGCGGGTTTGGGTGAATATCCGCGGGTACGGGTTATATTGTCATCTCTATTTGTGGCTTACCTATCACTATTGATAATATTGTTCTCGCTTTTGAAAATTTTCATTCCATAATTCCCCACTTAAAAATCCCCAAGGTCCTCTTAACTATCACTTATCTCTCCTAATCTTCTCTTTGCACTTCAAAATCCATCTTATTCGCTAATCTTATTAAACCCTCCACTTATCCGTTCCCGCTCAAGTTCCTTTAAGTCAATAAACACTAATATAATAATATTTCAATCACATGTCTTCATGGAATACTAAAAAGTGCACGTTTAAAATTATGTCAATACAATCTAGGTAATTGAATATGGCAATTACAGTGTGTGGTGAACTCAATGATCATTCACTAAACACTAATGACCACATGTCAATCATGTGCCTTCATGGAATACAAAAAGGTGTGCGTTTAAAATTCTATCAATGCGGCTTAGGTTATTGAATGCGACAGTTACAATGTGTGGTAAAGCTCAATAGTCGCCTCAACCATTATACTACCGTCCAAGCAATAATTTTTGTTTAAATGAATGAAAAATTTAGGTCATGTAATTATTTCAATGTTTGAAATCATGTGCCCCACCACCACTAAGAATGATATTCAAGTTCTTCGTTATTAATGGTCACCCCAACCATTATGATATTGTCCAAGCAATAAATTCGTTTAATCCCCATGAATGAAATTCAAGTCATGTAAATATTTCATGGCCTTGAATCCAAGCGCCCCACCACCACCAAGAATGATCTTCAAGTTCTACCATAAAAATTGGCGTCAATCCTTCCACTATATACGAAGTTCTACCCTTCTCTCTCATCGGTCCCAACTCTTTTTTTTCACCCATAGTTGAAATATCTTTATACATATTGTGCACCAACACTATTTTTCTTTCCAAAACAATGTATGCAAAAATAGAGGAATTTTTCTTTAACTTTGTCCATTTTTCTTCTCCTACTTCATTGTTTTCTTCATGTCGTTTTGTTACTTTCACAACACTGACAAATTTTTCTTTATGTCTTTATGTCTTTTACATATTTAACCCGTGCATTACACATGTATAAGTCTAGTTTCATTTAATCATTAATTCATCATTTACAACACTTTGGATCTTAGCCCTCACATGTACCTTTCTTCCCTGTCGTCCTAAATCATTTCGTACTCTAAGAGGACTATCATAGGTATAAGTTGATTATTCATAACATCATATTTTCATCAAGGTTCATCAATTCATCATACATCACCACATCACATCATCATGGATATTCATATCATTGTAAATCATCACATCATTACAAATTTTCACAACATAAAAAATCACCATAACATTAATTTTATACACTATAAATGGTTAACCATTAAATTGGGGTCATAGAAAATTACCAAAATAAGAAAAGGTCTCACCATCGCGTCAAAACATCGAAAGGGTACGACATCAACTTCATTAAAACACAAAAGTAGGTCGTGCTTCTTAGGATTTCGAATAGAGAAATCCTAAAACAACTCTCGTTTTTTTAAACGACGATTGTGGTAGCCGAAATTGAAGAAAAACAGAGGCATTAATGGAGAAAAGTGGATTTCTTCAACAATCAACCGATAAATCTCTACCAAGAAGGGAATAAAATTAAAATCAAATGTATAATAGAACTTACGACAAAAATCAAGAACATTGAGAAAATAACATAACTTACTCAATATGTGTTATGTTTTAACAATTGATTTGTGGAATGCTTTAACAATTGATTACATAGTATATATATATATATATATATATATATATATATATATATATATATATATATATATATATATATATATATATATATATATATATATATATATATATATATTTGGGAGACAATGGAGGTTTTGGGTGATTTGGTGTAACACTATGATTTTTAAAATACGAGTACATTTTTTATTTATTTATAAAAATATCACCTCAAAATTATTGAAAATAAAAATTGAGATTATTTTCTTTTAAAAAAGTAGCACGAGTAATCTCCATGTATAATCTAAAATAAGATTTGATTTAGATTTATAATTAAAGAAAATTTTTGACCAAATTTCAAAAAAGATATGGTCAAGATTTGAAGAAAATATGATCAACATCTTATCCACAAGAAGATATGAATTACTTATATGAAGATTTGATCAAAATTTATTTACAAGAAGATATAATTTATTTACAAGAAGATTTTATCAATATTTTTTACAAGATATAAATTTGTAGCTGGGGTTCATGAATCCACATTTCCTGAATAGTATCTTGAAAGTTAAGAGCATGGTCACCCTAACCATTTTTTCAAGGCTGAAAATCTTGTTTTGTAAATGTATTTACTTTATTTTTCAAATGTGATTTAGGAGTTATAACATTATTTTTAAAGCTCCATATTGGAAAAAAAAAATACATTGAAGCAGGTGCGAAGTTACTTGTATCAATGTGGTAAAACTTTAGCAACTCAAATAATATATTAGTAAAAAACTTAGTTGATATATTAACAAAATACATTTATTTAATTTGTATATTTTTATATATTTTTATATTTAGTTACTCTAATAATATATATTTATCTACCTCAAATAAGTAAAGCTTAGTGATTAGTGAGAGGGAAAATGTAATGAATGACATGTGTAAATGCTTAATTATCAAGTCAGTAGTAGCCTTTCTTAATTTGGAATTTTAAGATTGTTTGCATAGGTATTTTAAAATGAATATGGATGTAAAGACCAATGTTTTATCATAAAACTGAGCATTTGATCCAATAATATAATTATCTTGTGTGTTTATTTGATCCAACAATTTCTGATGAACAACTATATGCTTGTGTTTGTCTGATGTGTTTGGCTAAATAGAAATTATGTGACATATATATCTCTTTGAAGCACTCTTTCTACTTCATTAATACCAAATTTTGTGATTGCTTTTTCTATTATTGGCTACGACAGTTTCAGCTAAAGGTACTGATTCAATATGCATACTGAGAATAAGAAAATAGACATCGAGTCAGAATTGTCATCATCCTATATTTACGTATTAAATAAAATAAGTTCTTGGTTTCTAAATTGTAAAACTTGATACAGATGAAATTATAAAAAACAATGGTCGGTTCCTTTGATTACAAATAAAGTACATAAGTACAACAGGGGCAAATCATATGCCATACTTTACATCTTGACAATCTTAGTCATTTTATGTGCACAAATTTTCTTTTTTTAGATGTGCGTTCTTTACCTTTCAGCATATCTAAAGCTAGATCACTATAAAATTTCTCTCATAATCATTTCCATTCAATGTATTAAGAGGATACATTGCATATTTTAGTAGTTTCTACATTCTGATAATGTATGATTTGTTGCAAAAGATTTATTTTTTTGTCCTCGTAACTGAGACAATTTTGTTAAATTTTGTTTTCGTAACTGAGACAAGTTTGACTAAAATAAAAGAAATCAAATGAGTTAAAGTTTTAAAGATACATCTATTTTATGTTTTTGATTTCTGATATAAAATATCGTTAGAGTTTTAAATGATTTTCGAGTAGTAGTCTACTCGTAGAACTTGTTAGTTTGGATGAATAGAAAAACAAGTAGAGAGAAATTAATAAAAATAATAAAAAAGACAAATGTATCTTTTATAATTTTCATTTTCATTTTTTACACTCCCCTAACATCACAACAATCTGATAATTTTTATTTTATTTTTTCTAATCAAAACATTAATGTAAATAGTAAGCAAATAATTATGCATATACACTGCAAGTTAAAAAAAAATTACGAGAAAAATGTTATTTGTCCACTGTTTTACACTTATATAAGATAAGGAATAATACATTAATTAATTAATTCAATTAATGCATGATAAAACAAACTACATGTGAAGTGTAACAACATTTAAGATAAAAATGTAGAATAATGAGTGGCATTTTATAAAAAAACTAGCAAAACTCATATATTTACACGATGATTGTTATTAAATAGATATTATATTATTAAATTATTTAAAGAAAAATTATAAAATA
>JBBPBQ010020322.1:40192270-40251749 GCA_037974755.1 Cicer yamashitae | reverse complement strand
AAAAAGTCTCCAATATTTTTTGACACTAGTCTCTGCTCGCAATTTCCAGTTAATTCCATTGAAATCACTGAGACTTGTTCTTCTTGTGAGTGAAATATGAGACATTGTTAAAGCTTCGTAATTAATCTTCTTATTCTGCGAATTTGAGTCATTCGTACAATCACATTCAGTTTCATCATCAACAATGTTATCGTCTCTCTCAGTTTCATTCTCAAGGTCATTAACCCTAGCAAGGTATGCTTTTTCTCTTTCTTCCTTTCCCAATTTTCTTTCAATTTCTTCTTCAAACACTTTCCTTCTTTCATTCTCTTCTCATTCTCGTTTCAATTCCAATGAATGTTATGTTAATGATGCTGTTTCCTCATTCCATCGCAAATTCTCTATGCATCCTACCCCATCCATTATCCAATTCATCAAGATTTTAGGGTTCCTTGTTAAAATGAAGCATTACCCCACTGTTATTTCTCTTTCTCGTCAATTGGAATTCAACGGAATCACCCTTGACTTAATTACTTTAAGCATCTATATGAATTGTTACTGCCACCTAGGTCTAATGAATTTTGCATTTTCTGTATTTGCTAAGATTCTCAAGATGGGGCTTCAACCCGATACCATAACCTTGACTACTCTTATGAAAGGTCTATGTCTTAATGGTAAAGTCCAGGAAGCTCTGTACTTTCATGACCTTGTGATCAAACAAGGATTTCATTTGGATCATGTTAGTTATGGAACTTTGATCAATGGATTGTGTAAAATAGGGGAAACAAGAGCCGCCTTGCAATTGTTAAGACGGATTGAAGTGAAACTAGTCAAGCTCGATGCGGTTATTTACAGTATAATTATAGATAGTCTATGTAAAGATAAGTTTGTAAACGATGCTTGTGAGTTGTATTCTGAAATGATTTCTAAGAAAATTTATCCTGATGTTTTCACTTTTAATGCTTTAATATATGGATTCTGCATTGTTGGTCAATTGAAAGAAGCATTTGGTTTGTTCCATGAAATGGTAATGAAAAACATCAAACCAAATTGTTTTACTTTTAATATATTGATTGATGCCTTATGTAAGGAAGGGAAAGTAAAAGAAGCTATGAATGTGTTGGCTATGATGATGAAAGAAGGTGTAAAACCAAATGTTGTTACTTATAGTGCTTTAATGGATGGGTATTGCTTAGTTAATCAAGTGAACAAGGCCATAAATGTTTTAAACACTATGGTCTACAAGGGAGTGAGGCCAGATGTTCAGAGCTACAGTATCGTTATTAATGGATTGTGTAAAAATAAAATGGTGGATGAAGCCATGAACCTCTTTAGAGAAATGCATAGCAAGAAGATTATTTCTGATGTGGTAACTTACAATACTCTCATTGATGGTTTGTGCAAATCGGGGAAAATCTCTCATGCCTAGGAACTTGTTGATGAGATGCATGATATAGGTCAACCAGTCAATATAGTCACTTGCAATTCTTTATTACATGCTTTGTGCAAAAATAATAATCTTGACAAGGCAATTGCATTTGTTAAGAAAATTAAAAACCAAGGTGTTGTGCTAGATGTTCGCACATACACTATACTAATTGATGGTCTTTGCAAAGGTGGAAGACTTAAGAATGCACAAGTGATTTTTCAGGAGCTTTTGACTAAAGGGTATAATCCAACTGTTGTGACATATAATGTTATGATAAAAGGACTTTGTAAGGATGACTTGTTTGATGAAGCACTTGTCTTGCTATCGAGAATGGAAGACAGTGGTTGCATTCCTAATGTCATAATTTATGAAACAATTATCTACTCTCTCTTTGAAAAAGGCAAGAGAGATAAAGCCAAAAAACTTCTAGTGAAATGTTTTCTAGAGGTCTATTGGAAAAGAAAAACTAGGTAAAATACTTTCTAGTGACACATGATTGATTTGAACATGATCACAAAAGTGTGCTTGAGGCTAAACAATTGTTTCTTAATACTATAAATTTTGAACTCAATATGCAACTCTTACCTCTCTTCTTAACAAATTAGGTCTATAAGTATAATGCTAGTAATAGTGCTATGCAATTACTTCCGGTTTTTTATTTGCATCTTGCATGGCTTATGAACATGTGAAATTTGCTCTTTAAGGATGTGTAGCATTGCTTGCCAGGTAATTTCTTTAGCTGCAGCAAGATTAAGGATGTGATAGACCTAACTTGTTACGAAGAGATGTAAGAGGTGCATATGGATGTTGCATATTGAGTTCAAAATTTATAGTATTAAGAAACAATTGTTTAGCCTCAAGCACACTTAGAGCAGCACTTATAAGAAGCTTGAAGAGTAGTATCATGAATTGTAGTGATGGAAAAAGAATTAGTATTATGAGTAGCATACTAGCATAGCATTCTTAACTGATTTTTTTGTTAAAACACTGCCATCATTGCAGAACATGTTACGTATAGTCAATCCATCACCTTTATATTATTAAGTCGATTTTACAGAGGAGTTGGTTCATGATGAACTGGTATGGTACCAAAAAATTGTCCAACACACCAACAATTGATGCTGCTCTCTATAATTGGAAGTTATTTGTTCTATGGTTGAAACAATGAACTGATTGGTGCCCTTCAAATTTTGAAGCATCCATGTTACTCTTGTTAGAGCAGTAACATTATCCTCACGTACCATGTATGACTACATGATAAAATTTTAGTAGTCCTAATATGGATGATGTATATATTATACATACTAGTAGTGGCGTCAGTTCCAATATTTTTTCTTTTTCCATTTCTCTACTTCTAGAAGAACTCTTCTTCATTGCTTAGAGCAGTACTTGTTTTTTCTCATGGATGCATTCGTAACTGGAAAGTAGGGGTGTACATGAGTGCGGGTCGATCCACCAACCCGATCACTCAACCCAACCCAACCCGATTTTTACCCGTACTCGGTTACTTTCGGGTCCAACCCAATCCGTTGAAACCCGCTTATATTTGTTTCGGGTAATGAGTTTAACAATTTGAATCCGTCAACCCGTAGACCCGACCCGGTAACTAATTATATTTTTTTAAAAATTTTGTTTGGCAGCCCAGCAGTCCAATAGGGTTTCAAATATTATTAATAACTGATTTTTATATGAATGTTGATCTAAGGTGTTTATGCGTCTAGTCTAAATACTTAATTTTTCTCGCAATTTAGCGTTTAATTTGTTTTGGCCTTGTAATCTCGTATATGCCTACTCATAAAATTCGTATTTAATTTTTAAATTGTCTCTTTCAAAAGAGCAATTTAATTTTAAAGTCAAATACTATTTACTTAAATGTTATATTTTGTTATAGTTTTATATCATAAAGGTACGAACGGAAAGCTTATGCTTATAATGAATTTAGTTTAAATTTTTTATATTTGTTAAATACAAATTTTTTTAGTTAAATACTATTCATTTGAGTTAAATACTATTTATGAACAAAAATGATGCTTCTACAAAAGCTTATGATGAATTTAGTTTAAATTTTTTATATTTAAATCTATTCAACACTTTTTTTTTAGTATTTTATTTGAAAATAGTAAGTACTCTAACTATAAATAAATGAAGTACTAATATTAGAAAATTATGGTAGCTTAGTAAACTAAAATGGTTGGTGGGTTATGTGTAATGATGAAAGTAATGTGGTGGACCAAGTAGAAATGCTAGTTGTTTTCTCTTCACTTTTATTATTAATATTTGTTTTTGTAGATTTCCAATTATTCCCTTCCAGACTTTGAGGAACTTGTTAAGTGTTTGTACTTGAAGTTGACATTGCTTAGAATTGATGAATTTTTATATTTTATTGATATATTGTTGTTGAATTTATTTATGTATTTGAAGATTGTTGAATTTATTTTTTTGTGTGAGAGGTTGATGATTTTTTAAAAGAATTGAATGATGTGATTGAAATTTTATAGTTTTAGAGACATTTAAGTATTAAATATATTTTTATTCAATATATTTTCCCGTAAAATTAAAAACAGGTTATTATTTATGTATGACCCGCCAATCCAACCCAACCCGTTCTTGATCGGGTCAGTTCGGTTCGGGTTAAATGGAAAAAATACAGGTTTAGAACTTAACTCAACCCAAAGATAATCGATCGGGTCGGACATCGGGTTTTGTCAAAACCGGGCCAACCCAACCCACGTACACCCCTACTAAAAAGTTTACATCTGAATTATTGCCTGTACCTCTATTTTGTCTATTTCAAACTTGTAGAAAATTTATCAAAATTATTTTAGTACAGAACAAGGTAAAGGCACGGTTACTTATGTCTAGTATACAAGAGCAAAGTTTCTAGTTATGTTAGTACATATGATTTTATTGTATGTAATCCTCTCCTGAAAAAGTAGTTGAAGTTAGGTTTTGTTGATCTTCTTCTGCTTTTATCATACTGCATGACATCTGTTTTGGATAAACACACTTATTTGTGTTTGAGACAAGGATGGTTTGGATGAGCTAAAAATTATGGTTGAAGTTTTTCCAAAGATTCCAAGAAATCCTGATTTTGGAGTGTTCATATTCGGATTAGCAAGATCTTTTTTCTCCTTGGTTGCTCTCTTTAGTTTCATATTCTCTTCTTCATCGTCTACTTGGATGTGTGCACTCAAATTTGTAACTTCTTATATGCTCATAAATGAGCAAAATTAAGAAAACTAACACTATGAATTATGTATCATAAAAAAAGAGAATAAACAAATTTTATAAGTAGTTGTAGACTCACCCATATCTATTGATTTCCTCCTTTTAAGATCAAATTCATTGAAGAATTTTTGAAAGTATGTGATCCATTCATCTTTATGCATTAGAGATATTTATATTTAACAATCTCTACAAATATTCTTCTATCGATGTTTATTAATACGATATTGTTAGGTTGGGTATCATGTCTTGAGTTCGAACTCAATGTCTTACAGTTGTATTATGAACCACAAACACTTCTAGAATTAGACGTGTTACGGTGTCTGACACCCGTAAGACATTCATATGAGACTTTATAAAAGTGTACAAAAAAAAAAAAAACAATTTTTTCCTTCAACACAACTTAAACACCTCTAGGACATATCTCTAACACATTTACGGAGTTAAAAAAATTTCAATAAGCAATGATAATCATGAAGGGTTAAAGATAGTACATTTGATTACATTATGTTTAGTAGTAAACGGATGAATAAAAGTAAAAAACTAGCAAATTTATTTGCACGTATATGTATTTTGATTATCAAATAGATCTTTCAAAAAATAATGCTCATATTTTATTTAATTATATAATATATAACTAACTATATATGTATCGGTGTTCGTATCCTATGTTTTTTACATTAACAATGTCTATGTTTCTTAGGTGTCAATATCGTGTCGGAGTCTATGCTAAGTTGTGTGTGTCAAATTCAAGTGGTACTTACCACTCGGTCTACACACCTAAAACATCCTAGGCCTATTCTTTGGAGTAAATGGCATAGATTATATTGCTTTGTAGTACAGTTGGTCTCCTTCAATATTTTTCACGGTTGTACCTCAACTTCTGGAACAATGCTACGTTTTGAATAACAACACAAGATCTAATGGAAGAACTTTCGAATCAATGAACCTATATACTTTTGCCTCAAGTAATAATTCTCAAAGTATGAAATTCTAATCTAAGTACAAGCAATGTAAAGGATCCATCCCTGAAATTGGAAACATTCATATACTAGCAATGAATTTTAAGAAAGTAGGAATTCTGCTACATAATAATGCAGGACAGGTTGCGATATGCAGCTGATATAATTTTAGTATACCTTTGATTAGATTGTTTAATACAATTTTTTATTTTTTTTTATTTTTATTTCAAGACACAAACGTACATGTTGTTTCTTTTTCGGTGTTTGTCATGTAATTCAATTCTTATAATTCAATTCTTATTAACAAAATATATTAGCGGTTTCTACTCCCATCGACGATCATTTCGGTGGTGTCTGTTTTTTCACAAATGAATCATATTAATGATGACTTCTTTTTTTATAATAGTCATTTTGTTACGGTGCCTTTTATTTTCATGACTAACTTTAGCTAGATAATTTGTCCCAGATGTACAGGCCCCATCTTTGTCCCAGATGTACTGGTCTTGGCTCTCTCCCTCCTTGAAGCACGTCTTTCTCTCTCCTTGTAACAAATTCAAGTTTAAATATTTTGGATCTTCCAAATGCATTTTTTAGAAGGACGAACCTTGTTTTATTCAATTGCTTGCCATGAATTGCTCTCAAGCTGATGATAATTCAAGTTATCTTGCTAAACTATCTGTATAGTAATTTTCTCCGACTTGACCTGCATCCCTGAGTTGTCGTTTTTCTGCGGAGTAATACATTGTTTTCTTGTAACAAGCTAAAGCTTAGTAAGCTTTAGCTTGATGGGGAGTGTTAGAATATTAGAAAATGTTGTTTTTTGAGTTTCGAAAAAAGTATTTCAAAAATAACTTTATGCCGCCGAAGATATTACTAGGTTGGATCACGGACTAGGTTGCTCTTTTTAAGACGTTTCGCGGCACTGCCTAAATTGTGCAAGATAGACTATCAATCACAAAAGTCCTCAGGATAAAACATCCCAGACAAATTGTATCGGAGTTCTACTGCACCGTAGAAAACCGTTCTAAAATTACACCCGCAATATGGCAGTTAAAGGTTGTCACTCGGAATATGGTACTATGACCACTCGAAAGAAAGAAAAGAAGAAGAAGCAGAAAGGAAGAAGTAGAGAAATGTCTCGGATTTTCGGAAAACTCTTGGTGTGTGTTTCCAACTGAGCAGAGTCATCTATTTATAGAGGAACTCCGCAACTGGAGGAGAGAATAATGTGCGATCCATCAAACCGGATCCATAGAAAACTACAATCCGAAATTTGCTAGGCTTTTGACCGGGGTAAAAAACTGATGTGCGAATCCACATAAAACTGAAACACAAAAAATGCTAGGTTTTGACTAGGGAAAATTAATGCACGAATTCGGGAAAGGAATTGACCAGATCAGATGTTGGATGTTGACTCGGTGAAGGGCAGACATGTGAACAACGTATCAATGAGAGAAAAACACACGCACTTAGTTTAAAATAATATTTTTTTTAATTTTTCGGATACTAAAAAATACTTAGCCTAAGCTCAAGTCCGACCAAACGGCGACGGCGCGCGCGTGTGTTGGTCGGTTTGCGTGCGTTCTCACTTCTTCACAAAATTGGGTACCTCTTGGGGCACACCCCAATTGGCATACCTCCACCTTATTAACACTATAGTGTGTGATATTCCTCATATGTGGGACTTCCTTATTTTTTCAATTCACATTAACTAGCTCTTATTGTTCTCATCATCATTTCCAACAATACACTTGAATTTAAAAAAAATGTTTCTAAAATAACGTGAAACGCTTATACAAGATTGTGTATATGCAGAGGTGTCTTCCGACTTGAACCTTTGCATAGTAAGTAAGATTCAGATTCAACAAGAGTGACTCGTAGTCTTGAACTCTATCTTTGATATCACACTGCGCCAAAAATAGCATTTTACAGCGCGCCTTTTACAGCGCTTTTTAACTAAAAGCGGTGTTGTATATTATTTTAAAATTAACGGAGGATACAGCAACGCTTTTCTGACAAGCGTTTTTGCAAAAGCGCTGTTGTAGGGTCATAATGTTTACAGCACTTTTACTGAAAGCGCTGTTGTAGGGTCACATAGTGCTTTCACATAATGTTTACAACACTTTTATAGCGCTTTGGATATAAGCGCTGTAAAATATAACGCTCTCGCATAATGTTTACAACGCTTTTTAGAGTGCTTTGTATACAAGCGCTGTAAAATATAGCGCTCCCACATTATGTGTACAACGCTTTTAGAGTGCTTTGTATATAAGCACTGTAAAATATAGGGCTTTCAAATGATTAAAGGGTCTTTTAGAGCGCTTTTTATATAAGCACTATAAAATGGTGCGTATTTGATAAAAATCGTTCCCTTTAAATATATAATTTTATTTTTAAGTATATATATAACTGTACAAAACCCTTTCACATAATTTTATTTTTAATGTGTATACCACAAATTCTAGCTAAACAAAATATAATGTAGCACCGAGACACATATTACTCTCATTGCAAGACCGAGATAACAACAATGTTACTAAGATCTCACAAATATATAAACAGATGAGTGTGATTCGATTGCACGTGAGAGATAATAGGACAAAGATGCAACATTTATTCAAGTTAATTGAGGATACAAAATATGTTTGTTGGAATAGAAAGCATGAAGACTCAGATTTTATGAAAGATATTTTTAGGGCGCTTCCAGATTTAATGAAGTTGTTGAATTTGTTTCCGATTGTGTTGACTATGGACAACACCTACAAAACCAATAAATACATAATGCCATTACTTCAAATTGTTGGTATGATATCAACATAGATGACATTTGTAGTTGGATTTGCTTATTTGGAATGTGAGCGGGAAGAAAACTTTTGTTGGACATTAGAGAGGCTAAGAGAACTGTTTGTTACACAAAACAAATTTCCTCATGTAATTGTGACAGACATCGATCTTGTGTTAATGAAAGCAGTTGGTATTGTATTTCCACATGCTGTTAATTTGCTTTGTCGATTTCATATCGACAAAAATGTTAGAGCAAAATGCACGCAATATGTCTTAAAGGATAGACAAGAGTCAATATTGAATATGTGAAAAGACATTATGTATTGCAGTGATGAAAAACAGTATATCATGCGCTTGCACATGTTTGAGCAATCATGTGTCGATGATAAAGTGTTTGTTGACTATGTGAAAGAAACTTGGTTGACTCCTCATAAGCAAAGGTTTGTTGAAGCATGGACAAATTGAGTGATGCATTTGGGGAACACAATGACTAACAAGTATGTCATGTCACTCTAAAACTTCAATTTTGTAATTTTATTATATATTGTTGGATTGCTCCATGATGACAATTTACATGTAACGATAGGGTTGAGTCAGCTCATTGGAAACTGAATTTAATGTTGGAACACAACATGGTTGACATGTGTAAATGTTGGGAGGCTTTGAACAACATGATAAGGTTGCAACATAAAAAAAAATCAGGGGCTCGTTTCAGAAAAGTTTCTATGATGAAGAGCATGAACAAAATAATCCATTTTATTAGAGATTGAATACATTTGTATCAAGAGAAGCTCAAAGACGTATTGTTGAAGAATACGAGAAAGTTGAGTGGGTGGGTATCGACAAATCTATATGTAGGTGCTCTCTCAAAAGAACATATGGGTTACCTTGTGCTTGTGATTTGGCACAATATAAATTGATGGATGAACCAATTCCTCTAGATTTTGTGCATATTCAATGGAGAAACCAAAGGACGGGTGAAGAAGAGTAAGGGTAAGAAGTCGGATGGATATGATGTATATCGAGACCCTTCTTATTTTGAGCATGTTAATGCAACATATTGTGAAGATCCTGGTTCCCAACCATCTCAGTCATCAAAGAAGACATTCTCTTTATCAAAGAAACAACTCTCTCAATCATCTCAATCCTCAAAACATTTGTTTTGGAGACAATTTCCTGATGTTATTCAACCATACATTTGACATATTTGATGTGATAGTAGATGGAAATTGTGGTTATCGCACTATTGCATCATTGCTTGGACACAGTGAGGAGTCTTGGTCTTTGGTCCGCAATAGTTTGGATTAGGAGATTGCTTCTCATATAAGTGCATATGATAGACTGTTCCCAGGACGCATTAGTGAAGTAAGAAATTCGTTGAAGATAACAAGCTTAGGTCTTCAACCCATAGATAAATGGATGTCCATACCTGATATGGATTACGTGATAGCGACAATATATAATATTATTCTCGTCACATTTGGTCAGACATTTTCTATGACTTTCTTTCCTATGAGGGGTTCACATTCAGGATCGACAAAAAATAATCGTATTATGTATTGGTTTTGTTGATGCAAGTCAGTGGGTTCCGGTAAAATTGTCTTATTTTCTTAAGTAATACTTAATTTTTTTAAATAATCAAATTATTTAATATTTCAATTTATTTTGTAGTTAAAGATGAAAGATGAATTTCCAATGCCAGACATTGCACCAGGTTGAAAGCAATATCGCACCGATGAAACAACTTCTTGGGTGATAGCATATACAGAGCGTCTACAACACTGGGGGTATTTATTAGGCCATTTGCCACGTGTTACACAAAATCCACATAAAGAACCCGTAGATGCAATGTCATTAGATGAAGATTAATTTTGTATGGACTACAATACTTTAAAATCACTTGTTATTAGTTCATTTTAGTTTACTGTCGTTATATTTCATCTTGTATTTTATTTAGTTTATTTTTTTTATAATTCATCACAAATAATATAAAGTTAATGACATAACAATAATGCTAAACATAGATGGATATGCAAAACAAACTAACATTAAAATTTACAAAAACAATGTTTATCAAAGATAAAAGTAACTACTAACTAGTGTGATGACACGTTAAATATAAAGCTTTATAAAAGTGAATATACAAGTCGTTATCTGGATTAGCTTCATTTACATCCAACCCCTTCTGTATAAGATCACCGATCTACTGTAGGATAGATGGTTGATCCACTGTCGTACACGGGTCAAATACAAGTGATAAAATATATATAGAGGTAATAACTCAAGTCGTGTCACAAGGACTTCTAATATAACAATATTAACCAAATTGAAAGTTGAAATTTGAGAGGGGGTTTTTTAGATTTTTGTTTGAACAAATTAGCAAAACGATTAATCCATTGATTCGAGTTTCAGACCTATCACAGATTCTATCAACGAGTTTAATTTCTAATTCGTGATTCTGTTCCAATTTGACTATAGAATTGATCAAACAAGCGTAATAAACTCTATGTGAATTCGGTTTCTTTGACTGGATTAAGCATCACAATCATCGATATATTACAATTAACGATCAAGCGTCAGAAAATTATAATTCAATAAATTAGAAACCGAATTTTGTCAAACTAATTTAATCGATCCTATTGAGATTCAATTTAAACAATTAGAATATTAATACAATCAAATAAACATAAATAGAATCATGAAGCGAAATTGACAGTGTAACCTGAATCTCAAGGTGTTGATGAAACTCTGAACTCGTGGATTAATCTTATGAAATTAGCCTTCCATGAAATTAAAAATAAAAAAGTGTTTATATCTTTCTGGTTCTCAATCTGAAAATACAATGTCCAAGAAAGGAAAGAAACTCCCAATATATAGTACTCGATTTTGGGCTTTAAAAACAAGTGGCCCACTACTTAAAATTAGTACAAAAGCCCATATAACGAAATCTATAATTTAGGCCCAGTAAAAATCAGCATTGGGTTTTTATTCCGACATAAAAGTTGTGGCTCTGATTTTTAGCTTTCCAACGCCTGCTCACAAGCGTCAATCTGATATCCAGAGCTCAAGTTATGACCTATAGAACGAGTAGTGTTTTACAATCACTATTTTCAAATTCTATTGGTTGTTATTTATGATTGTTTTATCTTCAAACTAAAACCCCTAAACATTTTAATTTACTTATTTAATATGTTTTAAATATCTAAGTAGGTCAATTGAGAAAGGATTCAAGTTGACACTTTTAGTACAAGTAGATTTTTGACTCGGTTTTATTAATTTTGGTGGGTTTGGCACCCATCAACCGCACAATTTATTAATTTAAAGGTTAAAAATTCATTTAAACAATTTTTTTTTAATAAATAGTTCAAGT
Source organism: Cicer yamashitae (assembly GCA_037974755.1). Lineage (NCBI taxonomy): Eukaryota > Viridiplantae > Streptophyta > Magnoliopsida > Fabales > Fabaceae > Cicer > Cicer yamashitae. Next base: position 40,240,000 of record JBBPBQ010020322.1, on the reverse strand, counting down.
AGGTTCTCCTTAAACTGCATTCATGTAGGCAAACTCAAGTTTACATAGGTTTTTGGACACATTCGATTTGTGTAGCCAAAATTAGTTGACAAAATAAGTTTCATTTTCACCATCAGTGTCAATCACATAACCATAACTAAATATTTTAAAAAACAAGAATAAAATTGATGCAAACCTGATGTAAATGAGAGGTAATAAAGATGTTGAAATTGTTGAAAATGGAGGAAGAATGAGAAGAGGGTGTGAGAGAAAATGATGAATATGAATGTGAGGTAGAAGATGAAGATAGAAAGAGAGATTAAGGTTGAAGATGAACATAAAATGAGAGATTAAAATTTAAAAAATAATATAAATAAGCAAGAACATTTTAAATATTTTGTTTTTACAAAAGAAAAATTGACCCAGTGGATTGCAAAAAGAGGGTATGAATAACAAAATTGTAAAATTTAGGACATGTGAATAAAATATTTACACATAGAAATTAATCTGAAAACCTAGGAGAGCTGAATAATGTAATCATCAGTGCTTTTACAACTGTTCATAAAACCAAAAAACAAATAAATTAGAAAACAGTATCCTGTCATTCTGTATCCTCTCACTCTCGATTCAATCCCAACAATGCTGTTGTCTCTCTCAGTTTCAGTTTCAGTTTCAAAGTTATTAACCCTAACAAGGTATGCTTTCTCTCTTTCTTCCATTCCCAATTTTCTTCCAATTTCTTCTTCAAACACTTTCCTTCTTTCATTCTCTTCTCATTCTCGTTTCAATTCCAACGAATTTGATGTTAATGATGCTGTTTCGTCATTCTATCGCATGTTCAGTATGAATCCCACACCATCCATCATTGAATTCAACAGAATTTTATCTTCTTTTGTTAAGATGAAGCATTATCCCACTGCTATTTCTCTTTCTCACCAATTGGAATCCAACGGAATTAAGCCTAATATTGTTACTTGTAACATCTTGATTAATTGTTACTGCCAATTAGGTCAAATGAATTTTTCATTTTCTATATTGGGAAAGATTCTCAAGATGGGATTTCAGGAAGGTACCATAACCTTGACTATTCTTATGAAAGGTCTATGTCTTAACGGTAAAGTCCAGGAAGCTCTTCACTTTCATGACCATGTGGTGGCAAAGGGGTTTCAGTTGAATCAAGTTAGTTATGGGATCTTGATCAATGGGTTGTGTAAAATGGGGGAAACAAGACCCGCCCTGCAATTGCTTAGACGAATTGACAGGAAATCGGCCAATGCTGATGTGGTAATGTATAACACTATCATTGATAGTTTGTGTAAAGATAAATGTATAAACGATGCCTACGAGTTGTATGTTGAGATGATTGCAAAGAGAATTTCTCCTAATGTTATCACTTTCAATAATCTAATATATGGATTTTGTATTGTTGATCAATTGAAAGAAGCATTTGGTTTGTTCCATGAAATGGTATTGGAAAACATCAACCCAGATGTTTATACATTTAATATATTGGTTGATTCCTTATGCAAGGAAGGAAAAGTCAAAGAAGCTATGAATGCGTTGGCTATGATGATGAAAAAGGGTGTAAAACCAAGTGTTGTTACTTTTAGTACACTAATGCTTGGGTATTGCTTAGTTAATCAAGTGAACAAGGCCATAAAAATATTCAACACTATGGTGCACAAGGGAGTGGTGCCAGATGTTTGGTGCTACAATATCATTATTAATGGATTGTGCAAGAATAAAATGGTGGACGAAGCCATGAACTTCTTTAAAGAAATGCATAACAAGATGATTGTTCCTAATGTGGTAACTTATAATACCCTCGTTGATGGTTTGTGTAAATCGGGGAAAATCTCTTATGCTTGGGAACTTGTTGATGAGATGCATCGTATAGGTCTGCAGGTTGATGTAATCACTTATAGTTCTCTATTACATGCTTTGTGCAAAAAGAATCAGCTTGACCAGGCAATTGCATTGGTTAAGAAAATGAAAGACCAAGGTATTCAGCCAAATATTTTCACATACAATATATTGATTGATGGACTATGCAAAGGTGGAAGACTTAAGAATGCACAAGTGGTGTTCCATGATCTTTTGAATAAAGGCTACCAACTGACTGTCTGGACATATAATATTATGATAAATGGGTTTTGTAAGGATTGCTTGTTTGGTGAAGCACTTGCTTTGTTATCAAGAATGGAAGACAATGGTTGTATTCCTGATGTTGTAAGTTATGAAACAATTATTTATGCCCTCTTTGAACAAGATGAGAGAGATAAGGCAGAAAAGCTTCTACGTGAAATGATTTCTAGAGGTCTATTGAAAAAGCAAAATTAGGTAAAATGCTTTCTTGTTATATAGGATTGGTATGAATGTGATTGTGAATAGGTAATACTATAAAATTTGAACTCAATTTTCTACATCTATGTCAAGGAGAATGCACTTTTTTGTTTATAGGGTTTATGACAATGTGAAATTAGTTAAGAGTTAAGACTACACCCATACATCTCGTTAAGATTGAACTAAAGGATTCCAAAATATTTAAGGTTCTAGCTAATGCTTATGGGAATTATATGCGTCTAGCATACATGATTAGAAACAATAGTCTAACAGATTACTCAGTGATTTAAATTGCCTTTGAATTGCAGCTTCTTGCTCAAGAGGCATAATTTGAGAAGAATAAGAAGGTTTTTCTATCTAATGCATTGTTTGTTCACTCAGCCTCCAGTCACTGTCACATACGGGTGTGCCGCAAGCATCAAATGCAGTTACTTAATTTTTTAAATGTGATTTAGGAGTTATAACATGATTTTTTAAAGCTCCATATTGGGAAAAAATAGATCTTGAAGCTCCATATAATCAAGACAGTGGTGCTGGTTGGTGTGGTCAAGAAGTCCTGAGGTAAGCAATGAAATTGTTAATTTTATTTATCTTCTCTTGCCTCTTTTTATTTGCAATCTAAAACCACGAGGATACAAATTAATTTTTAAGTTAATGAGAATGCATTTGATGTGAGACTTAAAGTTTAAGTATGTTGTCTAATTAATGTGTAGGAGGAAAGTGTAGGTAAATGTAATGGCTCCACTGCCGCACATCATCGGTCACCCTTTGCTGAGTTCTTCAGGTACTCAACAAATGGAATATTATAAAATATCTTATAATATCTCGTAGAATCAATTTGTAATTTTAGTATATTTTAGATTAATTTTAGGATTAATTTCTATATTACTTGGTTATTATCTCTCATTAGTCTTGTATCCCTCCCTATAAATAGCGATTACTTTTAGTCTTTTGTATCAAGTTTGTTAACATGGTGATACTAATTAGCAATAACAATTGAAATGAATCATCTTGATCAGGCAATTGCATTGGTTAAGAATCATCTTTATTCTCTATTACATGCTTTATGCAAAAAGAATCATCTTGACCAGGCAATTGCATTGGTTAAGAAAATGACAGACCAAGGTATTCAGCCAAATATTTCCACATACAATAAATTGATTGATGGACTATTCAAAGGTGCAAGGCTTAAGAACGCACACCAGGAGCTTTTGTCTAAAGGCTATCATCTACCTGTTTGGACTTATAATGCTATGATAAATGGGCTTTGTAATGGGGGCTTGTTTGATGAAGCACTTGCCTTGTTATCAAGAATGGAAGACAGTGGTTGCATTCCTAATGTTGTAAGTTATGAAACAATTGTCAATTATCTTTTTCAAAAAGTTGAGAGAGATACGGCAGAGAACCTTCTACGTGAAATGATTGTTAAAGGTCTACTATAAGAGTAAAACTTGTTAAGATACTTTCTAGTTATACATTGTTTTTTTCGACTTATAATCACTCTTGTTAATTTTACAGTAGACTGACAATGGTGCGTCTGCCTCTGTGAAGATAGAGCGGAGAGTAACTTCTCAAGTTAAGTGAATTGTGGACTTTATACTGGCAGTAATAAGTACCTCATGAAATTCAATTCTTCATATTATTTATATATTTCATATTCTTGATGGCGTACACCAAAATGGGGAAAATTTTATTGGTTAGATGGTGGTAGCATTGTAATCTTACATTCTTACGTGTATATGTACTTATTTAGTAATTTAAAATGAATATGGATGTAATACCTATTATTTTATTATATAAATGTGAAATTTCTACAAGTTAAATGACTTGATTCTTCTTTAGTTTGATGATTTCTGTTATCCCGTCAAGTCCTCTTATTATTAAATTGAGCATTTAAGCCCTATACATGGGACTTATGTGTTAGGAATAATTCCCTGATGGGTCTTTATTTTATGGGAATGCTCCTAATACTGTTTTGTTTCTATATGTTACTTTTAATTTTAATTCTGCTTTTTCTGTTTTTCAGCACTTGTGTTACTTGCTATTTAAACTGTTTCAGTTCTGTTTATTAGCTTTGATTATAAGCTTATCCTGTTCCAGAATGTTTTACTCTTCCTTCTGACTCATTCTATCCCTCCTTCTGAATGTTTCTCTTCTTAGATTCCCTTTCAACTTGATTCTTATCTTTCCATTAGCATATGTAGGAGCAAGTGCCTCTGAGCTATTACATGTCATATTTGGCTATTTCTTAGCAAAGCTGTTAAAAGGTTATGTGACTATCCTTAGTACTCCCTAACTGTATTTCATCTTATTTCATCAATATGACTTCATTATCCATTACTTGATACTTTTTTCATCAAATTATATTGGTAACGTTACATTACATTGGATTATTAGCATCAACAGTCAAATGATGTGTTGCTCCCAAGTCAGGGCACCAAGTTTGGGATACTAAATTGTCAGGACCAGTGAGTATTGTCTGAGTATGTTGTGAGATAATATGAACTAACAGTGGAGGTAAATTATGTGGTACATTCAAAAAGTCCTTCTCTATACATTCAAATAGTAAGGCTATTGTCAAAGAATGAGGGATACTTATGAAGCACCGACACTGGCACTTTGACATCGATTATATTTTGGAAGAAAAATCTAGAGAAAAGGATGGGAGACGATGTATTGCATTGATTTGGATTACAAGAAATATGGCTTTGTCAAACAAATTGCTGAAGTAGCATCCAGTTCTTTTCGTGGTCTAGTTGGTTCAAAATGGAATTCCTTCTTGGTGCATATTTCAAAAGTTATGTGCTTGTAAGTCATTTTGAATTTTGAGTTCAATGTATGTTAATCCAAACAAACAATTTAACCTTCTATTTTCTGTGGATACTTCCTCTGTGTTTGTATCTTTAAATAGAATAAGGCTCGACTGGAAAACAAATTCTCATTCAGTAATTTTTTGTTGGTTTGGTTGAGAGAGAATAGTCTCTCTAATTCCAGGAGGTTGTGTTAGTTTTCTTACAGTTATTGGCTGATTTTACAGAGAGATTGTTATTCACAATATCAAATTTGCCGAAGGCTTGACTGCACCGGCTTGTGACTTCACACAAGTCGTATCCGCATGACTCACAATTTTGGTTTCTCTATTTCACTACCAAAAACCACCCATCAATATCTACAAGAATCTCCAACAGTGTCTCTCCATCATTTAAGGCTAGTTTCTCAAATTTTAAATTGAACATTGTATCATAGTTTTGTTTAAAAAATTGATTATGACATTTTATATTTTATCTAAATAAATGATGACAAGGAGCAAACACTTCATTTACATTAATTATATTTTTCAATTTTAAATTAAACTCATTGGGTCAATGATTTAGCCCCACATGTCTATGCCACTTTCTTGATAGCAAGAAGTCCACTAAGTGAGGTTTGACGGTTGATCGAAGACAATAGACAAATTCCATGGTTGTTGAAAGTGCGCCTTTGCCTCGTATTTAGTAATGATAATCCAATTTTCTCTTATCAATTTTTTCAAATATGACTTAATTTAGCAATAAAACAGTTTGCCTTGAGATTTAAGGGCCACTAACGGTTATTTTTGAAACAACATATCCTATTATAGTTATAGCTATTTGAAGAGTAAGCAAACACACGTTGGCCCAACATTATTGTAAGCTTAAAAGTAAATTTTGTACTTAAATTTTAGATCAACTATTGATATTGTTAGAGTAAGTTAAAAGTAAATTTTGTACTTAAATCTTAGGTCAACTATCGATATTGTTAGATTAAACGTCTTATCCTGAGTTCGAATCAAAACTTTAATAAAAAATAGTATAATATAATTTATCTTTTTTACACTATCTTTTTTATCTTCTCTAATTTAATGCAATTTTTAAAACAATTATACACTATTATTTGAATTTTTAATTTAATTGTTCTTTGTTATTAAAAAAGATAAAAAAGAATGCAAATAATAATACAATATATATATATAATATATTATATTTATTATATATTATATTATTTGTTAATAAATAAGATAGGAAGACCGAAAATTCTTAAAGAGAAAAATCAAAGTTTGTTACAAAAGAAAAGGGCGTGGAACATGTGTAGCGCAAACAAAAAAGAAAAAAATTGTTTGCTGAGGTATGAAAAAAGAGCCCCACATATTGAAAAGGAGGAGAGTTACACGTTAAAAAGTAACAGCACATAGGAGAGACTAGAGGACAAGGTGGAAAAATAGGAACAACAACGAGACCAAAGATAAAATTGAGAAGGAAAAATATATTTTTGAGTGTTTGAAGTTGGAGTAAAATGTTTTAAGTTTTGGAGTAAAAATTATCCTCTTCACGGATTTTTTTTATTATTCTTTTTAACTTGACTAACACTATTATTTATGTTTTGATTTTTGTTATAATAATGAGTAACTAAACTATTTTATAAAGTCGTTGGTGGATCTTGTAATTAAAATATTCTTTTATTGTTTAATTAAATTTTTCTATTGCTCTAATCACATGTTAGGATCGATCATCATTTACATGTTCTTAATCAATTAGTTATTAGCAATTGGTGAATCTATAGGATAATTGAGACTATAAATTATTGCATAACCAAACATAATTTTAGTCTTCCATCATTCAACATTTTTCTTGAATTTAAATTCTTTGCACGATTAAACAAATGATTAATTTTTTTAAAAAAAACATTATTCACCAATGAGAAAACGAGTTAATAGTCTTAGTAGATGGATTCATAATTGAATCAAAATAAAGGAATTCGAATAGAAAGAAGAGAATGAAAGGAGAATGTTTCATTCACAAACCTTTGTGAGAAAATGAGTAAATTTGAAGAGATGTGAAGATTTGTTCTTACTACTAACTCTCAAGTAAGAAATAGGGAGAAGGGAGAGCTTTTGTTAGATCTTTTGTTTCTTAAGTGCGAGAGTGAAAAAAATGAAATGAGTGAAAGAAGGGAGAATTGGGCACAAACTAGGCTCAAGTAAGTGATAAAAAATTTCTCTATACTAACTCTTATTGCACCAAAAATCTAATTATAAAAAACAAAAAATCTTACTACATTTAAAAATATTTAAATATTTTTTCCAACCCATCATTACCCATTTAATCATTCTTACCCAAGTTATTCTAGTCCACGTACAAAAAGGGAGAGTGAGATGACTTATTTTGATTCTTACAAAGTCTTATTACATAATAAGTAAATATATAGATATTTTGACTAACTCGTCATTAAAATATTAATATCCTAGCAAAATATCTAGATATTTTGTGACTTTGTGTCACATCATCTCGCTCAATCTCCAAGTTCATTATTAAACAAGATGCATAATGCTAACGGATGAATTTTTTTGGTAACAGAAAAATTATATAATAATTCTATTAATTAAAACTTTTCAAAATTTCGCGAATAAATTTTTATTGGACGAGATTTTTGTTTCTTCTAATAAATGCATAAACATTCAAAACTACATTCACATCTCTCTTCTAATAAATGTATAATCTATTAAATAATGTAGAATCATCTCTCTTCTAATAAATGTATAATATGTTAAATAATGTATAATCCTGTAAAATTTATGTGTAATTCATTATTGCATACCATGATTCATGGACACTTCATATTAAAGGCATGTGTGGTATCCGACACGTGTTGACACGACACTGACACATATGTTCAATCACTTTCATTTTTTCAAATTACTATCTACCTGTGTCTACGTGTCAGTGTCGTATTCAGTATCGATATATTTGTCGGTGCTTCATAAGTATTCCTCATTCTTTGACAATAGCCTTACTATTTGACTGTACAGATAAGTATTTTTGAATGTACCATATAATTTACTTCCATTGGCTCACAACAAGCTAAGCAAAGCTCTCTAGTCCTAATGATTTGGTGTCCCAAACTTGGTGCCTTGACTTGGGAGAAACTCATAATGTGACTGTTGATGCCAATAATCTGATATATACTACACAGTTGACATGATCTAACCAAATTCTCATAGAAAATTGTAAATTTTTGTTCATCAACTCCAACAACTTTGAAGTTATCAAATTTAAGGTATGATAATTTAAAATTTAAATCAATAGGATATAAATTGGGTAAGCCTAAGATCAAACCAGAAATACCGAGATTAGGTACATTTTGCTAATTGGATTCATCATATTAGTGTTGGTGTCTTTTTTTACATTTGCAGCGTGGACATGTTCATGTTCATATCGTGTCAAATGTCAGTGTCTGAGTCTATAATTGGTATATTTTAACTTCTCTAACAACATTTAATTTAAATTCTCAACACTGAATTAATATTGCATTTGCTTCTGTTGTACCATTTTTATAGTTTTGTGAATTCTACTTTTGTTTCCACTCACTAACACTATACATATCACTCCCACAGTGTACACCATATGGCATTGCATAATAGGTTTGATGGTAGTTCAACAACATTGTAATCTTTCCATTCCTAAATGTTGTTGATTCTTGTCTAGCATGTTGCCTTTCCATTCCTAAATGTTGTTGATTCTTGTCTAGCATGTTGCCTAGTGTAAGAGTTACTGTTATAATTTGATGAAAATACTACCAATTAATAGATATTGAAGTTTGATTCAGTGTTGTCAATAGCAGATTGTGGAGAATTGCGAATTGTTCAAATTCTACTATGGTATAGTGCTATAGCGTGCTATAATTGCTTTGTACTAAATATCGTATTATAGAATAATAACAATTTGTTCAAATTTCGTTGTGTTGTTGATTGAACAAGAAAAATAGATAAATAACAAAGAGACAATAATGAAAAAGAAAAAATTTGCTTAATGTCGAAAGAAGATGCATTTCATACATATGCATATGCTACTTAAATAAATAAATAAAACTGTATGTGCAACTTCTTTTTACCAATTCAATAAAACTATCTCTTCTAATAACTACCACAAACATAAACTACCTCTTTTAATAATTACTGAATTAAAAATAATTATCACTCAATACAATTTGACTACACATCAGTAGTCCTAAACACAGTATTTAACATTATGATATAGCGTAAGAACACCGCTATATTCAGTGGCGCATTTGGAGCATGCGATGGGATGAAGAAACAACATCATCAACATCAAAATCATTGGAATTGAATCTTAATTAAGAAGGAAAAGCAAAAATGAAATCGGAAGAAAATTAGGAATGGAAGAAAGAGAGAATGCATACTTTGTTACATAATAGGCTTGTTTTCAAGGCCATTTGGACAAGACACAACTTCGATTGCCGATTACTCTAATGCTCACCTTACTAAATGGATATGCTAATTAATCTCTAGTAATTAATAATGATAATCCATTATAGTAATGATTGTACACTTTTTCTTTTTCTCTTCGTGTTCTTATAGTGTCAACAATATGACTAAATTAAGCAACAAAGAAGATTGGTTTTAGACTTGTTCTGGGCCAGACTCACGTCTACTTAAGTCAGACCCAATATTGGATTGGCCCAATAACAGTATGTTCTACAGCAAAACTCTCTCACATTTAGGGCAAAGCGCTCAACCAAACAGAATCTAATGCGATGGTCTATCCTAGATCCCTTAGACTCCCCATCACTACTGTTGGACGGAAACCCTACCACGACTATAGCCACTAGATGGAAGCCAATGTCTTAAGGGAAGCTCCAATGGTCATCTACTAACCCCTGGTGATTATCAAAGGAAGATTCCAGAAACCTTAGGGAAAATATCTATATAAACCAGATACCATAGGTCATAAAACTTCACACAAATTCTGACATAAATTCCTCTCATACTCTGGAAAATTCTTACTAGGTCATGGGAGTGTATGCAAGTACATCATCTTTTTATACAAGAAGTTGACGGAGGAATCCTACTTACGACCTCTCCAAGATACAGCTATCCAAGTCAAGCTGCGATATTCAGTGACACCAGTACTAAATAGTGATGTCGTTTATGGGAACTCCATATCCATATCTCACCATCACGTTCTAAAACTCTTGAGCTTAACCCACGAACCCAAAGAAAACTGTCACAAGAATAAAAAACGTGACGATGGAACCTCAACCTGACGCATGAGGCGATGCTACGGAGCTCTTTTGCACCTTAGTTGTTGTTGTTTGGAGATAATCCCTCCTTATTGACGAACAAAATGAACGATTAGCTATGGTGGAACACAACCAGAATATTGTTCTGAGCATAGGTCCATAAGTCTAGGAGACCTCGATCTCTACCCCAAAATCACTCGAGGAAGAAAACCTCACGAAAACGCAGCATCAACAGCGCAACACCGCCCTTCTCATCGTTCCCCATCCGTGATAATATACAACTAAAAACTACCGGAAGACGGATTTCTAGCTCGACCCCGCAACATGAGTCTGAAGGGCAACCGCCCCAAAGAAGGACGACAGGTCGTTCACTGCACCGAAGTCATTTCCCTCGCGCCAAAATATTACTGTGAGACTTCCTCGGACGTATCCAGCTTCAACGATAAAGACATCATCAAAACACTTTCTTCAACAAAATCAATGATTGTCCAATTCCCAAAGTCATTGGAGAAACCACCACCAATGGACAACTATGGCGGGACTAGAGACCCAGACAACCACGTCCAAGAGATTGACACCCTCCTCAAATCTCGGAACGCCAGAGGTCCCGTAAAATGCAAACTATTTAACCTCACTCTCAAAAAATCAGCAACGGATAGGTTTAAGAACCTGAAACCAAGATCCATACACTGGTGGGCTGAGTTATGCATAAAGTTCACAGCTCAATTTGTCGCTTCACAGAAACAGCCGAAGTTGGTCGAAACTTTAGGAGCCATCCGACAAAAGAAAGAAGAGCCCTTAAGAGCCTACATTAAAAGGTTTGCAAAGGAGGTCGTCCATGTCAGAGACGCCACCAATTGAATCGAAACCTACCTCCTAACGCAAGGACTGAGCCGAGGGAGTGACTTTGCAAAGAGCATCACGCTTAAGGTACCCCAAAATTTCAACAACTTGCTGGAAAGAGCAAAGGACTACATACAATATGAAGAACATTTGAAAGCCAACGAAGCCATATTCAAGTGAAATGAACACGAAAATAGATTAGAATGAAAAAGAGAAGGACGGCCAGAAAAAGAGAGATTAAAAGAAGAAATACGAGGTGTCATTCCTCGATACAAGATTTACATTCCATTTACCGTCATGAGGGAACACGTCTTGAAAGATTGCTTCAACGCATAATCCAATGATGGAAACGTCAGATTCTCGTTGCCAATTAGAGAAAGACCTTGGGTAGATAAGAGAAAATATTGTAGAAATACCTATCATAGCCAGAGGTCATAGCTATCAGCAGGAAAAACTATTCCAGTTGAGAAGAAATCCCTGTCATAGCCGGAATGACAGAACAATCGCACAAATAGTGGCTACTATTTACTAGCATTTACGTCATATCAGGGGGGATACCCTAATGTTGAGCACGTTAGTTGTAATTGCGTCAAAAGAAACCTCAACGAGATGATCTTGTCTTCCCATAGAGAAAAACCCACTGATATCATTTTATGATGAGGAAATGGAGTCACAAACTATCACATCCCTCTCCTTATTCTAGTTTTAATGGCAAACCACGACGTGCACAAGGTCCTTATGGACCAAGGAAGTTCATGCGACATAATGTATTCAAGTCTATTCCCGATACTCGGTGTAACCGAGAAAAATTTACTCCTCTACTCTGAAGCCGATTTGTAAGGTTCAACAGGTCTACCACCCGCCCTTGGGAATATAGGGATCTAATGGTCACCTTAGGAAACGGCATAATTGCAAAAACCATAAAAACTTAGTTTTTGGTTGTAGATTTCCAATTAGTATACAATTGCATTTTGGGAAGACCTACTCTAGCTGCGCTGGGAGTAGTCTCATCTACCTTCCACCTAAAACTAAGGTATCACATCACAGATGAAGAGGTAGGAACCATAGAAGCCGATCTTGAAGCATCTAAACAATGCTTCCTAGCTTCACTAAAGAACGCTAAGATTGATGCTTGAAGGTGCAAACATGAGAAGGGGGGTTGAATTGTGTTTGATAAAGTTGACAACTTTTTGCTAATTTGATGAAAGCTGGTTGGTTTTTATGAATTACTTGGATAAGAAGCAATCGGATTTAGAGGTAGCAAACAATGAAGGCATAAATAATTTGAAACATAGATTTATCCTAGTTCACCACTAACTTGGCTACATCCAGTCCCCTCATTCAGAAGGCTTTAATCCACTAATTCAATTACCTTGAATTACAAAGCACCAGACCCTACAAGCCAGTCTTCCTAAACAGCCTGCAACCCCAGAGTTTTTAGGAACTAACCACCTTGACCCTACAAGCCAAGTCTTCTCCTAACAACCTGACAACCCCAGATTGAAGAAGGAACTAAACCATTATCGGGTTGGATACAAAATATTGGAACTTGAGTAGTTTGCTTCTAACAAAACTAATAATAATAATAATAATAATAATAATAATAACTCTCACACTCTAAGAAAAGAACACTTAGAAAATATTTCTAACCTGAACAATTGTTTCTCTATTTGAATTCTAAGATGAATTTGGAATTTTGAGCTTGAGTTCTTATACTCTTTTCTGCTTTTTGATGATTTTCTTCTTCAGCTTTAACTATCTATTTATAGTTAAAATTTGGGCTTCAATTTAGTCCTTGTTTAATTCTGAATTGTATCTTATACAGATTGAGTTTGTAAATTCTTCTGATTTAGTTTGTAAATTCTTTAGATTGATTTTGTTCATTTTTTTGTTTAGATTGATTTTCTTCATATTTTGTTGTAGATAAATCTTCTTCAAATCTTGACCAAATCTTGATCAAATCTTGACCAAATCTTGATCAAATCTTGACCAAATCTTGATCAAATCTTCTTCAAATCAGGTTCCTCTGGTAATTTTGGAACTGATGGTAATTCTGATTCTTCTGGTAGTTCCAATTATGTTGATATGTGTGATTTCTCTGCCAATTTTGATTTTGTTGATATGTGTAATTTCTCTGCCAGTTTTGATATGTTGATACTCCAGATATTTTGGTTCATCTTAAGGTTCTGGTTGTGATAGGTATTGTGCTTACCAGTCCTTCTTCCACCAGAGTCAGTTGGCTTCTGTTTGTTAAGTCTTAGAACATAGACCTTTTTCCCTTCATATATTGCAAGCATCCATTGACCAGGCACTATGACTGGTGTTTCAAGTTGGTTGCTTAGAACATCTGCAACATACACAATTTTATTCTTTGATACCCAAATCTGATTGGGTCATGGTTTGTTAGTTCTTAATGGTTTCTTGTCTTTCCATATGGTTAGTATAGGACAAGATATTTTAGTGTGACATTTCTTATAGCAAATAGTACGTAAATCATCAGAGGGAACACATTTAGATTAAGTTACTTTTTCTTGAAATCCTATTCCTCTTTTACCATTCCTACTAACACCATAAATCATAGATGCATACTTGCCTCTTTCAATACCAATATCAAGAAAATATTGAAATACTTCTTTATGTTTATCAGAGTTACATATGATATTTTCAATTGATGTTGAACTATAATTACTTTTCAGAGTTAGATATTCAGCCTTAAATTCAACAATATCAGTTTTCAGATTTGCATTTGTTATTTTTCAGTTTCGAAAAACTTTTTAAAAATCATTTTATGCCACCCAAAATATTACTAGGTTGAGTCGCGGACTAGGTCGCTCTCTTTAAGACGTTTTCGCGGCACTGCCCAAATTGTGCAAGGCAGACTATCAACCACGAAGTCCCCATGATAAAACAGCCCAGATACACTCTATCGAATTTCTACTACACCGTAGAAAATCGTTCTAGAATGGCGCGCGCGTGTGTGCCGGTCAATTTTGCATGCGTTCTTCCCCCTTCACAAAATTGGGGTACCCCTTGTGGCACATCGCAAGTTCCATACCTCCACCTTATAAAGACTACTAGTGTGTGATATCCCTCCTATGTGGGACTTCCTTATTTTTCAATTCACACCGACACTAGCTCTCATTAGTATCATCATTATTTTCAACAATCTTCTATTACTACCATAATCATTTCCAACAGCATTTTATGTTCTAAGTTCAGTAAGGTCAGTTTTCAAAGTTGCATTTTCCGTTTTAAATTCAGCACTTTGATTCTTTAAAACATTAACTTTGTTACTGCCACTTAGGTCAAATGAATTTTTCCTTTTCTTTATTCGCTAAGATTCTCAAGATGGGATTTCAAGAAAATACCATAAACCTTGACTACTCTTATGAACAGTCTATGTATTAACGGTAAAGTCCAAGAAACTCTTTACTTTCATGACCATGTTATTCAACAGGGATTTCAATTGAATCAAGTAAGTTATGGGACCTTGATAAATGGGTTGTGTAAAATGGGGAAAACAAGAGCCGCTCTGCAATTGTAGAGACTAATTTACAGGAAATCGACCATTGCTGATGTGTAAAATCCAAATTAATATTTTGATGATAATCAAACAAAAGTTAATTAAGACTTCTAATTATGATTCTAAGTGATTTGTTGTTTAACATGTGTTTTTGAGTGTGTTAATCAAAGATAGGTACTAAGCATGTCAAGCAAGACCATATTAAAAAGAAGCAAGTTCATTCAAATAAACAAAGAATATTCGTGATAGAATTCTGAAAGACGGAGAACGTTCTTCACAGTTCCAAGATATCAAGAATGTTCATGTTCTTAAAGAAAAGATTGTTCCTAGTATTTACAATCTGTTTCCAGAATTTCACCAGAAATATACAAGGATCATATCAGTAAAAGAATCACTCCAAAAAACAAGGGCAAAAGCTATGCTCCATAATCTATCAAGCAAGATCATTCTCCAAGTTTGAGCAAGAATCAAGTACAAATTTGACAGGTTCGATTGGACACTTTAGCTGTACCTCTAAGCAGCTTGCACACATGATAAAAAGCAGGGAATCTCTTCAAGACAATTTTCAAAGAAGCTTAAACCTCAGCACCCCTTAAAGCAGAAACGAAGATCAAGCAAGAACATTCTAGCTTTAAGGCATATCTTATCCACTAACTGACACAAGACAGATGGACCATCTTCAACGGTCAAATGAGTTGTCATAAGTGTAACACCCCAGCCATTACCGTTGGTGGCTCAATTGGTAGTGGAGCTGTGTGGAGACGGTACTTATCTCCCAGGTACCGGGCTCGAATTCCACAGAAGGCAAAAATTCGCTATTTCCATTGGGTGGATAGGGGGCGAGAAGGTCGTGAAGTAGCACTGTCGGTAACGGTAAGGGCCGAGGTGTTACAATAAGCCCTCTTGAAGTTTATAAAAGGAACATCAAGATCAAGGATAAGGCAAAGCTTCAAGTGCAAAGCATTACATCACTTACACTCTCATACTCGAAAGCTTCTCAATCACAAGCAAAATATTCAGTCCTATTTTTTATTCAGTTATCAAAATCATTCTACTGAGTTCTTTTGTCAAGAATCTAAACTCAAACAAGAGTTGAGCATACTCATATTCTACCAACTTCTTTAAATCATTACTTTGTAATTCAAAACTATTGTGTTGAAAATAGTTTGAGTAAATTGTAAAAATCCTTTCTAAAGATTGAAAGGTAACCTGTGGAAATCCTTTCTAGGTTGAAAGACAATACATTGTAACAAATCAAGATTGATCTGGAAAGGCTGTGCGAAAACCAAGAACGATCTTGCTTTGAACACTTAGTGAAATCTCACAATTGCGAGGACTGAACATAACCCGTTTTGGGTAAACCAGGATATATCTCTATGTGGTATCTCTTCCCTTATCTCTATTTATTTTTAATCTTCTAATCATACATTATATAGATCAGTAAAATTGTGTGTTTTCACTAACCAAGAACGTCCTGCGTTTATTGTGTACATAACCAAGATCAATCTTGAGTTAATACTTTGAGATTTAATAGGAATTTTAAAAAAGGGGCAATTACAATTCAAACCCCCTTCCTTGTAATTGGCATTGTTACTTCAATTGGCATCAGAGTCAGTCTCTAAGAGATTAACACTTAAAAGTGCTAGAGTAAAGATTCAGGAAGCAAATGTCAAAAGCCAAGTACATTGTTGAAGGAGGGTCATCAAACAGACCACCTTACTTCGATGGCACAAACTACTATTTCTGGAAAAGCAAAATGCAGCTGTTTCTAAAATCACAAGACACATGTATGTCGCGTATCATTACAGATGGAGATTTCATACCAAGAATCGACCAAACTGATTTAACATCTGCTAAAAAGAAAGAAGCAGATTGGACAACAGAAGATAAAACTAAGGTACTTCTAAACTCAAAAGCTCAATTATTTTTATCATGTGCTTTAAGTAAGGAAGAAAGTGAAAGAATCAACGAATGTGACACTGCTAAAAAGGTATGGGATACATTACAAACTCATCACGATGGAACAAGTCATGTGAAAGAAACAAGGATTGATATAGGCATAAGAAAGTTTGAACTATTTGAAATGAGTGAAGGAGAAACTATTGATGAAATGTACTCAAGGTTTACAACCATTGTAAATGAAATGCGCTCCTTAGGCAAAGCATACTCAGTACAAGATAAAGTAAGAAAAATCATGAGATTTCTCCCAGTTATATGGAGGCCAATGGTAACAGCCATAAGCCAGACCAAGAACCTTGAAGTACTCGGATTAGAAGAACTGGTTAGAACCTGACGAACACATGAAGTGTTGTTACAAGAAGACAAACCAACCAAGAAAGGCAAAACAACAGCCTTAAAAACTTCTCAAGAAAGTATGCCACTGCAATCAGATGAAGATTCATAAAAAGTTGGACAGGAAGATCCTGATGAAGAAATAGTTTTTCTTACAAGAAAAATCTAAAGGATGATGAGGAGAAGGGATCAGATCAAAAAGGGATTTCCAAATAAAAAAGAAAACTTCAAAACAGAGGTTGACAAAAGTTCAATCACATGTTTTGGATGCAACAAATTAGGACATTACAAAATTGAATGTCCCCTGAACAAAAGAGCACCAAAGAAATTTTCTTTCAAGAAAAAATCCATGATGGTTACCTGGGATGATTCTGACGAATCAAAAATAGAGGAACCTGAAGAAGCTAACATATGTCTGATGGCAAACTCTGAAGAAAATGAAGTAATTAATTCTGAAGAAGCTAACATATTTCTGGAAGCTATTTTGATACTCTATCAATCTCAGTGTTTTATAACCAATATTTATTTGTTATGTACTAATTTTTTTTTACTCAATTTGTTATGTATTATTTGTCACCTTATAAAATCAATAAAAGAAATTAATTTTTTATTAATATATTTTTTTAAAGATTTCTTTCATTGGAAGTTATTTTAATTGAAAACGTCATACATACATTAAATGTTGATAACTCTTCTAGTCTGAATTCAAACATTGATTCACCATGTTTTAGAAGTATAACTCCTTCTACCATAACCAATTCCAATTAGTATTAAATCTTGCTTTATATAGTTTGTTCATGGTAAATGTCATTTTTCTTTGTTCTTCTTTTCTTGATTTTTTTATTATGATTTTATTTTCTTGAATGAAATTGGTTCTTAAATGATTGTGTTAATGGCTTCATTAACTTAATTATAGGAAGAGCTTGGTTTAACTTTGAGTTTTAAGTTTAATTTTGGTTTAATGTTTGCTTAATTCATTTACCTTGATTAATCTCCATCCTAGAAGCAATTCTAGTATTGAAATTTTGGATTATAGTGAGCTTATTGTTGTAATTATAAGTAATAGAGTGAAATTAATGCGTGAATGTTTATTTATTGTTAAAGATTGAATCAAACTCAATAATTGTCGAAACCCTTGGAATGATTGTTTTTCAATTACTATTTTCAAATTCTATTGGTTGTTATTTATGATTGTTTCATCTTCACACAAAAACCCCTAAACATTTTAATTTACTTATTTAATTTGTTTGAAATATCTAAGTTGGTCAATTGAGAAACAATTTAGGTTGACACTTCTAGTACAAGTAGATTTTTGACTTAGTTTTATTAATTTTGGTGGGTTCGGCACCCATCAACCGCATAATTTATTAACTTAAAAGGGCTAAAATTATATTTAAACAAAAAATTTTAATAAATAGTTCACGTAGGTTTTTTAGCAGAGTCGATTTGCGTAATCAAAATCAGTTGACAAAATGAGTTTCATTTTAACTAAAATCAGTTTCAATCGCATAACCCAATCTAAATATTGTAAAAAACAAGAACAAGATTAATGCGAACCCAATGTGAATGAGAGGTAACGAAGATGGTTGAAGATGAATATGAGTGTGAGGTAGAAGATGAAGATATAAAGAGAAATTATGGTTGAAGACGAATATATAATAAGTGATTAGGGTTTAAAGAATAATATAAATAAGCAAGAATATTTTGAATATTTCGTTTTTATCAAAAAAAAATTAAGAGTGTGGTTAGAGAAAATTGTAAAATTTATGATATATGAATAAAATATTTACACAGAAATTATTCTAAAAAAACCTAGGAGAGATGAATAATGTAATTATTAGTGCTTTTACAACTATTCATAAAACCAAATACAAATAAATTAGAAAACGGTAATGTGCTGCTTAGGAGTGTACATGGGTGCGGGTTGACCTGCCAACTCGATCACCCAATTCAAGTCAACCCGCCCGTACTCAATCACTTTCGAGTCGACCTGACCTAAGTCGTTGAAATCCGCTTATATTCGATTCGAGTAATGGGTTTATTAATTTGAAGCCATCGACCCGATCCGGTGACTATTTATGTTTTTTTTAAAAAAAAAATGTGTTTGGCAACCCAATAGGGTTTCATTATTCTTCTTATCCTTCAGATTTTCACCAGCCGCCATACACCTTCTTCTTCTCTTCCACATCTGTGCCACTTTCTTCTTCTGTTCTAGACTTCTTAAAGTCGCGTCGTCGCCCACCTTCTTCTTCTGTTCTAACAGCCGCATGTCGCACACCTTCTTCTTTTGTTCCAGATTTCCTACGGCCGCGCTGCCACCCACCTTTTTCTTTTGTTCTAGACTTTCTGCAGCCGCCCACCTTCTTCTTCTATTCTAGATAATTTTTTTTTTTTTTATCAAAGTAAGATGTGTAGAGTATTTTTCCCTAGATTATCTATGTCAGTCGGGCAAGATACATTTTTTTAAAAAATTATTAAGCATATTGATTTTTATGATAAATTGAATTTTATGTAATAAAATGTTAATAAATTAAAATACGGTTGTGAAGAAACTTTATCAAAAAAAATTGTCGCGAAAAAAGATTTATTTGAGTTAAATACTATTTATTTAAATGTTATATTTTGTTATAGTCTTTTTTTTATTTAGATAAAATGATAAATAAATTTACGGTGTATTCGAATATGAAACATAATATTTAAATTAATCAATAAGTGTTATAGAATTTACATGAATCTAGTTTAAATTTGTTTACATTTAAATTTATTAAACTCTTTTTTTAGTAATTTATTTGAAGCACTACGGTTAAAAAACTGTGGTAGATTAGTAAACTAAAATGTGGTGAATGACATGATTAATATTTTATAGTTTAAATTTTATAGTTTTTGAGACATTCAAGTATTGAATATATTTTTATTCAATTAAATTATTATTATTGTTACTTATATTTTTCCCGTTAAATAAAAAATAGGTTATTATTCATGTATAACCTACCAACTATACCCGTTCTTGATTTCGGTTCAAATTAAATGAAAAAAATACGGGTTTAAAATTCAACTCAACCCAAAGATAAGTGTCAAAACCGACCCAACTCAACCGAGCGTATACTCTTGATTCAATCCCAACAATGTTGTTTTCTTTCTCAGTTTCAGTTTCAAGGTTATTAACCCTAACAAGGTATGTTTTCTCTCTTTCTTCCATTCCCAATTTTCTTTCAATTTCTTCTTCAAACACTTTCCTTCTTTTATTCTCTTCTCATTCTCGTTTCAATTCCAACGAATTTGATGTTAATGATGCTGTTTCCTCATTCCATCGCATGTTCCGTATGAATCCCACACCATCCATCGTTGAATTCAACAAAATTTTAACTTCTGTTGTTAGTTGTTAAGATGAAGCATTATTCAACTGCTATTTCCCTTTCTCACCATTTGGAATTCAATGGAATTATGCCTGATATTGTTACTTTGAATATCTTGATTAATTGTTACTGTCACTTAGGTCAAATGAATCTTTTCTTTTCTTTATTGCTAAGATTCTCAAAAGTGGATTTCAGGAAAATACCGTAACCTTTACTACTCTTATGAAAGGTCTATGTCTTAACGGTAAAGTCCAGATAAAGTCCAGGAAGCTCTTCACTTTCATGACCATGTTATTAAACAGAGATTTCAATTGAATCAAGTTAGTTATGGGACCTTGATAAATGGGTTGTGTAAAATGGGGGAAACAAGACCCGCTATCCAGTTGCTGAGACAGATTGAAGGGAAACTAATCGAGCCTAATGTGGTAATGTATAACACAATCATTGATAGTTTGTGTAAAGATAAATTTGTAGTTGATGCTTATGAGTTATATTCTGAAATGATTGCAAAGAGAATTTCTCCTGATGTGCTCACTTTCAATGCTCTAATCTATGGATTCTGCATTGTTGGTCAATTTAAAGAAGCATTCGGTTTTTTCTATGAAATGGTATTGAAAAACATCAACCCAGATGTTTATACTTTTAATATATGTTGATTCCTTATGCAAAGAAGGAAAGGTCAAAGAAGCAACGAATGTGTTAGCTATGATGATGAAAGAGGGTGTAAAACCAAGTGTTGTTACTTATAATACACTAATGAATGGATATTGCTTAATTAATCAAGTGAACAAGGCCATAGATATATTCAGCAGTATGGTCCACAAGGGATTGGTACCCAATGTTTGGAGCTACAACATCATTATTAGTGATTGTGCAAGAGTAAAATGGTGGATGAAGCTATGAACCTCTTTAAAGAAATGCATAATGAGGAGATTGTTCCTAATGTGGTAACTTATGCGACCCTCATTGATGGTTTGTGCAAATTGGGCAAAATCTCTTATGCTTGGGAGCTTGTAGATGAGATGCATGGTATAGGTCAACCAATCGATATAATGACTTACAATCCTTTATTACATGCTTTATGCAAAAATAATCTTGACAGAGCAATTTCATTGGTTAACAAAATTCAAGGCCAAGGTATTCAGCCAGATGTGCTCACATTCAATATACTAATTGATGGACTATGCAAAGGTGGAAGACTTAAGAATGCACAAGTGGTGTTTCATGATCTTTTGACTAAAGGCTATCAACTAACTGTCCGGACATATAATATTATGATAAATGGGTTTTGTAAGGATTGCTTGTTTGATGAAGCACTTGCTTTGTTATCAAGAATGGAAGACAATGGTTGTATTCCTAATGTTGTAAGTTATGAAACAATTATTTATGCCCTCCTTGAACAAGATGAGAGAGATAAGGCAGAAAAGCTTCTACATGAAATGATTTCTAGAGGTCTATTGAAAAAGCAAAATTAGGTAAGATGGTTTCTTGTTACATAGGATTGGTATGAATGGGATTGTGAATAGGTAATACTATAAAATTTGAACTCAATTTGCTACATCCATTTGTTCTTAGCAAATTAGGTCTGTCAAAGAGAATGCACTTTTTTGGTACAGGATTTATAACAATTTGGTACAGGATTTATAACAATGTGAAATTAGTTTTAAAAGTTAAGACTACACCCATACATTTCTTTAAGATTGAACTAAAGGATTCCAAAATATTTATGGTTCTTGCTAATGCTTACGGGAATTATGTGCGTCTAGCGTACATGCTTAACATTACTTGCGTTGTAATATTTCTGCAACCGGAATATGATAGAAACAATAGTCTAACAGATTACTTAGTGATTTACATTACTTGCCTTTTGAATCGCAGCTTGTTGCTCAAGAAGCATAATTTGAGAAGAATAAGAAGGTTTTTCTATCTGATGCTTGTCTGTTCACTCAGCCTCCAGTCACTGTCACATATGGGTGTGCTGCAAGCATCAAATGCATTTCACTGTTAAGCTTTATGGTGACTTGTCTGTTTCCCTTGTGAATTATATTTTTGTTATCTGCTAAAAACCTTGTTTTTGTAAATGCAGTTACTTAATTTTTTAAATGTGATTTAGGAGTTATAACATGATTTTTAAAGCTCCATATTGGGAAATAAAGACCTTGAAGCTCCATATTGGGAAAAAAAGACCTTGAAGCTCCATATAATCAAAGACAGTGGTGCTGGTTGGTGTGGTCAAGAAGTCCCTGAGGTAAGCAATGAAATTGTTAATTTTATTTATCTTCTCTTGCCTCTTTTTATTTGCAATCTAAAGCCATGACGATACAAATTAATTTTGAAGTTAATGAGAATGCATTTAATGTAAGACATGTGTAGGAGGAAAGTGTAGGAAAATGTAATGGCTCCACTGCCGCACATCATCAGTCACCCTTTGCTGAGTTCTTCAGGTACTCAACAAATGCAACTCAGAGTAGCACGTGAAAGGATATTGTTGGAATATTATAAAATATCTTATAATATCTCGTAGAATCAATTTGTAATTTTAGTATATTTTAGATTAATTTTAGGATTAGTTTCTATATTACTTGGTTATTATCTCTCATGAGTCTTGAATCCCTCCCTATAAATAGCGATTACTTTAGTCTTTTGTATCAAGTTGGTTAACATGGTGATACTAATTAGCAATAACAGTTGAAATGAATAGCAAGATGGATATAAATATTCATAGTATCATTTTTTAATTCTTTATTTAAACTCTAAAATTCTCATAATTAATTTAATCTATTAGCAAATTTGACTTAATTTAATCCCTCCCTACACAGACGAGTGACATGAGCTACACGTGCTCCAGCTCCATGCGCCCTGTACGGAAAAGCTGCATGGAGAAGGGGCAGCCAGCTTCATGCGCTGTTATACTCGTAGGACATATTTTATCACAAGATTATGTTGAGGGATAAAGTCGCTGCAACAAATGTGTTTGGAGTCCGATTTGGTAAGGGGTAGGATGTTGGGAGGCAGTGCATGAAAATCTGCATGCAGCTGCCGTTGTGGGAGATGATGGTTGCTGCTCTGTCAAAACAAAAACGCAGGACATTGTTGCCAGTTTAATAATTTGTACAGGTTGGTTGCTGATTGTATGATAAAAAATTCTGCAGGCAAGAAGGCAAGAGTTTAAAGGTGTAACAGAAATTCTGGTTTCAATTTTTAGCAAGTCTTTGTTTGTTTTAATTTGAAGAAATGCAACATTATTTCAAATCATATGTGAATACATAATTATGTTTATATATGTTTCTCTTAATATTGAACTTAATTGTAGAGGCTAATTTGAGAAACATTTAAAGGCTCTGATGCTGAAGAAATGAAAAATAGTGCAAGTGAAACTAAATATTGATGATTTTGTTATCAGTTACTTGAATATGTATGACTTGTTTTAAAAGTTAAATAATTATGACTTGGATAATTTATTTGAAATTAGAACAATAATAATAAAATTAAAGATTTTTATTGTTGGTGATATAATCTAGGAGAGGCAAGACACTTCATATTTAGTGCTATGTTGTTATTTTGATTCAATTTCTAAATATTCACAGCTAGGAGATTTTTGTTGCTTCAAGTGAAGCTAGGAAAGCTGGTGTTGTAAGTTTTGGTGAAAAGTGATTAATAGGTTTAGTCAGAATATCTTATTTCATTGTCTTATTATCCAAAGTGTTGGTCTTAATGTTGATTCAAATGTACTATTGTGTTGCACATGGATTGTGTAAAGCATACTTGTTATGTAATTTTTAGATTCAATAACTGGATGAGTTCACTGGTAATGTTTCACTCCCAAAAAGTGGCTTTTTTTTTTTATATTACCACTGAAAAAAAAATTAAATACCATACTATCACCAATTTTTAATTAAGTACCAATATATCATTGTTTTGAAAATTTATTTTTTTAAAGGTGAGAAGTCGGAATGCTCAGGACCGATTTCTCAAAGGGATTTTTTTTTAATGGAGTGAAGTGAAATAGGTGTGGCACAAACCGATTTCCCAATGTGCAGGTTTTTTTTTTAATATTTTTTAATTATTAAATATATGTATTTGTTTTTATTAGTAGGGCTATTTAGTAGGCATAAATATAGGTAGCTTGCAAACTCCCTATATTTTATGACTGCTTTTTCTATTTGCTAAAATCGTTTCACTAAAGAATCACACATTCCATTGGCTCCAATGAAGGAATGATGAGGTTGAAAGTTTCAATGAAAGCAATAACAAAATTCAGAAATTACATTGGCTCCAATGAATGGGAGCAAATTCAGAACTTGCAAATTCACACTTGAAGTGGTGAGACCTCATAAGTGCTTATAACATAAAGAATCACACATTCCATTGGCTCCAATGAAGGAATGATGAGGTTGAAAGTTTCAATGAATGCAATAACAAAATTCAGAAATTACATTGGCTCCAATGAATGGGAGCAAATTCAGAACTTCTTGCAAATTCACACTTGAAGTGGTGAGACCTCATAAGTGCTTATAACATAACCTCTCTCATGTATAAACTATGATTGACCCAAATAATAAAAGTCAAGTTGTAAACGTAAAATCAGACTAGACAACAACATCCTACTACATTACAAAACTACGGTTTTTCTTATGCTTCAATCACTTCCGTTAACAATAGAACCATTTTTAAGCTGAACAATTTGATTATAATAGTACAATTTTACTTCATAGTTTTATTTTTCTGTTTTTTTGCCTACCTTCATAAGTTAATTATGCCACACAATTGAAAGCAGCTGGTGTGTGACATGGAGGAAACATAATTGTTTGGTTACTTAACATGTAAGAGTGGTTGCCTGGTGGTTTTTGTTATTTCTTATGTAAGAGTGGTTGCCTGGTGGTTTTTGTTATTTCTTTTTATAGGCAAATGTTAGTATATTAGTCATGTTAGTATTTATCTCCTTCCCCATGATTTGAACTGTGATCTTTTCACTTTTAATTTCTTCCATCCGTTAGATCAAATATTCCTAGTTTTCGTTCCTTTGACATTGGTTTTTTTCTCTTCACATTTTATTTTAAACATAAAAATAATCAATTATTATATGAGAAGTGTTATGGTAATTAGAATGTAAATAATGTCTCATTGGTATCAAGTCTTTTGTGCTCATTGACTTTCAGAAAAATGTTGTGAAAACAAATAGTCTTTTTTTTCTTCGAAATATATGAAGAAAAATAATCAATATGCAAAGACTTTACTTATTTCTTTTTTTTTTTGTGTTTGTACTTTGTTTATTTCTTTAATAGGAATCAATATTATTCATAAAAAGCAATAATATTTAATAAGTAAATCCAAATTTTGAAATACGTTTTGTTTTTGAAGTATCTGAAAAGTTATTTTAAACTATTTATTGTTTTCAAAGGAAAATAATCATTCTATATTTGATGTGAAACGCTGCAAATTCTCTCAACCTCACTTTCTTCTCGATTATTATAGAAGAGAGGGGTGATTTTTGAGGTCTTTTTTTGCTGGGAAATAACTGTTTTACGTTGTTTTTCTCTATGCAGTGTTGTGCAAGACGAGAGAAGGGTTTTGGTTCAGGCGAGAGATATAGATGCATCGAAAAGGGTTGTGGTTTACAGGCTATGGTTCACAAGTTATGGTTAAGGGATTTTGGGGGAACTCAAGTAATTTAGAGAAATATTATTTGGGAAATTAGGTTCAGGCAAATAAGAGTTTAGGTTTAGCCAATACTTTTTCTATTTTATCCTACGGTTATGTATTGTGGTTTAAACATGGTACAAGCAACATTTTTTATACTAAGGCCACATTTATAATATGTTGCTTTAAAATCTTCACATTTTCACAGACAATGGTTTAAAAGTGTTGTCTAAATGCAACAATTTATTTTGACAACCAAAAAAGTGTATTTTATATGTATGTTATAAACAACACTTGGAAAACTGTTGTCTATTCTTGTTTCTAGCCACGAGTTTTTAGCCGTTGCGAAGATAAGTGTGGCCAAAAGTTAAAAATGTTGTAGTGAGAGAATATAATGATAATAAACACAATAGCTCACCTATGCACTCATTATGAGCCACTTGATTGCAATTACACCATGATCACGACCACCAGATGGCAAACACCATTGTCTGATTACAAGGACATGCGTCCAACATTAGAGTGTGATGCGAATATCACAAACCTCTTCTCTGATGACCACAATGGGAATCTTATAGAAACTATAGAAGGAGTCACTATATAAACGAGACCAATTAGATAATACAGGTACACACAAATTCGAACTTGAAAAGTCTCTCATTCTTTAACAAATTCTTACTTGATTGTTAGAGTATATGTAGATACATCCAAAGGACTGCTGATGGAAAGAATCAATAGCCTTAACCGTTCGTTGTTCACTATTGTAACAAGAATCAAATTCCTGTATTTAGTATCTTCGGTACTGAATAAATAATAACAATTAAAGTTGGTCTTCATTCTTTCAGTAAAAAAAAAACATTCAAACTAATAATACCCATGAACAAAGGGAGCACTAGTGCATATTCATGCATATGGCATGTCGTGCCAAATAGCACTGCCGTAATTTTTATATTATCTATCTGAACTATTATATATACTTGTATTTACATCTGTGCAACACACGGAGATAATTTTGTTTAATGATATTAGAAGTAATGTGTCATTTGTTTTATATTATTTTACTATTCAACTCTTCAATAATTAATGGATAAATTAGACTTCAACACGTAGTAAACTATGTATATAATTTATCTTGATAACACTAAACATGTCATATAATTGCACTACAAAAGATGACTAGTGTAAATGACCCGAGTAATTGACAGATTAGTATTTGCTTTTAAAATTATTGAATTTTTAAAAATATATTTATTATGTTAAAACCAATTAATCATAGATAGATAATTAATATATTTCAATTGATATGTTAGTGATTCACCAAGTATCATGTAAGTGAAATATAATTCCTATAAAAACTATATATATGATATTTATTTATTTTTATCATATGTCTTTGAAGTTTGGACTCTATTAATTCGTCGATGCTTTATTATTTGTGTGTGATACTTCTATGAATTATTGAAATATTGCCTCTACTTCTATTTGGTCTCTTTCAAAGTTGTTACAAAGGATGAAAGCTCCTTCTAACTCGAATCCTCCCACACCTATCCTCTTGTACCCTACTTTCTCACTCGTTGAACTCGGGTAACCAGATAGAACCTACCCAATCCATTTCACCCGTTGCGGGTCGAGCAATACTGGGCGGTTGGCTTATTTTGTCCAGCCTTATATGGAGATATAACAAGTGAGAAGAATTTTAATATGAGAAGGTAAAATGACTAAATTTTGATCATACAATACAACCATACATAGATGATCATGATTGAAAGTTATTTAAGTGGCACATGACCACTTAAAATATCCGGGTGAATTTTTCTTCTAATCTTAACCATTCATAATTCGATTAATGGCTAACGAGCATTCCTCTCATTTTATCATTATTATAAAAGATCTTTCATTTGATATGTTCTTATATTTGAAGTTTTACTGTTTAATTACATTTAAACTGATTTCATTATAATGACCAAACACAAAAAACCTTTAATTTTTTAATAACTTTTTAGGCTTTAAATGCACTCTTAACTCCTACATTTATCCATTTTGCAATTTTAGACCTCTAATTTATTTTAAGTAATTTTAGCCCCCTTTATTTACCTGTTTCTGAATTTTTATCCCCATATTTTACGATTTTAGATTTATTGAAAGTTCATAATATTAAGATAGACCACTCACACCTAATAATTTCTCAATCTTTCAACTCTTCTCTTCCCTCTAAAAAAAATAAAATAAAACTCTTTTCTTTTCTTTCCTTCCCATCTTCAACCTCAACACAACTCCCACCAAAATCTACATCCTTAAATAAACACATTCAATTTGATTGGTTCAAAATAGCAACTATAAATCCACTGTAACTCAAATCAAACACTCTTTCATTATGTGAAAAAAAACTACAAATCAAAGCAAACAACCGGTTCAAACGTATACACAATATGTGGAAAAAAAAATTCTTACAAATCAAAAATCGAATTTAGAAAACCTAAATCTAGCACAAGTAATAATCATCACATGTTGCACAAACCTATTTCCAAAAACAAAGCATTGGTTGAATCAAACCATTACTTTATTGAATTAAATTAACTAGCAAGGAAAAAGAAGTTTCTAAAAAATTGTAATAACAAAAATCCCAAAGATGAAGGCATTGAAGGTTATCAATGCAATGGCTACCATGTCGACCGAATCGACGAAGACCCTGAACGAACCTATTTCAAAAAAAATAGCATTGGTTGAATCAAACCATTACTTTATTGAATTAAATTAACTAGCAAGGAAAAAGAAGTTTCTAAAAAATTGAAATAACAAAAATCCCAAAGATGAAGGCATTGAAGGTTATCAATGCAATGGCTACCATGTCGACCGAATCGACAAAGACCCTGAACGCCCGTTGATATGGCAACTGACGTTCAGTACAAACTCTGTTTGGTCCATTTCTTCACTGTTTGGCTTGCTTAGGACACCCATCATTTTGTTTGTGGATCTTCCACTCTCAAATTCTTCTCTTTTTAATTTTTTATTTATTAAAATTAACAAATTCATCATATCTTGTAAAGTAAGTATTTTCTCTTTATAATTTCATATTTTTCCCTAAATATTTAATGTGCATTCAAGTTTCCATCTGATCTAAACTCTTATTAATTTTTTTTTTTTACTTTTTTACTTGAACAATTGAATTCAATATCACACTCGATGATGTAGTTTTGAAAGGAAAGAGAGCTTGTCTTCTTGCTTTATTATGAAGTTTTCTACCGTTTTACTTGTTTTGAAATTCTAATTTCCATGAGTTCTCTCCTACTAATGGAGGGCTATGTCTTGTAATCAATCTTTGGGTGTAGACATTATTGAGTTTTCATTTATGAAATCTTGCTTTATATAGTTTGTTCATGGTAAATGTCATATTTCTTTGTTCTTCTCTTCTTGAATTCTTGATTATGATTTTGCATTGAAGGTGTTAAATTTTATGTCTAGCTTGGTTTAACTTTGAGTTTTAAGTTTAATCTTGGTTTAATGTTTGCTTAATTCAATTACTTTGATTAATCTTCATCCTAGAAGCATTTCTAGTATTGAAATTTTGGACTATAGCTATTGAGATTTAATTCATAACTGTCCTATTAACCAATTCTAGAAGGTTTGTTACATATTGTTAGTTAGTTAGTTAGTTTGGTATGAATAACTTGCCTTGCAGCAATTGTGTAACACATATAAGAATAACATTTTGTAATGTGAAATATATTCCATTAATGAGAATCATCTATATTCTCTTCTCTTCCTTCTCTTTAAATTCTCTACAAAATAATGTGTGTATCATTCCTTCCACAATCTTAAAAACTGCAAGATTGTTGCGCATTGACTGAGTTCATCTCAGTCCTATTATTCCAACAATTGGCATCTAGAGCTGGGTTAAAAATCAAGGGAAACACGAGTGAAAAGAAAGGGGAACAATCAAGGGAAACACTGAGTGATAAATTCTTGATAAGGAAAAATGGACAGCAATGGTTTTGGATCAAATATTCTGGTTCTTGATGGCAAGAACTGGGATCAATAGAGTGCTTTGATGAAATCTTTATTTGGAGCATAAGAAGTGAGTGAAATTGTGCAGGATGGCTATGAGGATTTGGTGGGGAATCCAACTGATGCACAGAGGACTGCATTCAAGGAAGCCAAAAGGAAAAAATGCAAAGCCTTGTTCTACATTCAGCAGAATATTGACAATCAGCACTTTGAGAAGATTTCTAAAGCAACAAGATCCAAAGAAGCATGGGACATCTTAGAAAACTATCACACTGGAGGAGAAAAGGTGAAGCAAGTGAAGCTACAATCCTATAGAAGAAAGTATGAGATGATGCAGATGGAAACAGATCAGAAAGTAAGTGATTACTTCTCAAAATTAACAGCCATTGTCAATCAAATGAGAGCTTGTGGGGAGAACATTACAGATCAGATGGTAGTAGAAAAAGTGATGAGATCTTTAAGTCCAAAATTCGATTTCATAGTTGTAGCTATTCAAGAAGCAAAGGATGTGAAAACTATAAAAATTGAAGAGCTGCAAAATTCATTGGAAGCACATGAGCTCCTGGTGTTTGACAGAAGTTCTGAAAGATCAATTCAACAAGCATTTCAAGTTCAAACTACCAAGAAGGAGGGAAATCAGAAGGATTTCAAGAAAAAGGGAAAGAGAAAAGCAAATTGGTCCAACAATAGTAAGAACAAGATTCAAGACAAAGCTGAATCTTCAAGGAAATGAGGCTTTGGAAAAAGTCAGAGCAAGAAGATTGATTTTCACAAAAGTAAAGTGCAATGCTTCAACTGTGAGAAGTATGGGCACTTTGCTGATGAGTTTTGGTTCAAGAAAGATCAAAAGGATGATGAAGAAGCAAATCTGGCTCATGGAGATGATTCCAATACAGTGTTGATGATGGCTACTATCAGTGATGAGAAGATTAAGAATGAAGAGTGGTTTCTTGACTCTGGATGCTCAAACCACATGACATCACATAGAGAATGGTTGACAAGCTTTGATACTAGCAAGAAAACAAGCATCAAACTGGCTGACAGTAGAAACCTTATGGCTGAAGGTAGTGGAAATATAGTGATCAAAAGCAATGATGGCAGAAGAATCATTATTGCAGATGTGATGTATGTCCCTGAGATGAAGTGTAATCTCATGAGCATTGGTCAACTGGTGGAGAAGGGATTCTCAATGACTATGGATGGAGACTCCTTGAAGCTGTTTGACACAAAGAAGAAGTTGGTGCTCAAATCAAACATGTCAAAGAATAGAACCTACAGATGCAACATCTCAAGTGAAAAAATGATGTGCTTGTCTGTAGCAGTGAATGAAGATGTTGAAGATTTATGGCACAAGAGGTATGGTCATCTAAACTTTAGAAGTCTTAGTGATTTGAACTCTAAAGAACTGGTGTATGGTCTGCCAAAATTGAATGTCAGAAAAGCAATTTGTGAAGTGTGTGTGAAAAGTAAGCAAAGTAGGCTCCCATTTGTGTCTAAAGCACCTAAAAAAGCTAGTGTAGCACTGCAAGTAGTCCACTCTAATATATGTGGTCCTTTTGAAGTATCTTCAGTGGGGGGAAGCAGATACTTCATCATATTTGTTGATGAATTTACAAGAATGATGTGGCTGTATACAATCAAGCTTAAGAGTGAAGCCTTAGAGGTATTCAGGAAATTCAAGAACTTAATAGAAAAGGAAAGTGATCAATCTATTAAGATCTTGAGAACTGATGGTGGAGGAGAATACACCTCAAAAGAATTTGAGGCTTTCTGTGTCAGTCAAGGTATTGTGCATGAAGTGACAACTCCATATACACCTCAGCACAATGGACTTGCTGAGAGAAGAAACAGAACTCTACTGAATATGGCAAGAAGCATGATCAAGCAGAAAACCTTACCACACAAGTTCTGGGGTGAAGCAGTCACTACAACTGCTTACATTCTAAACAAATGTCCAACAAAGAAGCTAAATCTGAAGGTTCCAGAGGAAGCTTGGTGTGGAAGAAAACCCAGTGTGAAGCATTTCAAGGTCTTTGGCTCATTATGCTTTAAACATATACCAGATGTTAGGAGAAGCAAACTTGAAGATAAGAGTGAAATTATGATACTTATAGGCTATCATCCTATAGGTGCCTATAAGCTTTATAATCTTGTAACTCAAAAGGTGCATATCAACAGGGATGTAATTGTGAATGAGGCTAAGAAGTGGAAATGGGAAGAGGAACCAGTATACAGAAAAGAGAATCAACAAAACTGCATTTATCCCGATTCAAGTGATGAATCAGATAATGAAGAAGTGAACAATAATGATGTAGATGAACCAGAAGAAGTGGCAGCAACTGTGAGACCTCAAAGAATCAGACAAGCTCCAAGCAGGCTGAATGACTGTGAATTGATTTCTGATAATGCAGTAAATGATGAGGGTGATATCATTCACTTTGCATTGTTAGCAGACTCTAAACCTCTCAATTATAAAGAAGCACTGAAGACAGATGCATGGAAAAAGGCTATGATGGAAGAACTCCAATCAATTGAGAAGAATCAAACATGGGAGCTAGTTAACTTGCCAGATAAGAAAAAGAAATAGATGTGAAGTGGGTCTTCAAACTGAAATTAAATCCTGATGGGAAAATTTCAAAGCATAAGGCCAGGCTGGTGGCTAAAGGTTTCTTACAAAAACATGGTATTGATTACAATGAAGTGTTTGCTCCAGTTGCAAGGCTTGAAACTATAAGATTAGTAGTGGCTCTAGCTTGCAAGAAAAGGTGGTCACTCTATCATTTAGATGTAAAATCAGCCTTTCTAAATGGTCCACTTGAAGATATTGTGTTTGTAACACCTCGGCCATTACCGTTACCGACGATGCGACCTCACGATCTTCTCGTCCCCCCTCAACACCCAGTGGAAATAACGAGTTTTTGCCTTCCGTGGGATTCGAGCCCGGTACCTGGGGGATAAGTACCGCCTCCACACAGTCCCACTACCAATTGAGCCAATTGGTAGTGGGACTGTGTGGAGGCGGTACTTATCCCCCAGGTACCGGGCTCGAATCCCACGGAAGGCAAAAACTCGTTATTTCCACTGGGTGTTGAGGGGGGACGAGAAGATCGTGAGGTAGCATCGCCGGTAACGGTAATGGTCGGGGTGTTACAGTGTTTGTGTCACAACCTCTTGGTTTTGAAGTACAAGGCAAGGAGAACATGGTGTATAGACTCTATAAGGCTTTATATGGTTTGAAGCAGGCCCCTAGAGCCTGGAACAAGAGAATCGACCAGGTCCTAATTCAAATAGGCTTCAAAAAATGTTCAGCAGAGTTTGGTGTATATGTGCAGAGCTCAAGTGAAGAAGAAACCATGATAATCTGCTTATATGTGGATGATTTGCTCATTACTGGAAGCAAAGCATCAGAGATTGAAAAGGTGAAAAACAAGTTAAAATCTGAATTCGAAATGACTGATCTAGGTGAACTCTCATTTTTCTTAGGAATGGAATTTCTGAAAATGAAAACAGGAACAATTATGCACCAGCAGAAGTATATAGGAGAGTTGCTTGATAAATTTGAAATGAATAACTGCAATTCAATTTCAAATCCATCAGAGACAAACTCAAAAATTGATGAGTGCATTGAGGAAGAAAGGGTCGATCCAACACTGTTCAGACAAATGGTTGGCTCACTGCGATATCTGTGCAACAGCAGGCCTGACATCTGCTACTCAGTCAATGTAGTTAGCAAATTCATGCATGATCCAACGAATACTCACTTGATAGCTGCTAAAAGGATACTTAGGTATATAAAAGGCAAAAAGGAGTTTGGTTTGCTATTCCCTAATGGCAGCAAAGGTGAAGGAAGTGAACTCATTGGATATTCGGATAGTGATTGGTGTGGAGACATCACATATAGAAGGAGTATGTTTGGCTATGTTTTCAAGTTCAATGAAGCAGCTATATCATGGTGTACAAAGAAGCAACCAGTGACTGCATTTTCATCTTGTGAAGCAGAATATATTGCAGGAACATTTGCAACTTGTCAAGCAATATGGCTGGATTCAATGATGAAGGAACTAAGGTGTGAAGTGATGAAGCCTCTTATACTCAGAATTGATAACAAGTCAGCTATTAACCTTGCAAAAAATCCAATCTCACATGGCAGAAGTAAACATATTGATACAAGGTTTCACTTCATTAGAGAGCAAGTGAACAATGGAATGATTGAGGTGCAATATTGCCCAACTGAAGTGCAACTAGCAGATGGCTTTACAAAGGCTCTAAAGCTTGACAGATTTGAGTTTTTGAGAAAGAAACTTGGTGTTATAAGTGTTCAACAGTTATGAATTAAGGGGAAGTATTGAGATTTAATTCATAATTGTCCTATTAACCAATTTTAGAAGGTTTGTTACATATTGTTAGTTAGTTAGTTAGTTGGGTATGAATAACTTGCCTTGCAGCAATTGTGTAACACATATAAGAATAACACTTTGTAATGTGAAATATATTCCATTAATGAGAATCATCTCTATTCTCTTCTCTTCCTTCTCTTCAAATTCTCTACAAAATAATGTGTGTATCATTCCTTCCACAATCTTAAAAACTGCAAGATTGTTGCGCATTGAGTGAGTTCATCTCAGTCCTATTATTCCAACAATAGCGAGTTTATTGTTGAAATTATAAGTAATAGAGTGAAATTAACACATGAATGTTTATTTATGGTTAAGGATTGAATCAAACTCGAAACCCTTGGATTGATTGTTTTTAATCACTATTTTCAAATTCTATTGGTTGTTATTTACGATTGTTTCATCTTCAAACTAAAACTCCTAAACATTTTAATTTACTTATTTAATTTGTTTGAAATATCTAAGTCGGTCAATTGAGAAACAATTTGAGTTAACACTTCTAGTATAGGTAGATTTTTGACTCAATTTTATTAATTTTGGTGGGTTTGGCACCCATCAACCGCACAATTTATTAATTTAAAGGGTTAAAAATACATTTAAACCATTTTTTTTAATAAATAGTTCGTGTAGGTTCTACGTAAATTGCGTTGCAAACATGTAAGTTTCTAGACAGAGTCGGTTTGCGTAACCAAAATCAGTTGACAAAATGAGTTTTATTTTAACCAAATCAATTTCAATCACATAACTTTAACTAAATATTGTAAAAAAACAAGAACTTGATTAATGCAAACCTGATGTAAATGAGATATAATGAAGATGTTGAAGTTGTTGAAAAAAGAGGAAGAAAGAGAAGAGGGTGTGAGAGAAAATATAAATATCAGTGTGAGGTAGAAGATGAAGATAGAAAGAGAGATTAGAGTTTAAAGAATAATATAAATAAACAATGGCATTTTAAGTATTTTGTTTTTTTAAAAAAATTAAAGGGGTGGATTTTAAAAAAATTAAAGGGGTGGATAGTAAAAAATGAGGTGTGGATAACAAAATTGTAAAATTTATGATATGTGAATAAAATATTTACACATTGAAATTAATCTAAAAAAAACCTAGGAGAGCTGAATAATGTAAGGGAATTGTACCGTCACCCCCTCCCGTACCTCTCACCCCATTTCAATGAAAAAGTCCAAAATGCCTTTTTTTACTATTTATAAAAGAACAAAAAAAATTTACCACTCCCCACCCCTAATCTAAAATTATCAAATATTTTATAATATTCGAATATTTAATAAATTCGAAATAAAAAAGTAAGATTTTTTTAATGTTTTCGAAACTCTCTTTAAAACGAAACCTTCGAATTCTTTTTTCAGGAAGCTTCGAAACTTTGGTTCAACTTGAAAATTTCGAAATGAAATATTTCAGGAAATAATGTTGAGTTTCGAAATTTTTGATTAACTTTAAACTTTCGAATCACGTTTTTCAGAAATCAATCAAAAGTTCGAAACTTTTGATGAATTCAAAACCTTCGAAATGCTGTTTCCCAAATTTTTTCAAAACATTCGAAAGTTTGGACGAACATCAAATATTCTAAATGTATTTTTCGAAACTTTCATTCAAAATGCAAAGTTTCGAAATCCAGATTCGAAAGTTTGAGATGCAAAGTTTCGAAACCCAGCTTCGAAAGTTTGAGATGCAAAGTTTCGAAACCCAGCTTCGAAAGTTTGGGGTTTGTGAAAAGTTTCGAAACCCAGATTCGAAAGTTTGAGATTTTTTGAAATTTTCGAAATACATTTTTTTAGTAATAAATAGTAATAAATTTATAGTAATAAATTAATAGTAATAAATTTCATACCTAATTTCAAAAATAGTAATAAATTTAATTACTAATTAATTTAATTATTTTTTTTCTAAATATATTTTTAATTATAACATACATGAGTAATTTTTTTAAAAAATTGAAACTTTCGAAAGTTTCGATTTTTTGAAACTTTCAAAACTTTCTTGAAAATTACACTTCAGCACTTTAACATTCATCAAAGTTTCGAAAGTTTCAGATGTTTCCGGAAAATATCATTTCGAACGTTTGATATTTTTTTAAAGTTTCGAAATTGATAAATATGTCTGGATAATTACATTTCGAAAATTTCAAATTTAACAAAAGTTTTGAAGATATAAAAAAAACTCACTTTGTTATTATTTTGAAAGTTTGTAATTTTTGATTATTAAAAAATATTTTTGTAATTTTCAAAAGTGGGGATGAGAAAATAAATTAGTAATTTTTTTTATAATTTTATACAAAATAAAAAAAGACAATATAGTCTTTAACAAAAAAAAAAAGCACGGTACACTCATAATGTAATCAAGAGTGCTTTTACAACTATTCATAAAACCAAAAAAAACAAATAAATTAGAAAACGCTAATGTGCTGCTGAGAACTTCACAGCTTTCCCAACAATGTTGTTTTCCTTCTCCGTTTCAGTTTCAAGGTTATTTACCCTAACAAGGTATGCTTTCTCTCTTTCTTCCATTCCCAATTTTCTTCCAATTTCTTCTTCAAACACTTTCCTTCTTTGATTCTCTTCTCATTCTCGTTTCAATTCCAATCATTTTAATAATGTTGATGATGCTGTTTCCTCATTCCATCGCATGCTCTGTATGAATCCTACCCCATCCATGGTTGAATTCCCTAAGATTTTAGGTTCTCTTGTTAAGATGAAGCATTATCCCACTGCTATTTCTCTTTCTCACCAAGTGGAATTCAACGGAATTAAGCCTAATATTTTTACTTTTAACATCTTGATTAATTCTTACTGCCACTTAGGTCAAATGAATTTTTCATTATATATATTGGGAAAGAGTCTCAAGATGGGATTTCAGGAAGATACCATAACCTTTAATACCCTTATGAAAGGTCTATGTCTTAACCGTAAAGTCCAGGAAGCTCTTCACTTTCATGACCATGTGATTAAACAGGGATGTCAGTTGAATCAAGTTAGTTATGGGACCCTGATCAATGGGTTGTGTAAAATGGGGGAAACAAGACCCGCTCTGCAATTACTGAGACTAATTGACCGGAAATTGGCCAATGCTGATGTGATAATGTATAGCACAATCATTGATAGTTTATGTAAAGATAAATCTATAATCGATGCCTACGAGTTATATTCTGAAATGATTGCAAAGAGAATTTATCCTAATGTTATCACTTTCAATGCAATCTATGGATTTTGCATGGTAGGTCAATTGAAAGAAGCATTTGGTTTGTTCTATGAAATGGTATTGAAAAACGTCAACCCAGATGTTTATACTTTTAATATATTGGTTGATTCCTTATGCTAGGAAGGAAAAGTCAAAGAAGCTATGAATGGGTTGGCTACGATGATGAAAAAGGGTGTAAAACCAAGTGTTGTTACTTATAATACACTAATGGTTGGGTATTGCTTAGTTAATCAAGTGAACAAGGCCATAAAAATATTCAACACTATGATGCACAAGGGAGTGGTGCCAGATGTTTGGTGCTACAGTATCATTATTAATGGATTGTGCAAGAATAAAATGGTGGACGAAGCCATGAACTTCTTTAAAGAAATGCATAACAAAATGATTGTTCCTAATGTGGTAACTTATAATACCCTCGTTGATGGTTTGTGTAAATCGGGGAAAATCTCTTATGCTTGGGAACTTGTTGATGAGATGCATCGTATAGGTCTACAGGTTGATGTAATCACTTATAATTCTCTATTACATGCTTTATGCAAAAAGAATCATCTTGACCAGGCAATTGCATTGGTTAAGAAAATGACAGACCAAGGTATTCAGCCAAATATTTCCACATACAATATATTGATTGATGGACTATGCAAAGGTGGAAGACTTAAGAACGCACAGGTGATTTTTCAGGAGCTTTTGTCTAAAGGCTATCATCCAACTGTTTGGACTTATAATGCTATGATAAATGGGCTTTGTAATGGGGGCTTGTTTGTTGAAGCACTTGCCTTGTTATCAAGAATGGAAGACAATGGTTGCATTCCTAATGTTGTAAGTTATGAAACAATTGTCAATTATCTTTTTCAAAAAGGTGAGAGAGATACGGCAGAGAACCTTCTACGTGAAATGATTGTTAAAGGTCTACTATAAGAGTAAAACTTGGTAAGATACTTTCTAGTTATACATTGTTTTTTTCGACTTATAATCACTCTTGTTAATTTTACAGTAGACTGACAATGGTGCGTCTGCCTCTGTGAAGATAGAGCCGAGAGTAACTTCTCAAGTTAAGTGAATTGTGGATTTTATACTGGCAGTAATAAGTACCTCATGAAATTCAATTCTTCATATTATTTATATATTTCATATTCTTGATGGCATACACCAAAATGGGGAAAATTTTATTGGTTAGATGGTGGTAGCATTGTAATCTTACATTCTTACGTGTATATGTACTTATTTAGTAATTTAAAATGAATATGGATGTACTACTTATTATTTTATTATATAAATGTGAAATTTCTACAAGTTAAATGACTTGATTCTTCTTTAGTTTGATGATTTCTGTTATCCCATCAAGTCCCCTTATTATTAAATTGAGCATTTAAGTCCTATACATGGGACTTATGTGTTGGCAATAATTCCTTGATGGGTCTTTATTTTATGGGAATGCTCCTAATACTGTTTTGTTTCTATATGTTACTTTTAATTTTAATTCTGCTTTTTCTGTTTTTCAGCACTTGTGTTACTTGCTATTTAAATTGTTTCAGTTCTGTTTATTAGCTTTGATTATAAGCTTATCCTGTTCCAGAATGTTTTACTCTTCCTTCTGAATGTTTCTCTTCTTAAATTCCCTTTCAACTTGATTCTTATCTTTCCATTAGCATATGTAGGAGCAAGTGCCTCTGAGCTATTACATGTCATATTTGGCTATTTCTTAGCAAAGCTGTTAAAAGGTTATGTTACTATCCTTAGTACTCCCTAACTGTATTTCATCTTATTTCATCAATATGACTTCATTATCCATTACTTGATACTTTTTTCATCAAATTATATTGGTAACCGTTACATTACATCGGATTATTAGCATCAACAGTCAAATGATGTGTTGCTCCCAAGTCAGGGCACCAAGTTTGGGATACTAAATTGTCAGGACCAGTGAGTATTGTCTGAGTATGTTGTGAGATAATATGAACTAACAGTGGAGGTAAATTATGTGGCACATTCAAAAAGTCCTTCTCTACACATTCAAATAGTAAGGCTATTGTCAAAGAATGAGGGATACTTATGAAGCACCGACGCTGGCACTTAGACATCGATTATATTTTGGAAGAAAAATCTAGAGAAAAGGATGGGAGAAGATGTATTGCATTGATATGGATTACAAGAAATATGGCCTTGTCAAACAAATTGCTGAAGTAGCATCCAGTTCTTTTCACGGTCTAGTTGGTTCAAAATGGAGTTCCTTCTAGGTGCATATTTCAAAAGTTATGTGCTTGTAAGTCATTTTGAACTTTGAGTTCAATGTCTGTTAATCTAAACAAACAATTTAACCTTCTATTCTCTGTGGATACTTCCTCTGTGTTTGTATCTTTAAATAGAATAAGGCTCGACTGGAAAACAAATTCTCATTCAGTAATTTTTTGTTTGTTTGGTTGAGAGAGAATAGTCTCTCTAATTCCAGGAGGTTGTGTTAGTTTTCTTACAGTTATTGGCTGATTTTACAGAGAGATTGTTATTCACAATATCAAATTTGTTCATTCTTCCTAGCCTATTGCATTACTTAGTCTGTGATATGAAACAAAGACAATAGGACTCCATTTGTTGAAAGTTTATTCAAATTTTGAGATTTGAAGTTGAAGTTACTTAGTTACATATTGATGGCTACAACGTGTATGAAAAAAAAAGGCATGCTTTTTACAAATTAGTTTTATTTATTTTTCATGAAGGATGGTGTGCAGAAATGAATCACCCATAAATTTTTATAGGATTATATACATTTATTAGAAGAGAGATGGGAATGTAGTTTTTGAGAGTTTGTGAACTAATATGATTTTGGAAAATACGTTTTATGGAATGAATAATTTGATTTAGGTCCACTCGAAATTTGGCTAAGATTTTCTTGAATTTGTATTAAATGATGCAGGATTGTTGCAGTCAGCACTTCTGGATCTCTGATAGATCAGACGGTTTAGATTTAAACAATTTTTTATTTTAATTTAATATAAAATATTTTTGGATCGTTTAATTAAGATGAGACGGTTTAAATTTAAGACAATTTTATTTATTTATTTTCATTTAATATAAAATACATAGCTATGATAATAGTTTTGAAGCAATTCTTCGATCTTTGAAGACATTTATAAAGCAGTTAAAATGGGTATGTTTGTTTAAAAAAAAAATTAAAAATGATTCTTATAGTATTTTTCTTTTTTTGTTATTATTAGATAATATTATTATATATATTAGTAGTAAGGGTATTTTAGATTTTTCTATTCTCTTGTATATATACATATTGTAATCCTATCACATTCATGTTATTCATTTGGTTTATGAAACCCTAGTTGGTTGTTTGTCTTTCTCCTCTCTTCATCTTCCTCCCTTCTATGTTTATCATTATTAACATGGTATCAATTATCAAAGAGCTGGTTGATTTTGGGATCTACTGTAAAATGGTTTACTGTATTTGGTCATTTAAGTTATATTTTATTTGCACCTTAGTCATTTGTCTCACTTTTAATAGCGATTAGTATAATTGAAAATATCGAATCATTAAAACACTTTACTAAATGTTGCAACAATATATCATTCATACTAATCATTTAAAAAACATTCACCAAATCTTATAAATGACAATATATCATTCATACTAATTCTTTAAGAAATATTCACCAAATCTTATAAATGACAATATATCATTTATACTAATCTTTTAAAAAATATTCACCAAATCTTATAGATGTCTACATTTAAAAATTTTCTCTACAACCATTTAAAGACGTGAATAACCTTAAAAACTTGATAATAAAATCTATATAATCAGTATCATTGACTTCCTTCACTTGCAAAGTAGTTTGGAGAGTCAACTTAGGCAATTTGGTTATTCAAATTGTAAGCGTCACTCAAATTAATCCCTTAATTTTTTAAATTGGCAAATACATCGTTAAATTTGTAAAATAATAATCAAAACAATCCATATTTAAACTTTTATTGTTAGAGATTATAATGTGACGTGTTAATTAAATATTTGAGTTCACCACATTGATCTCATATCAATGTCATTACAACACAGACTAATTTTCCTATGAAATTTAAATATTGTTATCAGTATTCTCCAAGGAATATATAGGATTCATCTTAGCAAAGAATCAATCCAAAATATAAAGGATAAAAGCTATGGTTCATATTAAATCAAGCAAGTTCGTTCTTGATAGTCAAAGACTGATAATTCTCCAGCTTGATTGGCAAGAATGAAGAACATTCTTGAAGTGTATGCTTCAACTTTATATCTGAGATATATGCACAAGGGATAAAAGGCCCATGAATTACTATCAATGATGGATGATACAAAGACTACAGTTCAACATTTTTCAAAACAGAAAACGAAGAATGTTCATACAAGAACATTCTTGTTTTAAACATGATCTTATCCATTAAATTGATAAATTGGATTGGACACCTCAGCTGTACCTCTGAGCAGCCTGCACACGTGATAAAAAGCAGGGAATCACGCAACAGCTGTCAGAAGTTCAAAATCCAGCAAATCACTCAAAATAGAAATGAAGAACGTTCTCCATTTTCACAACTTTAGTCCAAGAACGTTCTGGTTTACAAAGAGCAAAATCTGTTGTAATTTAAGATCGATTTGGGCAACGAAAATACATCAATCTACATTGCAAATCACCAGTATTCTTTACAAAGGAACATAATTATATACTCAAGATTATTTTGGATAGATTCAACAAAGAGGATCAACAAAGGCAAAGCAAAACATCAAGATCAATCTCCAAATTGATGAGCTATGAGCAAGGACAACCATGACAACAAGGACACTACTGCTGCACCTTTTTGCAGAAAGCACATCATGTTTCTGAGACAAAGGACAGACACACAACAACTGTCAAAATCCAACACTCATACAAAACATTAAACGAAGAATGTTCTTGTTTTACAAAAGAACATTCTTGTTATTCTCTTTTAAAGACTGAATTAAAACAGATAATTTTCCACAGTCTAAACCACATATTAAAGAGTATCAAGACTGCTCAAATCAATGGTGAAGCCCATAACTCAACCTGAAAGCCCAATGGAGAAAAAGAGCCTCATGATTGATCTCCAAATAGATAGAGGGAATCTACTAAATCAATGGTTTTTTAATGGTTTTTTATATCAATGGTTTTTTATATCTACTAAAACCAAAATATGTCTATATTGCAGACAAAAAAAGATAAATAAGATTAACCAAAAATAAAATTAAAAATAAAATAAGGTTAACTTGCAGGTAGGGGGTGGGAATAGGTCATGTCAGACCAGACTTTGAAAGGCCTGAGCCTGACCTACGATTAATTTTTTAGGCCTAAGCTTGGCCTACGGCCTATCATAAGCTTTTTTTTCGGCCTAGTCTAACCTTTTTAAAAGTCTGGTCTGACTTGAAAGCCTATTTAAAAGCCTTATTCACCTTAATGATTTTTCTAACAAAATGATTTAAAAAATCTGAAACAAACACCCTCTAAACTCTAAAAATGATTTTTGGTTCCAAAGAATGGATTTTTTCTTGAAACAAATGCACCAATTATTATCTCTCAAACAAATCCTCTCAAATAAACTAGGACATATTAGTAATAATATAATTAATATTATTATCAACTTTGAAACACTTCTAAAGGGAGTGCACTTATTTTATGCATTTTATTTTACTATTTTTTTTTACAAATTCACATATACTGTTTTGATTTAAAATTTATTTTTATTTATAAAACCTAAAATTAGAATAACTTCAATGGAGTTTAAAAATATTTTTAAGAGATTTTACAAAGGTTAGCTTTCTTAAAGGAATACAAAGATAAAAGAAAAAAAAAAGATTTTGAAGTAGTAAATATTGAAATCTTACATAGTATAATAGTTATATAATAATATGAACGATTCAATTTGAAAAGGACCCGGAGAATAAAAGAACGAGGAGAATATGTAAAGGCTAATGAATATGATAAATAAAATAAAATTAATAAATAATAAAATATATATAGGCCGGGAGGCCTAATATGTTTTTTTTATAAGCTAATATGTTTTTTTTATAAGCATTATTTAAATAAATATGCTTTAAGAAACAATTGTTTAGCCTCAAGCACACTTAGAGCAGCACTTATAAGAAGCTTGAAGAGTAGTATCATGAATTGTAATGATGGAAAAAGAATTAGTATTATGAGTAGCATACTAGCATAGCATTCTTAACTGATTTTTTTGTTAAAACACTGCCATCATTGCAGAACATGTTACGTATAGTCAATCCATCACCTTTATATTATTAAGTCGATTTTACAGAGGAGTTGGTTCGTGATGAACTGGTATGGTACCAAAAAATTGTCCAACACACCAACAATTGATGCTGCTCTCTATAATTGGAAGTTATTTGTTCTATGGTTGAAACAATGAACTGATTGGTGCCCTTCAAATTTTGAAGCATCCATGTTACTCTTGTTAGAGCAGTAACATTATCCTCAGGTACCATGTATGACTACATGATAAAATTTTAGTAGTCCTAATATGGATGATGTATATATTATACATACTAGTAGTGGCATCAGTTCCAATATTTTTTCTTTTTCCATTTCTCTACTTCTAGAAGAACTCTTCTTCATTGCTTAGAGCAGTACTTGTTTTTTCTCATGGTTGCATTCGTAAATGGAAAGTTTACATCTGAATTATTGCCTGTACCTCTATTTTGTCTATTTCAAACTTGTAGAAAATTTATCAAAATTATTTTAGTACAGAACAAGGTAAAGGCACGGTTACTTATGTCTAGTATACAAGAGCAAAGTTTCTAGTTATGTTAGTACATATGATTTTATTGTATGTAATCCTCTCCTGAAAAAGTAGTTGAAGTTAGGTTTTGTTGATCTTCTTCTGCTTTTATCATACTGCATGACATCTGTTTTGGATAAACACACTTATTTGTGTTTGAGACAAGGATGGTTTGGATGAGCTAAAAATTATGGCTGAAGTTTTTCCAGAGATTCCAAGAAATCCTGATTTTAGAGTGTTCATATTCGGATTAGCAAGATCTTTTTTCTACTTGGTTGCTCTCTTTAGTTTCATATTCTCTTCTTCATCGTCTACTCGGATGTGTGCACTCAAATTTGTAACTTCTTATATGCTCATAAATGAGCAAAATTAAGAAAACTAACACTATGAATTATGTGTCATAAAAAAGGAGAATAAACAAATTTTATATGTAGTTGTAGACTCACCCATATCTATTGATTTCCCCCTT
The DNA here is from genome assembly GCA_037974755.1 of Cicer yamashitae. Taxonomy (NCBI): domain Eukaryota; kingdom Viridiplantae; phylum Streptophyta; class Magnoliopsida; order Fabales; family Fabaceae; genus Cicer; species Cicer yamashitae. The sequence goes on along the minus strand of JBBPBQ010020322.1, from coordinate 40,195,102 downwards.
TTAAGATCAAATTCATTGAAGAATTTTTGAAAGTATGTGATCCATTCATCTTTATGCATTAGAGATATTTATATTTAACAATCTCTACAAATATTCTTCTATCGATGTTTATTAATACGATATTGTTAGGTTGGGTATCATGTCTTGAGTTCGAACTCAATGTCTTATAGTTGTATTATGAACCACAAACACTTCTAGAATTAGACGTGTTACGGTGTCTGACACCCGTAAGACATTCATATGAGACTTTATAAAAGTGTACAAAAAAAAAAAAACAATTTTTTCCTTCAACACAACTTAAACACCTCTAGGACATATCTCTAACACATTTACGGAGTTAAAAAAATTTCAATAAGCAATGATAATCATGAAGGGTTAAAGATAGTACATTTGATTACATTATGTTTAGTAGTAAACGGATGAATAAAAGTAAAAAACTAGCAAATTTATTTGCACGTATATGTATTTTGATTATCAATATAGATCTTTCAAAAAATAATGCTCATATTTTATTTAATTATATAATATATAACTAACTATATATGTATCGGTGTTCGTATCCTATGTTTTTTACATTAACAATGTCTATGTTTCTTAGGTGTCAATATCGTGTCGGAGTCTATGCTAAGTTGTGTGTGTCAAATTCAAGTGGTACTTATCACTCGGTCTACACACCTAAAACATCCTAGGCCTATTCTTTGGAGTAAATGGCATAGATTATATTGCTTTGTAGTACAGTTGGTCTCCTTCAATATTTTTCACGGTTGTACCTCAACTTCTGGAACAATGCTACGTTTTGAATAACAACACAAGATCTAATGGAAGAACTTTCGAATCAATGAACCTATATACTTTTGCCTCAAGTAATAATTCTCAAAGTATGAAATTCTAATCTAAGTACAAGCAATGTAAAGGATCCATCCCTGAAATTGGAAACATTCATATACTAGCAATGAATTTTAAGAAAGTAGGAATTCTGCTACATAATAATGCAGGACAGGTTGCGATATGCAGCTGATATAATTTTAGTATACCTTTGATTAGATTGTTTAATACAATTTTTTATTATTTTTTATTTTTATTTCAAGACACAAACGTACATGTTGTTTCTTCTTCGGTGTTTGTCATGTAATTCAATTCTTATAATTCAATTCTTATTAACAAAATATATTAGCGGTTTCTACTCCCATCGACGATCATTTCGGTGGTGTCTGTTTTTTCACAAATGAATCATATTAATGATGACTTCTTTTTTTATAATAGTCATTTTGTTACGGTGCCTTTTATTTTCATGACTAACTTTAGCTAGATAATTTGTCCCAGATGTACAGGCCCCATCTTTGTCCCAGATGTACTGGTCTTGGCTCTCTCCCTCCTTGAAGCACGTCTTTCTCTCTCCTTGTAACAAATTCAAGTTTAAATATTTTGGATCTTCCAAATGCATTTTTTAGAAGGACGAACCTTGTTTTATTCAATTGCTTGCCATGAATTGCTCTCAAGCTGATGATAATTCAAGTTATCTTGCTAAACTATCTGTATAGTAATTTTCTCCGACTTGACCTGCATCCCTGAGTTGTCGTTTTTCTGCGGAGTAATACATTGTTTTCTTGTAACAAGCTAAAGCTTAGTAAGCTTTAGCTTGATGGGGAGTGTTAGAATATTAGAAAATGTTGTTTTTTGAGTTTCGAAAAAAGTATTTCAAAAATAACTTTATGCCGCCGAAGATATTACTAGGTTGGATCACGGACTAGGTTGCTCTTTTTAAGACGTTTCGCGGCACTGCCTAAATTGTGCAAGATAGACTATCAATCACAAAAGTCCTCAGGATAAAACATCCCAGAAAAATTGTATCGGAGTTCTACTGCACCGTAGAAAACCGTTCTAAAATTACACCCGCAATATGGCAGTTAAAGGTTGTCACTCGTAATATGGTACTATGACCACTCGAAAGAAAGAAAAGAAGAAGAAGCAGAAAGGAAGAAGTAGAGAAATGTCTCGGATTTTCGGAAAACTCTTGGTGTGTGTTTCCAACTGAGCAGAGTCATCTATTTATAGAGGAACTCCGCAACTGGAGGAGAGAATAATGTGCGATCCATCAAACCGGATCCATAGAAAACTACAATCCGAAATTTGCTAGGCTTTTGACCGGGGTAAAAAACTGATGTGCGAATCCACATAAAACTGAAACACAAAAAATGCTAGGTTTTGACTAGGGAAAATTAATGCACGAATTCGGGAAAGGAATTGACCAGATCAGATGTTGGATGTTGACTCGGTGAAGGGCAGACATGTGAACAACGTATCAATGAGAGAAAAACACACGCACTTAGTTTAAAATAATATTTTTTTTAATTTTTCGGATACTAAAAAATACTTAGCCTAAGCTCAAGTCCGACCAAACGGCGACGGCGCGCGCGTGTGTTGGTCGGTTTGCGTGCGTTTTCACTTCTTCACAAAATTGGGTACCTCTTGGGGCACACCCCAATTGGCATACCTCCACCTTATTAACACTATAGTGTGTGATATTCCTCATATGTGGGACTTCCTTATTTTTTCAATTCACATTAACTAGCTCTTATTGTTCTCATCATCATTTCCAACAATACACTTGAATTTAAAAAAAATGTTTCTAAAATAACGTGAAACGCTTATACAAGATTGTGTATATGCAGAGGTGTCTTCCGACTTGAACCTTTGCATAGTAAGTAAGATTCAGATTCAACAAGAGTGACTCGTAGTCTTGAACTCTATCTTTGATATCACACTGCGCCAAAAATAGCATTTTACAGCGCGCCTTTTACAGCGCTTTTTAACTAAAAGCGGTGTTGTATA